>PVJD01000172.1:0-589364 GCA_004026545.1 Mormoops blainvillei
TTGGGTGCATATATATTTACAATATTTATTTCTTCTTGATGGATTTTGCCCTTGAGTATTATTAAGTGTCCTTCTGTGTTTCTTTTTATGGCCTTTGCTTTGAAGTCTATTTTGTTTGATATAAGTATTGCTACCCTGGCTTCTTTTCCTGTCCGTTTGCTTGGAATATTTTTTTTCCAACCCTTCACTCTCAGCCTATGGAGGTCTTTTTTTCTGAGGTGGGTCTCTTATACGCAGTATATGTGTGGGTCATATTTTCTTATCCATTCCCCTACCCTTTGTCTTTTGATTGGACCATTTAATCCATTTACATTTATGGTTATTATTGATAGTTACTTATTATTGCCATTTTACCCTCTTTGTACCTGTATTCTCTCTCTCTCTCACTCTTTTTCTTCATCTCTTGAAGCAGTCCCTTTAGCATGTCTTGCAGTGCTGGTATGGTGGAGGTGTATTCTTTTAGCCATCTTTTGAGTGGGACACTCCTTATTTGGCCTTCCATTTTAATTGAGAGACTTGCTGGGTAGAGTAGTCTTGGTTGCAGGCCTTTGCTTTTCATTACTTGGAATATTTCCTGTCATTCCCTCCCGGTTTGTAGTGTTTCTGTTAAGAAGTCAGCTAGTAACCTTATTGGGGCTCTCTTATATGTTACACTCTGTTTCTCCCTTGCTGCCTTTAAGATTCTCTCTTTGTCTTTGAATTTTGACACTTTAGTTATGATGGGTCTTGGAGGGGTCTCTTTGGGTTCATCTTGATTGGGACCCTCTGTGCTTCCTGGACTTGTGTGACATATTCTCTCCTCAAATTAGGGAAGTTTTCCATCATTACTTTTTCAAACAGGTTTTCTATCCCTTGCTCTTCTTCTTCTCCCTCTGGTATCCCTATTATACACACATTATTATGGTTCATGTTATCCTTCAGTTCCCTTAACCCTCTTCATTCTTTTTGAGTCTTTTTTCATTTTCTTGCTCTTTCTGGGTGTTCTTTTCTACCTTGTGCCCCAGCTTGCTGATTTAATCCTCTGCGTCATCTAACCTGACTGTGATTCTTTCTACTGTGTTCTTCAATTCAGAAATTGTATTCTTCACTTCCTCTTGGGTCTTGTTGATAGTTTCTGTGTCCTTTTTCATGCTGATACAGTTTGCAGTAAGTTCCTTGTAGTTTCCCTGTGCTTTTGGGTAATTCTCAGTGAGCTCATTGAGCTTCCTTACAACCATTGTTTTCAACTCAGTACCTGATAGTTGACTTGCCTCTATTTCATTTAACACTCTTTCTGGGGATTCCTCCTTTCCTTTGGATTGGGGGTTGTTTCTTTGTCTTCCCATTATTTGTGAGACTCTTCTTTTTTTTGCTTCTGCGTCTTAAATTGGTCCGTTTTGATTTCCTGACTTTGTGGTGTGAACTTCTATGGTAGGAGACCTGTGAGATTCAGTGTTGCAGTCTCCTTGACCTCCTGAACTTGATGCTCTTGGGATGCCCTTTATGCTGTTTATGTAGGGTCTCTGGACATAACTGGGTTTTGATTGTTGTTGTGTTATTCTTTGGTGGATACTTCCGCATACCACATCTTGTATGCTGTGTGCAGGTGCTGCCAGAACAAAACCACAAAACCCAGGGAACAAACCCACACCCACAAAAATAACTCCCCCTGCCCCCACAATCCCAATTTCAACAGCAAATGGTGCAGCATTGTAAGGGTGTAAAGAGATTAAGACTATCATAAGAAAGGAGAGAGAATATGAGATGACCTACTGAAAGAAAAATGATTTGGAGAGGGTAGAGTGAGGAGCACTAATAAGAGTTGAGTGACAGAGCAATGCAAAGAGAGAAAGTAAAATTTACATCATGGATAAAAAAGGTAATGAAGAATGTGGAATATGCATAAACTTGATCAATGAGTGAATGTTAAAAAGCTGGATAGGAAAGAAAATAATTGCAAAATATGTAGAAGACCACAGTGGATTTTGTCTTGGTAGCCTCTAATATTTACCACTGTTTTTCCTTTCTGTATCTGCCTCTGGTGATGTCAGATGTTGACCCCATCTGACAGGCAACCTGTTCAAGACTTCCAGGGATCTACTGTCTGTGACTGTCTCCTTCAGTTGTTAATCTAGTGACATTGCAGTCAGCAGTCAGGCTTAAGCACCATAGGGTGGGGCAGAACCCCTCCAGGGGTTGGGGCTATTGTTTCCCCTCAGGGTGCTGCTGCTCAGAAGGGGGTGGTCCACCTGGACAGGGTGCCTGCTGCCAAATGGGGGATGACTCAGTACCAGGTTCCCGGTGGTTCCTTTCTCAGTTCTCTCCTCAGAGCTTCCATCCCTAGTCTCTTCTCAAGCTTCTGCAGTACACTTTGCCTCTCTTCACCCTCCTCCCTGCTTTACCAGAGCCCAGGGTAAGTAGCAGCCATTAAAAATTTGTGTATTGGCCCTTTAAATGTCTCTGTGTCTCCAGCAGTTTGTCTCTGGCAGAGAGCAACCCTGCCCTTTTTTGCTGCTTTTTATCTGTGTCCTTTTTGGTTTCTGGTACTCTATACTAGAGATTCCAGCTTAGGGCTTAGACCTCACTCTTCTCAGGAGGATCCAACTGGCCACTTAAATATCCCTCTGGCTCTGCCACCTGAGTGTGCCCAGCCAGCCTTCTCGAGTCTCCACCGCACTCCTTACCAGTGAAGTTGTGCTGAAGCTGATTTTCTGTCTGTCCAAGGTTATTAGGCTTTTCTCTCACTATTGTTCAGTTTGTTTATTCCAGGTGATTTCTCCGCAATTGTAATTCTAGATTGGTCCCGGGAGGAGGTTAGAGTGACTTCCGTTCACTCCTCCTCCTTCTTGCTGAATCCCGACAAACCTTTAACCAGACTCATCAAGAGAAAAAGAGAAAGGATCCAAGTTAATGAAATCAGAAGTGAAGGAGGAGAAGTAACAACACCAAAGAAGTACAAAGGATTGTAAGAAAATTTTACGAACAATTATATGACAACAAAGGAGACAATCTTGATGAAATGGACGAATTCTTGGAAGCATGCAATTTTCCAAAACTGAAACAGGAAGAATCAGAAAACCTGAATAGACTTTACAATTAATTAAATTAAAACAGTAGTCAAAAAACTCCCAACAGATAAAAGTCCTGGACTGGATGGCTTCACAGAGAATTTTACCAAACTTTCAATGAAGAGCTAATACCTATCCTTCTCAAACTATTCAAAAAAATTCAAGAGGAGGGAAGACTCTCAAGCTCATTTTATGAGGCCAGCATTATCCTAATCCCAAAACATGATAAAGACACTAGAAGGAAAGAAAATTATAGGCCAATATCCCTGATAAACATAGATGCTAAAATCCTCAAAAAAATTAGGAAATTTGTATCCAGTTATACATTAAAAAAAAATCATACACCATGAGCAAGTGGGATTTATTCCAGGGATGCAAGGTTGGTACAATATCCACAAATCGGCAAACATGATATACCACATAGACAAAATGCAGGATAAAACCACATGATCATCTCAATAGATGCAGAAAAAACATTTGATAAAATTCAGCACCCATTTATAATAAAAACTCTCAGCAAAGTGAACATAGAGGGAACATACCTCAGTGTAATAAAGGTCATATATTACAAACTCACAGCCAACATTATGCTCAATAGGCAAAAACTAAAAGTGTTTGCCTTAAGATCAGGAAGAAGACAGATGTCTGCTTTAACCACTCTTACTCAACATGGCACTGAAGTCCTAGCCATAGCAATCACACAAGAAGAAGGAATAAAAAGCATCCATATTAGAAAGAAATAAGTAAAACTGTCATTATTTTCAGATGAGCTGATAGTGTATATAGAGAACCATAAATATTCCACCAAAATACTGCTAGAACTGATAAATGAAGTCAGTAGAGTAACAGGATACAAAAAAAAAAAAATCCAGAAATCAGTTACACTTTCATACACCAATAATGAATTATCAGAAAAGGAAACTAAGGGAATAATTCCACTTACAATTGCATCAAAAAATATAATATCTTGGAATAAATTCACCAAGGACGTTAATGAACTGTGCTTGAAAAATTATAGGACACTGAAGAAAAAAACTGAAGAAGATACAAATAAGTGAAAGCACAGACCGTGCTCACAGGTAGGAAGAATTAACATCATTAAAATGTCCATACTACTCAGAGCAATCTACAGATTCAACACAATTCTTATCAAGATACTACTGGTGTATTTCACAGAACTAGAACAAATATTCCAAAACTTTATTTGGAATGACAAAAGACCATGAATAGCCTTAGCAATCTTGAGAAAGAAGAATAAAGTTGGAGAAATCGTGCTACACAAGGCCAGAGTAATCAAAACAGCATGGTACTAGCATTAAAACAGACATACAGATCAATGAAGCAGAACAGAGAACCCAGAAATAAACCCATGCCTTTGTGGTCAATTAATATTTTGCAAAGGAGGCAATAACATACAAAGAGATAAAGATAGTCTATTCAATAATGGTGTTGGGAAAATTGGACAATGTGCAAAAAATGAAACCAGATCACCTTCTTTCACCATACACAAGAATAAACTCAAAATGAATTAAAAATTTAAATGTTAGACTTGAAACCATAAAAATCTTATAAGAACATACAGGCAGTAAAATCTCGAACATTTCCAATAGCAATATGCTTTCTAATATATTTCTTTGGACAAGGGAAACAAAAGAAAAAATTAACAAATTGGACTAAATCAAACTAAAAAGTTTTTGCATAGCAAAGAAAACAATCAGTAAAATGCAAAGACAATTTACTGAATGGGAGAACATACTCACCAATAATATATCTGACAAGGGGTTAATATCTAAAATTTATAAAGAACTAATACTACTCAACACCAAAAAAAATGAACAATCCAATTTAAAAAATAGGCAAAGGACCTGAACAATCACTTCTCCAAAAAGGGTATGCAGATGACCAATAGACATAGGAAAAAATGCTGAACGTACTAATCAGAGAAATGCAAATTAAAACCCCAATGAGATATCACCTCATGCCTGTCAGAATGGCTATCACCAATAAGCCAACAAACAAGTGTTGATAAGGAACCCTTGTGTAGTGTTGGTGGGAATGCAGACTGGTGCAGCCACTGTGGAAGGCAGTGTGGAGTTACCTAAAAAAATTAAAAAGAAGCTGCCTTATCACCCAGCAATTTCACTTTGGGGAGTGTATTAGAAGAAACCTGAAACACTAATTTAAAAGAATATATGGACACCTATGCTCATTGCAACATTATTTGCAATAGCTAAGATTTGGAAGAAGCCCAAGTGGCCATCAGTAGATGAATAAATAAGAAAGGTTATGGTACATTCACTCAGTGAAATACTACTCAGCTGTAAAAAAAAGAAGAAATATTACCCTTTGTGACAGCGTGGATGGACCTGGAGGGCATTATGCTAAATGGAATAAGCAAACCAGAGAAGACAAGTATCAATATGATTTCACTCATATGTGGAATCTAAGAAACAAAATGAACTAACAAGCAAAGTAGAGACAGACTCATAGACATAGAGAACACACTGAGAGCTGTCAGAGGCGAGGAGGCTGGGTGGTTGGGTGAAAAAGATGAAGGGATTTAGCAAAGTTAAAAAAAGTCCTAGACCCAGACAATGATATGGTGATTACTAGAGGGAAAGGGGGTAGGGGGATGTAGAAGAGGGTAAAGAGGGATAAACAGTGAAGGACAGAGACTTGACTTTGGGTTTGAACTCACTATATAATATACTAATGATGTATTATAGAATTGTACAGCTGAAACCTGTATAATTTTATTAACCAATATCACCCCAATAAATTCAATAACAATTTTTTAAAAATTAAAATAAAATAAAATAGCTATCTTGTATCATTTTACTTTTTTTAATTAAAAAATTTCATTATTGCCAAAAGCTGTTTCCTGGAATTGTGGAAAACTATTTACAGATGCCTTAGGAAGAAAACAGCAGAATGTGGAACTAATTGTGTTGATTCCAGATAATTATAAAACACAAATGACCATTACTTACAACAAGTCCCCTGACAATTAGGGGTTGGCTCCAGGGATCAGGTTCAAACCAGTGGAAAAAATTTTTAAAAAGCAGCTATATATTTTTGTGATAATAAACTAGAAAATGTACTTTAATTCCCAAGTTAATAAATATTTTTGGTAACATATTAATGTTTAAATTACAGAAGCTTTCCCCCCTAACTTTAAAGGAATGTATTTTTTAAAAAAAATCTTGAATTCCTATCACATCGCCTCCCGGGAATAAGAGATAAATGAGTTTTCTATTTTTTTATTTCCCTTTACTCTGGAAAGTGACATATTTGGGTATAAATTGTTTTCATTTCTTTTCTATCCTAGATTGTCAGTGAGATGTCATGCCAGGATTGTAAGTAGAAGGCCAGAAGAGACCTTCTGGATGCTACAAGATGTCTTGGCACAGAAGACCTGAGCAATTCCAATGTATTTCAGATCATCATTGGGGTTTTGCAGGCTGTCCTCAACCTACATGAACCTCTTGTTCTAGGGTGGTTAGACTAAAATGTGAAATTAAAAATAAAGAAAAGGTCAGAAGCTTCTAGTGTGAATTTATTATGACTAGAAATGCTAGAAGACCAAACATAATTTTGAGTCTTCCATTGAACAATAACATCTAGAGGAGAAAATCATCCTCCTTTGTAGGAAAATAGTCAGGCTTTAATTTTGCCTTATTAACTAAAAAAGAAGCTGTAAATCAACATATAAGTCCCCAGACCAGTATTGTCTAATATAAATAGGTGAGCACAGATGTAATTAAATTTTTTCTTCTAGCTACTACAAAAACAAAGAGAAACAGGTTAAAATAATGATTTAATAATGCATTTTATTTAACCCAATATTTCCAAAAATGTCATTTCAGTATTTAATCAATATAAAAAATTATTAAGGAGATATTGGACATTCCTTTTATTATACTAGGTTTCCATATCTCAATGTGAATTATCATATTTTACCATGTAGAGTGCACTCCCATATATAATGTGCACCTACGTTTTTGGACCAAACTTTCAGGAAAAAAAAATTTGTTTTAGTTTTTTAATTCAATTTTTAATTTATTTATATTTAGATACTTGTTTTTTGTATTATAAAGGAATTTTAGTATTTATTTTTGAACATACGGATATCATTATTGCTTTCTAGAGTTACACTTTTAACACATAAGCATAAATAAAAAGAATTAAAAACATGTATTAGTACATGTAAACATGAAATTAGTACTACCCATGTATAATGCACATCCTTATTTTTCCCTAAAAAATTTGAGCCTAAAGGTATGCATTATACATGGCAAAATATGGTAGCTAGATTTTAAGTCTCAATGGCCACATGTGGCTAATGGCCGCCATATTGGACAACTTTGCCCTGGACTATTAATCCTCCATTCACATGTGAGTTCTCTAAGAGGGGCTTTTCTGAAGTATGAATTATTTCAAAGGCAATCATTTTATCATTTTTATTGCGACCTCGGGACTTGAACCCATATACACATGAATAGTGAGTGACTAGAAGTAGGAGTGAGAGTTGGGAAGCCTGTTTTCCATTGCTATATATGAGGGCTGCCCGTGGGTTTGCTCAGGCTGCAGAGGCTGAGCTTCTCTAAAGCCGTTACGTGTACAGTTGCTGCGTTACCAGGTTGGGCTGTCAGACGGTGCAATTTGCAGTGTTGTGTGGGTCTGTTGCACTATTGGAACTGTTGGATGGTACTTTAAGAGGTCTTTACAGGGTGTTTATTCCCCTTTGCTAGTGGCTGTCTCACTTCAGCTTGCTGTATGGCAGCTGCATATGGGTCCTGGGTCATAGATGATAAGTCAGTGGACTGGGCTCATTTTAGGGTCTCACTGTTGGCTGGTAACTGGAGAGATGTCTTAAGGAGCCTGATGAGCAGTTCATGGCAAATCCAAGTGTCACAGGCTGAGTGAACACTGAGCAAACCACAACTCACTGTTTAGTTTTTAACCTCAATCTAAGTGTGCCACATCAATAATGTCTATTGACCTAAATACTTACCAGCTTTCTTGGACGGTTTCATTTTATTTCTGGATTTCAAGTACAGAAAATCATTAATTATACTTAGTTCATGACACCATATAAAAATTGCTTTGCATAGGCTTCTCTCTTGACCAGTTTGCTGGCTCACTTGTAAGTCATCTCTTTTTCTCTCATTCTTTCTCCATCCACTCATTTATTCACACGTCTCATTTGATCCCCATTTCTCAGTTTCTCACTGCCAATTTCATCCTTCCTCCTACCACAAGCAGTCATATTAATGTGTTTGATGATATATTTCTGTTTTCATATGTTCTTATAAAACATTTGTTCATGTGTTCTAGTTTATACTAGTGTCGTTTATACTAGTTTATACTAGTGTACATAGCTCATTCTATTTTCTTTTTACCATTATGACCTATTTTTTCTAAGACCTATCCATGTAGCTGTGTACATCCAGCCCTTTGTTTCTAATTGCTGTAGAATACTTAAGAGTTGGCATCTACCATGTCTTACCTATGCTCTAGTGATGGACACCGTGAATGCATTCTACTTCCTACAACCACAAACAACACTGTGACAAACATCATGGAGTATGTTTCCCAGCATGTGAGGATATTTTTGAGAATTATATCCAGGAGTAGGACTGCCGTGTCATTGGGAATATTTAATTTAACTAACTACCACCAGGCTCTTTCCAGAATGTCTGCAGTAGTCTATGTTTAAATCAGCAGGCATTTGAAGATTCAATATGCCCATATGCCCAACAGTAAGGGCATTATCTGGCTTTCCAATTTTAATCAGTCTAATGGGTTTCTTGAAGTACATTTATGTTATTGTGTTAAAGTGCATAGTAAAAGCATATAATTGGGAAGCAGAAGTCCAGTTTTCTATTCCTTTTTAAAACATTTGACTAAATGATAGTTATTATGGTACTAGAGGCAATAAAGCCACTAGTGTCATATTTTAGAAGGACAACAGACCAGAGAGTGAAATATGCTGATACAAGTAAATACGTTTGGGATGTGTTGGGCCACTTCTGCATTTTCGTTTAGAGGGTGGAGGAATCTGTTCTTTGTTTAATAGTCACAGGAAGCTTATTCTTGGTCTGGGCTGGTCTTGGAGAAGTAGAATCAGTCAATTCTAGAGGAAATTCAAAACCAGTACAGTGTCTATAACCAACTTGTGTTTTCTTACATTCTTTAGAAACATGCTGCAACAAGTCCTAGTAATGTAGCTCAAGAAAGATTGTCCATGAGGACATTGGTAACATAAGTCAAAGGGGAAAAGTAGGATGCTGAAATCAGGTGGGCTAAGGGAACTGACCTAAATATTAAGTTGTCTCTTGGGAACTGGAAGAGTGACCAACACCTAAACAACAGTGTGCAATGGGTCGCTGTGAACTGGAACTAAGTCAGTGTAGAGATTCAGGTGTAATCTGGTGGCTGAGGTGTGGAAGGAATCCTCCATGGGTGGCTAGTCCAGAAGTTATGTAAATGATGGTCTCTTGGGAAATTTTTCTGTTTTGAAAGAAGACCTAGTCTTTGACTAAAGGTATGAAAAATGGGGTCTGGGTTAATTTAAGAAAGAACTGGCAAGAGCTAGGCAGGGTTTAGGGGCCTAGTCAATTGGACAAGGGCTCAGAGCACCTGGACACTGGAATTGAAATCAGGCCTGGTGATTTCATGTGAGCAAATATATATTGTCTTAGAGAAGATCCTGAACTCATTGACCTTTTGAGGACTGACAGCCCACTCTAGATGCCATATTTATGAACTAGAAGATACAACCAAACTAGACATCACTGGCTGGTGTAGCTGACCTTAATAATAGAGATTCTCTCTTGACCAGAGCAGCCCAGGGCTTGGATAGGGCTAAACCTGCCATTCTAAACTCCTGTTGCCTAGAGCTGATGGGTTGCAGAAGACAGACTAATTGAGACTCTAAGTTTTGAATATGGTATAAAAATGGGCTCTATTACCCCATCACTTGTATACCTAATTTGGCACTGGAATTCACTGGAAATAAATTTCAAGATCTTAATATTTTCTAAGGGTCAATTATGTAATGTTGCCCCTTCTAATACCTTAAAACCACTTTTTCTCATCTAGGACTCTAGATTATATCAGCATATATGGGTTTTTCTTAGAGTCAATAGAAATTAAAAAAGAAGAGGTGAATCTGAAACCAGGTGAACAGGCACCACCATAGCAAGGGGCAAGTGACGTGCCGATGACCCGTCTGCACTGTCTTTATCAAGTATGCTTGTTATGGCCTTTTGAATATCAGGGAGTGAGCGGGACAGAGACTGAGTGACTTCACATTGTTCTTTGGCAGGGTCTCATCATACATAACACACGTGACCATGTGGTATCTTTCATGGACTCTGCATGGAATGTATCAAGGAAATCCCACATTTTAAAAAATAATGCATATTTATGTCCATGCTCTTAACAAACTTTCAGTAAATATTTATCGAATGAATGAAGGAGTAAATGAATGGCAAAAATGTATCTTATTTTGTAACATTAGTACATGATTATGAGAAGGCAAGAACAGGGTCTAAAAATGATAAATTAGAGGATATGTACAATAAGAAAAAACATGACAAATGGAATGACCTATATACCCATCCTTTTAGATATTTGTTATTGGGTTTATTGTAAAATAATTTCAGAAATTATCTTACAGAGTTGGTAGACACAGTTTTGGGGGTTTTAAGATAGCTCTTACTTCTTGAACAAAAGTACAACGGGGCCATCTCACAGTTTGTTACCGATATGAGATTCATCTCTGTGCACTTACCTCTCAGCCCCACAATTCATTCATGGAGGTGGCTGCAAACTCTTCTCAGTTTCCCAGTCAGTTCTGTAAAGCCTTAGAGGATAGTCTGCAGGAAGTCCTTCCCTTCCCTTTCAGGCTTTGGGTCATATCAGTCCAGAAGCTATATGGAGGTCTGCAGTCCTCAGGACCTGACCACCGGTTCTGCCTTTTGAAAGTAGATATCAGTTCATCCTCAGGGGAGGATTCTGGGAGCAAGTTCACCATCAGAGGTGGATGAGGTTAAAGATAATATGAGACTAAATATCCATGGGGATAGCAGATCATGTAGCAAGTCATAATTCCACAACCATTACCACTGAGCAGACAGGAAGAAAACTGGAGCTGAATAACACAGGCCAGAGATATGAGATATTTGCCTACCTTATTAAAAATAAAGGATGGGAAATACTAGACTGTGCCAAGTGCGTGACATTAAGGAAGATGCTGAAGTTAGAACGCTGAAAGCTTTCGTTGCAGAGGCTGGCAGGTTCTGGGGTGAGGGACACAGCCCGCTCCGGTTGCAGCTAGTTGTGTTGGGGGCCAAAAGCTCCCCGACCCTCACCTTACCTCCATGTGTCTGGGGCGTACCTGGAAGTATAGCTCCACCATCCAGGCAAAAATAGAAAAAGTCAAAGGAGGGCTTCTCCACAGGCTTCCCTCCGTTACCTGGTTACTGGGCCCTCAGTTTCCCCAGGCCTTATTGGAAAAGTAAAAAAAGGAGAGGCCACACCATAGTTTGAAGAGCAAAGGGCAGAGTGAGCTGATCTCATCTCTCCCCAGGCTCTGCCACTGACTCTGGGGCTGGGCTCGGGGTTGGGAGGGTTGTTCTTCCTTTGTCTCGTTTCCTCGTGTCACAAGGAATTCAGAGATGATACAGACTTTCTGCCCGTAAGGGCTGGTTAATACTTTCATTAGACCGGGTCCCCTTGGTTCCTGTTAAATTAGTAAATGAAAAAGTATTTCAATGGCAAATTAATCTCTTCCAGCTGTTTTACCCTTTTAGCAGTTATTAGTCAAGGTTTTTAGAGGAAGAGGATGATTTTTGCAAACAACTGACAAAAGTATTTTAACCAAACAAATTCACAGCACATTTTGGGCTACAAACATTATAAACTTCCAATTGGGATAATATGTCTATATTTCAGTTAAAAATATTTGGTTAAACACCCCAAGCAAGCAAGCCAGTCAGTTTTATATATATATATATATAAATTTTACTTTTATTTATTGATATAGATATATAAACTTTTTTACTTTTTATATAAATTTTTACTTTTTATTTTTCTTGGGCAGCAAACTAATTACTGCCATCCTCATATATATATATATATGTATTCATATACATATATATGAATGTATATTCATATATATATAAATACACATACATATCTGTGTGTATATGTATTTTACTTTTTATTTTCCTTAGGCAGCAAACTAATTACCACCATCTGCCTCTAACCTCCTCCCCACACTATCTTACCTCATCGTTATTACTTAAATTTGGTGCACGATGATAAAGCAGCACCAAGGCATGTCTATTTATTTGGCCTGGCCAAAGCTCTCTGTTATTCTACATGCAATAACAGTTTCTAAAGTATAGTCCTCTGATTGAGATTTTAGTGGATGTTCATGTTCCTGATTTTGTGATTCTGCAAAAATATTTAGCAGTTTTAGCTTCTGAGATAATTTTTCAACTATAAAATAAATAAATACCTGAAATTTTAAACATTTCTGTGCCAGAGCGAACTAAGAAGCAAAAGGCAATCCTATTAATTTATAATTAAACTGGTTGGGAAAAGGGAAGCACACGCTAGCAGATTGGTCCTCGGTGACTGATACGCTCGCTGCCACATAGCCACCGCTGGGGGATGATTTATTATTTTTCCTAATGTTTCTCATTCTCATTTCAGCCGAGAAGGTCACCCACAAAAGACAGATTCCAGAAAAGAGGCAACAGAATTTGACTTTGGGTGGCTGCCTTTTTCTCCTTCCTTTCACTTAAATTTCGGTATTTACAGCTTACCAGTCCGAAATTTGACACTCAGCAGACATAAACTGTATTCTTGAGAGGATTAAAGGATTATTCACTCACCAGCTTAATCAGATTAATCAGAGATTTTGAACAAGATATCTAATGCCATTCACAAGATGAGATGTGTGATCACTGCCTGCTATAGCTGAATTTGGCTTGAGCAGACACACACCCACACACATGCACACACAGGTGTACATGCACATACATGAACACATAAGCATACACATTGATTGTTACCTTACACATTATGATATTATTATTCAAACATACTTATTTTATAATTATAACCTATTCCTTTCTAATGCCTACTTTAATGACAGAAAAGAAAAGGCTATGTGCCTGTTTCCCAATGCTATTGAGATTTAAATTACTTTGTTCATTATAGGCTATTTGAGTTTATTTTTAGAACTGCCTTTTTATTGTCATACCATTCTTTAAAAGAATCTCTGGAACTTTTAAAAGAAAAAAAATCATTGTTTTCATATTTTACCTTCCTATAAAATGACTCAACATTTTAATATTACTAAATTAAATTATAGGGCAAGAATAAGAAATATCCTAAAAGTAGATTTCTTGTTTTTATTATTATTACATCAATTACTGCTTTACCATTTGGATTAGGAGCTTAAATTCTGTTCTATATTTATTTTAATAAGCTCCTTTTTTTTTTTCCTTGCAGGAACAGGAGGCAGCAAAGACCCTTTGTACTGCAGACATATTAAACCAGGGTTGGGACCAACTGTCCCATTGTATGAACTCTTATTTTAAAGCAGCCTGAGTTAAGCAGATTTTGTTGGATTTACTTTCATCTGGGTCTTATGCTATTTGGGGGATAAACATTGTAATATTGGAAATATTCTCAAAGATAGGAAGAAGCAAAATGAAAATGTGAGCACTATTCGTCCACTCTGTTAATCAGAATCACTTGATCCAGGAACTCTGGAGACCCCTGGGAGCTGAATTTAGCTCTAGCTCCATACTGGCCTTGTGGTTCAGAGCACAATGGATTTTGACGCTCTTGCTTTCCAGCTAGATTCTAGGTTATTCCTGACACTTACACATTTATCATAAATCTTCACTAGTCTGTTTCTAATACTTATTAATATTTGGTAATGATGTTGTCTTTAATATGTAATACCAATACCTGATATTTAAGCTTGGCTAGCGTTTCATATTTTAAGTTGTTTCACAGATTTGGTCCTTACAGAATAACCTCATGAAATGAAAAGGCAATCCAATATCTATTTTATAGATAACAGAAAGAGTAAGTGCTTTACCCAAGGTTAAGTGATAGAGTTAGGGCCAACATCCAAGTATTTGAATTTTGAGGCCAAAATACTGCTTCTCCTTATACTGTTGTGCTTGGAGGTGTTTTCTCAGTAATAGCTGTAGGTTCAGATTGCCCCAGACACACCCACTCTGCCTGAAGAATGGTGTGCGAGCGCATGTTTGTTTGTGAAAGAGAGAAAGAATGTGACACAGCTTACTAAGTTTATAGGTATGATTTGTAGCAATGAAATAAAATAAATAACAGTGCCAAGTTAGCAAACGCTGAATACCGAAACCAGCAAATAAAAGTGAACAATGAATTTGGATCAGTTTCCTGGGCTTTTGAGCTGCGTTAAGATTTCATGGCTATACCACGCCCAGAAGTTAAGTTAGTGAAGGATGAAATCACAAGCCATTATCTCACAGCCTTGTGAGCACTCAGGGCACTGGCTAACTTTTACAGTGCTTCCAATTTGCCAGGGGTATTACCTATTTATCTCATCTAATCCCGAGGTAGGTTTCTCATGGTCACTCCCTTTTTCAGGTGACAGAAACTGAAACAGAGAATTTAAGTAAGGTGCACAAGATCACACAGTGACCAGACGCTGGGTGGAGCCTACAGCTGAACCTCGGGTCTCTGTTCTTCACCACAATGCCCACTTCCGTGCCATCAAATACACATTTGTAAATCTAGCTGCTTTACAAAATATGACTCCTACCTTGACCCCTAATAACCTTAACCTTTGCGTTATCGATGCATTTGCAGCACTATCTGTTAGCAGACATGGTGTCGTTTGTTCTGGTTTAGTTTCAGCTGCAGGATGTTCTAAGGGTCTAGTACGTGCCCGATACATGTGAGATGTTTTCCTATTCGTCACAGTTAATCCTCACTGGGGAGATTGGAATTGTTTTGCTCACTGGCATATTGTGAATATGAAGTTAGGAGAAAGTAAGCAACCTATCCAAGCACAAGGCCAAGTAAAAAGGCTGCAATTCAACGCCAGCCTGACTCCGTGCCCCCTGGCCTTTCCCTGCACCTGAACAGAAGGTCATAACCAGGGGCAACTGCATTGAGCTTGTGATCCTAGCTTCACTACAAGTGACATAACCAGGACTGGAAATAAACACGTTTAATATTTCAGATTTGCAGCATTACCTGCTCCCCATGTGGGGACCAGGAAGCCTTGCCGTATCTTAACATATGCCATTAACAATAAGTAATCAAAGCATTTCCCTTTCCTTCTCATTGGCCTTAGTAATCTTTTTCACTTCATAAAACCACATTTTTATTTTAAATCCCGTGCACTGTGTCATTTCTGATTATCTTCCTTCCCTTTGGAGGGTGTGAACGGTATTTGGTGGTTTGACTTTAAGTGTGCATCCCTGTGAATGGGGTTTGCTTCCAGAGCACAGAGCCATGTGATGCTACAAAGACCAGGGTCATCTGTTTAAGTGGGTACAGCTAATCCCAAACTTATTCCTATCTGTGCTGGGTAGAAAAATGCTTTACACTGAGGAGAATGTTGGTATTTTAAAAATCTGTGTGCTTAGGTACAATCTATTTGAAGCCAATGTTCAGGGACCAGGAGATATTTTACATAGGCATGGCTATTTTTCTCTTGTTTGTGCCTTTAAATAGCATTTGTAAAATATCTCAAGTATAGTCAGCATACCAGCCTCTCAAATATATACATTTTGTGCACACACTTGCATCTTCACACAGCATTATAGACACACATTCCCTGATGTCCCAAAGTTTTAAAAAATGAGCAAGTTTAAGAGTAGGAATTTACCATCAACCTCTTCTCTCAAAACACATTCATGTTGGATTAAAACCATAGCAAAGTTCTTCTAAAAAGTTTTGGTAGTGACTTGATTCCGTCAAGAACAGTTGTTTTGTTTCATACAAAAGGTAAATAAAGCATTACCATCATGGAAGTTGCTGGGTTAAATGAGATTTATTAAAAAAATGAAGTTGGTCTGTTCAAGGCATTATTGTCTTATATTTAAATATCCATGGGAAAGATCCCTACCAGGTAAACTAAACATACAAAGTAACTTTGAGATTTGTGTTTAGTAAGTGAGTTGGACTTGATTACATTTTGAGGAAACATGGATATGTAAACAGCTGTGTATGTGTGTGTATGTGTGTGTTTTCCCAGTGGGATCTCTCATAGTCATTTTTTTTACAACAATGTAGCCTCTTCGGTCTTTGCAACAAAGGCTGATCCTTCTGGAAGAGCCAGATCTTTTAGAAACTGTGTACAAGAGATTGCTTGTAAGACTTAGTACTTCATGGATAGAGAAATCCCATGCCATTTTAACCTAAACCATAAGGGATTGTGTGGCTGTGTTAGCAGGCACCTGGATTACTTAGATTTAGTGCCTGAGCAAAGATATTGGAGTTTGGTAATTGCAGCCACTGGGTTAACATGGCAGTTATTCTAAATGAATGACCCACGTAGGCGAGATTTCAAGGTCATGGGTCACTGGAAACCTTTCCCTGGTTTCTGCATCCGGCTAATCACCGTTGGGGGCTTTCCAACATAGCCAGAGTTCTTGGTGACAAAATCTGAACCCTGCTTCTCTCTCTCTCCCTCTCTCTCTTTCTCTCATGTGTGTGTGTGTGTGTGTGTGTGTGTGTGTGTGTGTGTGTGAGAGAGAGAGAGAGAGAGAGAGAGAGAGAGAAAGAGAGAGAGAGAGAGAGATCGTGAGAGAGAGAGATCGTGAGAGAGAGAGAGAGAGAGAGAGAGAGAGAGAGAGAGAAACTTCCAAGCTTGGGTGTATTATTTATAGAAAAGGCAGTGGGAGCAGCAGAAGTGGGCTTCTGCTTATGAGAA
Organism: Mormoops blainvillei; assembly: GCA_004026545.1. NCBI lineage: Eukaryota > Metazoa > Chordata > Mammalia > Chiroptera > Mormoopidae > Mormoops > Mormoops blainvillei. Next base: position 17,008 of record PVJD01000172.1, read on the forward strand.
TTTATTTACATATTTATTCCTAGTTTGCTGGAGCTCTGAAAATGTCCTGTATCTTGACCGGGTGGAGTATTTAAACATTAAAAATGAAATGTACATTTAATATGTATACACCCATATACGTTTTGCCTATGAAATAAAAAAGTTGAGGATCACTTTCTTTACAACAAATGTGTATTTATTTTGTCAGTGTTGATTTTTGCATGTGTTATACTTCGGCTTAGGGTTCCTTTAGACCCTTTATGAAACCCTGATAGTGACAATGGTGGCTTGAGAGAAAACACGCATTTTTACCAGGTGTCCCCTGACCTGCCCAGCTGGTTCTCTGAGCTGCGCCTGCTCGGCTCCTCATGCCCGTTCCCAACCCTTCTCCACACTGTCTCTTTCCCAGTGGAGAGTTTACTACAGGAAATTTTCTGGAGTTCCACCATGCTTGGGGTTTCCCATTCTTGCTCACAGCCAACCTCCCCTAAATTCCTTCCTGGATCCTTATTGACACACAGGTGGTCCTCCTCCTGGGATTACTGCCGAAAAACAACTGTAGAATTCAAAAATATGTAAAATAAACCAAAAAATCCTTAAATGGAAAAGAATGAGGCCAATATAATGGCAGCCATAATCCCCAAAACAGAAAATAGGATTATGTCGCTTCGTTTCCAAGCACTGGCTCTTTTCGATCTCTTAGACAACCAACACATGAACGATGTATTTGCAAACACACTTGTTTTTACCTAGTGCTGACAGTCAGCGAGTGGGGGTTAGAGCAAAGAAAGGAGGGCCAGGCGAGAGGATTGCTGTGCTGCACCGTCTGGTTTCTGGGCCTCTGCTGATGGAATTATTGTTTATTTTTTTAATTTTCAGAGGTAGGCCGATGACAGCTGAAGAAGACTGTATTTGCCGAGGAGCAGCATGATGGTGGAGAGGAGCGGGGCTCCTGAGGGAGACCTAATGGTTCCTCTCCTTCCTGCACGGAGATAAAGACTTATAATAAGCGTGCATGTTCACCATCTGGCTCTGTGCATGTGGTCCTTATGGAGGGGAGAGCTGCGCAATCTGTAAATGATCAGGAGCCATGGCGCTCTCTCCAGAGAATCCACGATGCAATCAAGGTGACAGATGGCATGGCCACTGCTGTGGCCTCATGGAGAAGATCAAAATCACCTTCAATAAACTCTGACTGAAATGGGCATGAGCACCTCAAAAAAGTCAGTTTGTCAGTCAAACGGCGACAGCAAGCTGCATTGGGGAAACATTGCGGCCAGCTCTCTGTTTTCAATCGTTTCCGTCTGACTGGGCTTGAACTATGATCTTTCTCAAATTGTCCTTTCTGTTTAGCTGAAGCAGGCCAGCAAATTGCCAGATTCATTGCTTTATTGAAGAAAATTGAAAACACGATGTCCTCAATTCCGGGGACGTGTGGCTGGCAGGTGCTGGGACACCCAAGCGCAGAGAGCGGGCCCTGTGTCTTCAGCCGGAGTTCACTCAACTTCAGGCAGATTTTGGGATATGAAAATAAAATGCACATGTCTCCCGGGTCTGAAAAATAAGATAGCTGGCAATGGATGTGTGAAAGGCATTAGGTGTCCAATAAAGGTGTGTAATATAAACAATGGTTGAAGAGAGAGGAAGGAAGGGAGGAAGGAAGGGAGGAAGGAAAGAAGGAAGGAAGAGAGGAAGGGAGGGAGGGAGGGAGGGAGGGATTCTTAGTGTTGTTAGTGCTAGGTCTTTTAACAGCAGGCTGCTGCGTTGGTAGTAAATCGGATATCTGATCGCATTTCTATGCACATTTATTGCATTTGGGTTTCTGTGAACTTGAAGCTTTGGACATAAGGTCAATGAAATACAGATATGTTATTTTGTACTAAATAAATTATATATTATTTGTAGGGGTCAGAGTCAGCAAGTTTAGACAGATTTCCACTTTTGTCCCCCTGCTCCAACTGCCCTTAAATTTACCTATAGTAAGAAAAAAATATACTACTGTCTTTTGAGAGGTAAGGGCAATTATTTCAGGTCAAATATGACGGATCTTGATGAAAGAATTCTCCCCCTCCTTCCCTGCCTCCTCCCTTGGCAGAGTTCCACTGTTGTTCTTCCTTCCAAGCTCTAGGAAACATAGATTTCAAGCAAAAGTTGACTTCCCCTACCTGTGTTCCCCCAATTACCCAATACTTGTTCTCCGACACTGGTGTTTTATACGATATACCTGTGAGAAGATCTCAAACTCCCAACTTACTGATTTTCCTTTTTGAAACTGTCATCTTCTGGTTTGGCATACTTGCTTTATTTAAACTTCCAATCCTGCTCCTGCCCCCGTCCCCGTCTTCCACATTGCAAATGGTTAGTTTGACAGCTGAGAAATATCTTATTGTTGGGTCCTGCTTTTGCATAAAGTCTTTACTCGTCTCATAGGCGCTTCTGGAGGCTAATGTCCTGATCTAGAGATTCGTAAACATAATTAAAGGGCTTCATTCCTAATCTGTGTACACACATTCTTGGTATCGGAATAGCAAGAACTTTGCACAGGGGCAGGCTTTTCCCAGGGCATGTAAGTGTAACTGACTTGTTATGTATCAGTTGGTTGTGGTCTCTTAGGGACAGAGGGCTAAATTTACTCAGGAGGAAATGTCTATTGACCCCCTATGTGCAGGCTATGCTAGGAGCTCAGAAATAACTCTTCATGAAGAGAAAGTAAGTATCAAGTGACATTTTTATGGATGCTGTGCTCTGCTGCCGCCTTTCCCCTCTGTCTGGCTCTCTGGGGAGCAGGCTTTGCATCCCTATCACTAGGAGCTCTTGTGGAACAGCAGGCCCCAGACATGCAGGCTGGTGGGAGCATGCTGTCCTGTTGCAGGAGACCCTGCTGTGTTCTCCTCCATTCCGGCCTTTGGTGCTCTGCAATGACAGGCTCTGTGATAGACATGTTCATCAACACAGCCACAAGGCGGGGTGGCAGGATGGGTCATCTCTGTCTTTCTGTGGCAGTTACAGACTTTAGTTGCTGTAGGGAGTAATGTTTCAGAAAGGCAAACAGATCTACCTGTCTTTAAGGGCAAAGATTATGTGGGAAATTCAGCAGGGACCAGATGGTTAAGAGAGCTTACACTAGAATATGAATGCTCTGAGACCCCGAAATTTAGTAATCAGAGCTTGGCCTAAATTCACATCATTATGTTCTAGTCCTCTCTGGCATGGAGTGTCACCTGATCGTTTGCAAGTCGTATATGATCATTACTCTCTTTTATGTCCTATCATTCTTAAATAATAAATCACCTAGAAAAGGTTTCTGGTGGTGATTTGAAAACTTATGCCTGTCAGTAGAGCCTTTTCTTCATAAGTTGTATCTGCGCATCTGCTCTGTCTACAGGTGCAGCAGGTAAGAGAATGCAGATCTTCATGTTCCACTAGCTTCTGGAATCCACAAACAGCCATAGAAGGATGGCTGGCGATCATAATTACAGCAGCTCCAAGATGAACCAAATAAGTTTTATTTAAAATTTTTTTAAGTAATGTTTAATCCTTTATTTTTTGAAAGACAGATACACTGCTGATAGAAGAGGTTACACAGAAATTTAAAAATATGCCCTCATAAAGACATGCAATTTTCCAGACACAACTCAGGTCTCCAAAACATGCCACTGGCTCGAGATGCACTAGCCATAAACAACAATTAATGGGTGTTCATTTCACAATGCCCCTGTCCAGCAGGATGTCTGCTCTTCCCTTCAGGAGGACTACGCTGTCTAACGGCAAAGGAGAGCGTGGAGCGCTCACCCCACAGCTTCATCACTCCTGGTAAAACGGAGAAAACAAACTCAGAAATAGCTTTACTGATTTTGGAACAAAGACATGGAAGACCGTTTGCGTGTGGAGAATGTCACTGCATGAGCACACACCAGCTTTAAATTGAATTTTGGAGGCTACTGCACTTTTGGATCCGATTCCAGCTCAGACCTTCAATGTCCGCATTTTTTCTGTCCGTGCACACCTGAATAAGAGATGGCAAGTGTGGATGACACCCAGTTCATCAAATGCTTCCCAAGCTGCTGGTGTGTTTCAGTTTGGCTTTTGTGATTTTTTAAAACCAGATTTGTGGCTTTAAAAAAGAAATTATTTGTCCCCATTTTTCCCCCATTACTCTCCCCTGCACTCCCCATCCCCCAGATCCCACATTCAGTCCTCCCCTTCACCCTGGTTGTCTTTGTCCCTGGGTCCATTGTACATGCTCCTTGGCTTGACCCTTCCCCTTCTTTCCTTCACTAACCCCTTCTCTCCCCACTCTGGTCACCGTCAGTTTGTTCTTTATTTCCATGTCTCTGGTTCTATTTTTTTCACTTGTTTGTTTTGTTGATTAGGTTCCAATTATAGGTGAGATCACATGGTATTTATCTTACACTGCCTGTTTTATTTCACTTAACATAATACTACTCTCTAGTGTCACCCATGCTGTAATGAAAGGTAGGAGCTCCTTCTTTCTTTCTGCTGTGTAGTGTTCCATTGTGTAAATGTACCACAGTTTTTTGATCCATCCATTTACTGATGGGCACTTAGGTTGTTTCCAGCACTTGGCTATTGTAAACAATGCTGCTATGAGCAAAAAATCCTGTCAGTGAAATACTTCTGTTATATCATGATGTCTTGCTTAGAAAGGCCCATAGACGCTTTATAGAATGCGCCATATTTCATTCTACTGGTGACTTGACACCCATTTAAATCTTCACCAGGTTAGCTGTGACCCAGTAGTTCCTGTTTCCCACTAGATGTCTCCACGCTCCATATTGAATGAACCATTGATTTGATTTCTATGAGTCCTTTTTGGTTAACAATCCACTATAACAAACACTTTTCTTAGCCATAAAATCATTTACCCTTCATAAAAGAAAACTATTTTGGGGGCATTTGGGACTGGTGTAGGGCATAGTGCTTCTCTTGTGATTATTATAGTCAGCAACAACCTGTTTTTCTTTCTTCCCCACGACACATAAAAAAGCCTTATAGTTTTTCCAGTCTTCTTCATAAGTGAAAACTTCCCCTAGAGTGGATACTCTAAAATAGCACCATCCAAGAGACAATAATAGAAATTACAAATGTGAGTTACATATGTAATTTTTGTTTTCTAAGAGCCATATTATTAAAAAAGTGAAAAGAAGCAAATGAAGTCAACTTTGATGATAAATTTTATTTTGATGATAGATTTTATTTAACCCCTTGGATAAATAAAATGTAGGATATTCATACAGTGGAATATTATTCAGTCACAAAAGGGGTGAAATTCTGATAAGAGCTATAATGTGAATGAACTTTGAAAACATTATGCTTAATGAAATAAGCCACTAACAAAAGAAAAAATATTGTATGATTCTACTTATATGAGGTACAAAGAGCCATCAAATTCATAAAGATAAAGGGTAGAATGGTGGCTCCCAGAGGTTTGGTGGAGAGGGGAGTGGGGAATTAGTGTTTAATGGATACAGACTTTTAATTTGGGAAGATGAAAAAATTCTAGAGATAGATAATGGTGGTAGTTGCATAACATCGTGAATGTTCTCAATGCCACTGAGCTGTACACTTAAAATGATTGAAATGATGAATTTTATATGATGTATATTTTAACCACATGTACACAAAAAGGGATAAGATCATATTATTTTGCTCAGAAACATCCAGTGTTTTCCCATCGCACTATGAAAAGATTCCATTATCTTCACATTCTTGTGACCTGGTACCTGAATTCTTCAGCTACCTTTTCTCGCCTTTGCTACTTACAAGCCATGTGACCTTCTGTAGTTTAACCTGCTTAAACTTCAGCTTCTTTATATATGAACTGGGGATAATTCTAGTATTTATCAACTGCATGGTGATGATTAAATGAAATAATGCATGTAAAATGCTAAGCAAAGTACCTGACACATAGCAAGTTCTAGATAAAGACTGGCTATTAAATTTTGCATTTGTTAGTATGTATTATTTTCACATCAAGCATTCAACACATTATATATAATTAATTCCTTTATAAGTCCTGGAGAAAAGACAGAGCAGGCAAATCACTGGTGTGTGAATAGAGATGAGGCAAGTATTTGTTAATAGTGTTGTCTTTTTTGTAGAGTGGTCACCGTGGACACCCTGACACAGGGCTTGGAAGGATTTGATCTAAAACTTTGTTAAAACAAACCCACAGATGAAAATAAAGCTTCCTCCATAACAGATTATGCCCACGTAGCCAGCACTCACAGTGGCTATGTTCTGTCAATCTGGTTCGGGGGTATTTTTGCAGGGCTCTCAACTATTGGCAGAGGACAACTGAACCATATCAGAGCTTCAGGTATTCTCACAGTTCAACACTTTCCTGCAAACAACATTTAGAGAAAATTAGTTGTTTCACAAAATTAGGTAGCTACAATTTGCACTCCCAAGGAACCATTCAGAAGGGATGGTTCATTGCACCATCACCTAGGTGGCTCTCCCTTCACCCTCACCTGCATGGAAACCCCAGATCTGGGCCAGTGTGGAAATGCTCGAATAGGTTTACCTCTGAAAGTGACCAAATATTCTTGTTTCTACTGAAACAAAAAGTGAAATTAATAAGATGTGGTTACAATACAGTTTAAAAAAAAACATTTAAAAGGTGATCACTTTGTTTACTGCTATTCATTTGGTGAACGAGGTCCATCCCTGAACATCTAGTCTGGGGACCTTTGCTGTCTTTTCCAGGGCTCCTTCTCTCATTCTTCCCATTGCCTGCCATTTGGCAACTCTCTCTAGAGCTGGCCAGCAGCAAGGAGACATGAAAAAACCCCTCAAAGTCAGTTCAAATTAATGAAGAGGTTTTGGGGAAAAAGTGAAATTACACCTAAAATGAAGTTCTATGATCTATTTGAAACATAGAAGCAACACTGTATTATTTTTTTAAAAAATCACTTGACAAAGAATGAAGAAAATGGGCCTCCAGATCTTTTTCTAGCTAATTCTCTGGCCAAAAATTTCTCTCAGGGCCTTGGTTTCCTCTGCAGTTAATAGTAGTATTGTCAGTTTCATAATATAAGGAGTATTAGCTATACTGTAACTTTTATCACCTCATGAGCTAGTTAGGAATCAAACACACAGGAATGAGAGTTTGATGTTCTTTTCCTACTTATTATTTTTACCTTGAAAAGATGGGTAAGTTATTTAATCTAAAGCATTGTTGTCTCACAGAAATACTGGATAATGGATTTGTATGTGGGTAGTAGCTGGGTGCAATTTTATATTAGATTTTATTCTGGCAATTTAAGTTTTAAGTAATTCATTACTATACTAGTAAGAAACTGTGAAACACACGAAGGATTCGAAACTTTGAAAAATGTGAGGGAAAAGTTAAGAGGTGAATTAGAGGAATAGGTTAAAATCTGCGTTTTCCCTGTTCTACCAGTATTTCACACTTGTTTTTATTGTCTTTTAGATTTGACAATAATTGCAGAACAGCCAAACAACAAAAGAAAACTATTTTGGAGATGGCTAAAGAGTTTTAAGATACGTCTTAAATTTTATTTATTCTGATTGCTATGTTGAAACAAAAGTGTAGCCAGTGAGCATTTTATGAAAAGTGTGTAATATTCATAATTGTTAGGAGATTTCATTGTCATAAGATATGCTGTGTGGACACAAGATATCAGTAGGGTGTTTATGGAAAACTGGGACATAGAGAATCAATTACAAAAATTATTTTATATAAAAATAAAACTAATGCTGTTGGTCTTAGGAATATGAAAATACAATGTTTTTGGTTTTATATTTCAGTTGATCACTGAGTTTCACATTGGACTACAGAATAACAGAAGGTGAGATTTGTGGATTACTTGAGGCAATTATTTGTTTTCTATTATTTTTGTCTTGTTGAAGGAAAGGTAGCCTTCTTGTGTGTTTATCAAGTTTAGAACTCAACATCTCAGCCTCAATTTTTAGAAAGGATTTCTCTGCTAGATGTTCCCTGTCCAACAGACCCAGAGACTTAGGGAAGGGACTGAGGTGCCCTGACCTCCAAGCACTTTCCACCTGTGCATTGGGGCTCTGTGGCCCACCTCTAGGGGCACACTCAACATTTGTAAAAGGCTGACAGAAAAGCAATAGCAAAGTGCTCCTATTTTAAACATTTAGGTCTGTATTGTACTGTGTTCTTCTGAATAAGGTATGACTGTCTTTACACTTTCTTCCAGTGGCCAATGCAGATGAGGACCATTGAGTCATATGTACCTTGGCCACAGTGTGGTGGAAAAGAAATTCCTCTGTACAGTAAAAGACACTTTCTCTAGCAGACGGTCCTTTTGTGTACACACCATCCAGATGGCCATTCCGTTTGTCTCCAGGGGTGAAACTAGCAGTACAGCAGTAAAGAGACCAACAACAATATTTCCTCCAAACCTCATTCTCCCCAACCTCACTCCATTTTTTCCAACACATTAAACACTCCTAGAAACTGACTCAGTTCACAAGATTTTTGCTTTATCCAATGTTTCTTAGGATTTGGAGGAATGGATGCCTAAGCCCATAAGGCACAGAGACTTCCTCTTCCAGATATAATTAAATTCATATATAGGAGGATGGTACAAAACAGAAAAGCTTGAATAGTGTATGGTGAGACCCATCTAGTGAGTTGAGGAGTGCTCAAAGTTATTCAGTGCATTCATTTCAGAATGTTTCTTTATTAATGACTTTACTACAGTGAGGAATATGCATTAGAAAGGATGTAACCAATTAAGAGAAACAGTAAAACAAAAGAAGGTAATAGCAATAAATTCATAGCTTGTACAGTATGTTACAAATTTTATGTTCTTATAGATTCTCTCTGTCTTGCAAACAATAATGAAGCAATATTATAAACATAAGAAAATGCAAAATAGGCTCCTTACAGACACATTATTATTCTTATTTTAATTATTCAACTTATTATATTATTAGACTGCAAAATACGCATCTGAGCTACATATATAATGAGTCTTACTTTATTATAAAAGGACTACTTTTCAGATTCAGAGAATTTCAAAAGTTAGAATATTGAATTAACAGGTTGAATAATACAATGAATTTTGGAATAGAATAAAAATCTCTAAAGAATCAAAAAGCCAAACTTACACGTGCAGTTTTTCCTCCAATGCCTGGTTCATAACATTACAAATATAGTTTTCTTCCTCTGCTGTGTATCATGAGGAGAGAGTAAGAAGGTGGGGCAGGGACCCAAGAAGATAGGGAATTGATTTGGATTAAGGATAGAGACCACAAGCAGGGATTTCAAGCTCTAGTCTGGACTCTAAACTGGACTGTGGTCTTGTGTGAGTCACTCACTCTTTTGTGTATTGAGATAGTAGCTTGTAGAGGGAAAAAGCAAAGGCTTCGGAAATACATATACCTGACTGAAATCTTTATTACAACTCTCAGTAGACATGTGACCTTGGGACAGGACTCAGCCTCTATGAGCCTCCATTCCCTCATTTTCAAAATGTGGATATCAATACCTACCCTCTGAGGTTTCTTGAAGAATCCCGTGAAATTATGTTGGTAAAACATCTGACACAGTGTTTGGTAAATGGTACATACCCAATAAGTAGAGCTCTTCATTACTGTCAAAGGATGTGGTTACATCAATTCCCTCTGAGCTGCAGTATTCTATGGTTCAAGAACTGTTGATTGGCATTTAAATTTTGGTTCAGCAAGAGGTAATTTGCTGACACCCCAACCCCATCACAAATATGGTAGCCATGCTCTGATGGAGTCTGCAGTCACATAGAACGGGTTATATGAAAGACACAGACATTGGTTCGGGGTAGCTTTTGTACCCGGCATGGAAGCTGGACATCTCAGGGTTGTTCACTCAGTTGCCTGAACCACAGTTTTATTGTCTGCCATGACGGAATGACTTGTTTTTTGCCAAGGTTGCTATAAAATCAGAGATGGAAGCTAGCACTGAATCAAAGCACTGTGGTCCTTGTCATATCCGCTCTCTTGGCTTCTCTCCAGCCTTATTTTAAATATCCCTAGGGATACACTTTCATTGCTTTTCTTGAAGATTTTTCTTAAATAATAATTTTTACTGTTAGAAAGTTTTCTCTCTCATTCAGGGTAAATTTTTCTTTCTTTCTTTATGTTCTTCCAGCTATCCTGTCCTAAACCTGATTAAATAATTCCTCTTGCCTGTTCAGTATTTCTCCTGTCAGATTTTTGTAGTCAATTATTGGTCCCCCCTCAGTCATTACTTAGCAACACCAGACATAATCTTTATCTTTAATCATTTCTCATAACTCATTCCTCCATCACCACAATCATTATTCTCTCCTCTGAATTAATCCATCTGCTCTTCTGAAGGGAACTTCAGGGCTTTAGGTGCACGCTCCCTTGGAAGTAAAACACATAAGCATATTTATTTTAAATTTTTAAAAGTAAAATGACAATACATGCAATTTGAAAATAGTAAGTTAACCTGCATTTCTAACATGATGGTTGTTTTTCTTTTGTCTTTTCCATTTTTATCTTTTCAAGTATAAACACCTTATTCTATTGAGTGGAAATTATGTATCAGGCATTGTGCTAAACCCTTCATGTGAATTATTCTGGTTACCGCCATAGCAGTCCTGTGGTGTTGTGGTAGGCAGTTAGACAGGCATGAGCAGAATAGGAATGATGGGCCAGGTATGGAATGTCGCCAGGGTGAAAAGCCCCAGGTACCTAACAAGGGGCAAAACTGGGAAAACAAGGGCCTCTGCCCTAGGTTACATTTCCTCCCCTGGCTGGTCATGCAGTTTAGACCCCCTGACCTTTCATACCCCTGATCACGTGGTTCGGGCCCTCCCCTGACCTTTTCTCCCCTCGCATGTCATTAGTCATGTGAAGGGCCCCTTAGAGGAGGAACGGCGTGGCTGGAGAAGAGCTTCATATGACCCCCATACAAGCCCTTATACAACCGCTCCCTTAAGCATTAAGCCCTCAGGACAATGAGGTTCTGGCCCACATCAAATAATCTCAGGAACAAAGACTTGGGTCTGTTGGCCACAGAGACAGAGTTTTGGTCAAACCAGAGATAACACCCAGACCTCAGTTGTGTTTCAGCTCCAGGCCCAGAGAAGCAGCAAAACCAGAGGTAGTGATGCCATGGATGACATCAGGACCAGGTACAATGACCAATGACCCCCTGACCTAGTACCAACCAATCAGTGAAGACCATGACCCTGAAAGGACACACCTGGAAAGCTGAAAGCTTATAAATATTTTAAGATCCTCCCCTGAAGTCTCCACCTTTAAAAACCCTCAAGCTGAAGGACCCAGCTCACTCTCTCTCTGTCTCTCTCTCTCTCTGTCTCTCTGTCTCTCTCTCTTTCTCTTTCTCTCTTACTATCTTTGCCTCCTTCCTTTAGGTGTGTTTCTTTGTCTTTCCTTCTCCTAAGTTCCAAGGTCCCTTCCTTTGCCTCTGTACCTCGTTTCCTGAGCCCATGCAGCCCAGTTAGCTCACTTCCTCCATGCCTCATTTCTTCTACCTCTGACTTTGTAAATGAACTTTTGTTTGTATTTGAGTCTTGGTTATGAATTCTTTCTCTTTTTTTGTGCATTTTATTGATTATGCCATTACAGTTGTCTCATTTTTCTCTCCCCTTTATCCCCTCCACCCTGCACCCCATCCCATCATCCCCACATCAACACTTTCCCACCACCACTTTCCCCAGCCCCACCCCTCCCCACCTCCCACCTTCAATCTTAGAGCTCAAGTGCCTAGGTTGCTGAACTGAAGTCCAATTGCTGGTAACATTCTGGTGTCATTTTGCCACCAACAAAAGAGCTTCTTCTATAACCCCATTTCCCAGATAAACATGCTAAGATTCTGAGAAGTTACCCAAAGTCTGGCTCCAGGGATTACTCATAATGATTATATTATTCTGCCCAACATTTTTTTACCAAGTTGCATCATAGTAAATATTTTCATGGCAACATATAATTTAGTTATAAATATAATTTATATAATTAGTTAATCATTCCCCATCAACAGTTCTTTAGAGGCATTCCAATTTTTCAGTATTACAAATGTCTCTGAAATAAAATTTTTTGTGTACTGAAAACCATAAATTTAGAGAACTGTCTTACCTTTTTCTATATTACACTTCTAAAAATTATTTAAATCTAGGAATCATAAAAGAAAATGTTGATGTATTTAATTAAATTACTATTTAAAAAATACTGAGCTCTGACTGGCATAATATACCACGAATAAGACTAAAAATCAAATAATGAACCAGAAAAAATTACCTGCATAAAAGTTAATAGGTAAATTTAAATACTCTCAATATACAAGAGTTCATAAAACTGAATTTTAAAACTCTATAATAGAAATTGAAAAGAGGGGAATATAAATGGCAATAAGCACTTAAACTAATGTCCAACAATACTACTGGTTAAGTGCATATCATATATGTGTATATAATTATACATCTAAAAACAGTAATAGTTTTTACTTATCCAATAGGCAACACTAAAAAACATGACAATACCACAAGGGTATGAACAAACATGTTTACTCATATAGTGTAGCTGGGATTAACAACAGATACAATTGTTCTAGGAGTTAATTTCCAAAACACAGCAAAATTTTTAGCTTATCTTTAATATAGCACTTTCTCCTACAGGAAAGAGAATAGACCTTTACATATGATTTGCAATAAGTTACCACAGGAGTGCACCCATAACCTGGTATATTTAGGCAAGAGTCCGGTAAAATCTAACAAACCAATGTGCTGCTTAGGACTTTGTGGAGTGGAAATGCCTGTTTATTTTTTTTACTACTTTTGTGAAGAGGGTGGATATTTTGTGGTAAACTTTCTTCATGAAGAGAGTCCAATACCCACCCTCCAACAATTAGATTGAGAAAACAGAGCTATTTGGGTACTGTGAGGGAAGAAAAGCAGCATGCAGATCACCTGCTTCCTCCTGGATGGAGGAGGTGGAGCAGGCAGCCTAGCACTCTCTGGGGGGCGCTCTGGTCCAACATAAAGCCTGTGGGGGAAGACACAGCCTGGGAATGCCACTTTTTTGGAGGGGAGGGGTATTACATTTAAATCCCAAGAACGTACTACTGTCACATCTTATCCTATGTCAGTTATAAATTTCCTCAGAAAGAGCCTCCCATTGCACTCACCACCAACTTCTTAAAGCATCCTGCTAACCTGGCTGTCCTAAGAAAAATTTTCCAGAGACAAAAGTGAGAAACTACCCCTATAGCCCGACAATAGGGCAGACATGAGTATCACCAGCATCAATATAAATCCTTAAAGGGAATGATTATTGTATCTTCTCATGAGGGAATAAATTAGCAAAATAGATTAAAAGGAATTACAACTCTTTTTCTCAGGGAAAGGTGAAGCAGAGAGAAATGTGTTATTTCTTAATCTCTCTGCTTTCTAGGTGTGTGTGTTGTGGGGCGGGATGGAGGCAGGGTGTCTAGTAGTTGATTTGAAAAGCAGTCATTTGTGTGAGTGTACAGACTCATTGATTCATTTCCTCAATCATGCATTCATTCAACGATTATTTGTTGAGTGTCTTTATATGTCTTATCTTTACCTTGGTGCCTCAAACACAACAGTTTCTCTGTCACCGGGCTTTACTTTCCAGTAGTAACTCAGGGTAGGTACGAACTCAGGGCTGAGCTACTCATTTTAGTTAAATTGTGGGAAATGGAAATGCGAGGAAATGGGTGACAGTGAAATTGGGCACAGTGTGAGGAAAGGATGAAAACGCTGGAGGGGGAGAGGGCTGAGAGGGACTTTGGAGCAAAAACATCACAGGAATGTGGGGTTAGAGGGTCAGGTGTGCGACGTCATATATCTCTTCTTCTACATAGCACATCTTCTTTTAAGTTGTCCAAAAAAGTAAAGATTAAATGCAATCTGAGATTACCGTTTTAGAAAGTGGTGTCAGAACCAAGGTCTGAACTTCAATGGCGGTAAGCCTAAGGGGGAGGGGCAGGAGTGAGCAGCAGCATGGGGAAGCACACATCTGGGTAACATCTGCCTCCAGTCTGCTTGTGCCTGTAGTGAGCATAGAAGGAGATGATAAAATATTTCATGTTCATCTCTGGGCAGTAAGGGACATTTTTCTCCATTATACTTTTTAGCATTAGTTTCTTTTCCTTTCTTTCCCTCCCTCCTTCCTTCCTTTCTCTCTCTCTCTCTCTTTTTATAAAATTAGCTTGTATTATCTCTACAAAGGGGAAAAAAAGCTTAAAATTGTAGTCACAATTTTGCTTTCCATTACCTTACAATTTTCTATGATGATTCTAATTTTTTTACCTCCTCATTGGACATTTGGGTTTTGTAAATATTTCTAATTTCAGAATGGAGTTTGTATATAATTTTGTTCTGTTTCTTCCTTTACAACCATGAAGTTTTCCTAATTTAACTTTTATAAGGTAGTTTATAATTTTGCTGATTGTTCAGTAGTATTCATTTTAGGGCTCCACAACCGAGGATGAATTTGGGAAATTTTAATCCAGAAAAATAATAAAAATGATTATTGGGTGAGGAAGAACTATACTGAAAGAGAGCAGGAAGTGAGATCATTTTGTCAAAAGATAGTAAACATATATTAAAGATTTAATTTATTGTGCCTCATATTTTGGTCTTCACTCTCAAGAAATTAATCTGAAATTTTCCTTAAAATTCTAGTTTGAACAATCATTTCCACAAGTCTTATTTCTAAAACTCTTGTTCCTCCATCATTATTTATGTAAGATTGGCATATAAGTAAGTATCTACTGTTATAATTTGTCTGGGATACATATGTGGTTTACATAAATAAGCGAATGAGTAATGACTTCAATGTTTTACATCAACAAAAAGCTATCACCAGATGTTTTTAGCATAAATAAATAAGAGGAAATTGCTCCAAAGTGCAGCCTAAAATATTTTGGTTTGATACAATTTGGAATTGCAGTTAAGTTTGTTCAGTATTAGAGTGAGGTCGTCATCTTTCTGGAAGGAATCAGTGTGACCCTGCCCAAGCTGAAAATAACCTCTTGTGTGTGTTGCAGGAAACTTGTCTTTTTCTGGTATCCTAACTCCAGCATTTGTCCTGGGTGAAAAAATTTTAGGCCTCTGCCATTTTTCAATTTCTGTCCACTTTTTAATGACATTTTCACTTAAAATCTTTACCAAGGTGCATTTTTAAGACCCATAAGGAGGGTTTATTTTTGTGCATGTAAAAATGATTTAGAATTTCTTGAATTTTAAGTTAATATTCAGGGTTTATTAAATTAATATTTAGATTTTAGTAACAAACTGAGAACAACCACTTTGACTTGTAGTGGGTTGCAAAGAAGGTTTCTGTTGTATGTTTTTTCTATATTCCTGAGTTTATTATTTTGGTAGTACATAAATTGAGACTTTTAAAAAATTAAATGAATAATGAACTAAAGTTGTTGATATTAGGTCCCCTTAAACAGAATACAATTTACCACTTAGTTACTTAAATTCCCTGAAATATTTAAAATTATATATTTAAAACCAATTACTCAATTACCTAATTTAAAAATGGAATTAAAAAGCAAATCTGTTAGAATCTCAATATGCAAAAATTTCATCAATTTTAAATAGGTTATGTTGAATTTAAAGCAGAATTTTAATACTACAGGATGGTTTATGTCCTCAATTATTTACTTCTAAACCTTCTGAAGGTTGGAAATACCTACTAAGACAATAGTTTTATCTTTAAAAAATTTTAAAGATATTATCCCAAATCTGGTGGAGAAACCATCCCATAAGAAGTAGATAAATCTGAAAAATGGGTAGAGCTTGTTTTTCTGGATTTCAGTTACCTATGCTGGGTAACAAACTATGCCCAACTTAGTGGTAAGAAGCAACCATTTATTATACTCCCTGCTTCTGTTGGTCAGAGATGACTCATCTCTGCTTTGTGATATGATGTCTGGACTGTTCTCTGAGGACTGGAATAGCTGTAGGAGGGAATCACCTGGAGGCGTCCAAGTCTGGTCTGGGATGACTCACAGGCTGGGTTCAGTGGGGGTGCTTGGCCAGAGGACCCACACATGGCCTCTTCATGTGGTTTGGGCTTCTCTTAGCATGGCAGCCCAGCTCTGGAATCATTTTGAGGGGAAGTGAGCATTCCCAAGGAGCAAGGTGGGAGCTGCATGGTCATGTACCACCTAGCCTCAAACACATCATCAATTCGTGATATTCTGTTGGTCAGAGGAGTTGCAACTCTTCTCAAGTTCAAGGAAAAGGGACATAGATTCCTATCTCTTATGGCAAGAACAGCAGAGAATTTTTAGTCATTTAAAAAAAAAAAGTCTGCATCCTGCCAGACCTTTTGATGCAAATTTGAGACCGTGGACTGTGTGTATCCACAGCAACCCTCCTCCCACCCAAATGGGAACATTGGGACCATTTTATAGTTCTGAAAATAGGAGCCGCCAAGTCCATAACCTTTAGAGGGACATTTCACGAATCCTCTGCGTTCTATATACCTCTTGCATGTTCTTCCATCAATTTACAAAATTTTGCCTGATTTGGGCTGGTGAAATTCAGTAATGTCTACCCTGATCTCTTCCCAATCTAATTGTACTGCACTAATCTATTTTCTCTCTCATTATTGGTTGTAGTTTTAGGGCTATTCTAATGATAGCATTTTGCTGGAGAAAGTAGTTGCTAGAACCTTAACCTCCTTTGGTTTTTCCTTTCCTCTTTTTCATTATCTTAGATACATATTTATTGATTGCATCAGCATTGACTCCCCCCAACTTATTTTTAAAATCCAAAGCACTTCTTTTAGTTCCTTTCTCTTTCCCTTACATTGCCCTTTTTTTCTTGTCTTGCTCTCCTTATTGAAAAATCAAAGAGATTACACATCACATCTCCTCCCCCACCGTTAAAATATGTGCCACCTAATGCCTGGGCCAATTTTCAGCAGTGAGTTCTTCCCATGATTTCTTTCATTTATTTGAGTGAAAACAGGGAGAGAATGGGAAAGCAAATGGCTGGGCTGCTGTTCTCTGGAGCTTTCCTAGCCCTGTGAGTCAAAAGGCATAGGGAGGTTGTATAATACTCAAAGTAATAGCCTACCCTTCACAGAGATGTTTATTAAGGAACAAATTATCCTCATCCCCAAGTCATTTCATTATAATTCTTAAGAGCACCATTTTGGGATAAACAAAGTGAAATTGCAGTTAACTAAATGCTAGCATCTGTTTAATTGTTTCAAATCTACAAAATGTGGTAATTTGTAAAAATTCTCTGCCGCAATATACTGTTTATAAATCTCTGCAGCTGTAATCATAATTTATTAATTAATTCCCTCATTTATTTGTTTTCCAGTAAACATTTATTACTATTAATTCGCCAAGCACTATACCTAGGTACTGGGTTATGAAGATAAAATAATTAAAAGGACTTTTGTCAAATTATTAAAATTAAATGTAAAATAAAGCTATTTAAATAAAGTAGCTTTTGAGGTGCCTGTAATTTATGCTGGACCTTAGGTGTAGTGCTTTGATGCTGAGAGCAAGATAGGTGTACCGCTTAGAGTTTATCCAGAGAAACAGACCAGTAGGAGATTCACATCAAGAGCTTCATCACAGCAAGTGCTCAGTCTGGAGGGCAGGCTGTCAGGAAGGCAAGCTGCAATCGCTGGTCCTGGGCTGCAGCTGCTGTCATAGGCAGAATTCTTCTTCCTCTTCTAGGAAGTTTCGGCTCTGCTCTTAAGGCCTTTCAACTGGTTGAGTCAGGCCAACAGAGATAACCTAGGGTAATTGCTCTTTTAAAGCCAACTGATTAGAGACTTTAATCACATCCACAAAACACCTCCATAACAACACCCAGACTGGTGTTTAGTTGGATGACTGCGGACTATAACCTATCAAGCTGACAATTAAAACATGTCAGCCCTTGTCAACTTAGCATCCACACACATCTCTTTAAATCATATTTAATCTTTAAATAAAGATAGTAAGAGAGTCATGCTTCTGCCTAACATGATACAACTTTCCTGGGTGGTAACTTTTTACTCAGAGAAGGATGCTAAGTACTTGGGTGATGATTATTCTTCTATTTTGATATCCCATAACTTAAACATCGTGGCATCAGATTTGTCACACATCTTATGTTAGATGTTAAGGGGATAAAAGAGGAAATAAAGCAAAAGTATTTGGTATATATTTATATATGTATTTCTATAAAAGTAAGGAAGAAATATTCATAATTATTATAACTCTTATTTCTGAAACTCTTATTTCTGATCAGACAGGTGTAGCTGGTTTTTATCACAGTAAAATGGGGCCTATTTCATTTATTTAAATTTGTCACTATGTTCACTCAGAGTTATATAATAATAATAAGTTGCAATTTAACTTCAAATAATTTTTTGAACTTTCTCACAAAATTTGTTTTTAAAATCAGAAGTTGTATTTTAAGTTCTAAATATATGAATTTGTATAACTCTTTTATTTTTGCTCATGAGACTGGAGTACTATACTTAATAAAATACTTTGTCTTCCCACGAGGCTAAACAAATAAAGACCACCTGCTTCCTATCGATTTGCTCTCAAGGCTGCATCAACAATGCATCTGAGACAAATTACCATATTTTCCTGCTTAAGTAACAAAATGGTACTTAAAATAGTGGAATTTCATCACCTTTTTATGTTATTAAAATGTATTAATATTAACAGGAAAATGCATAAGTGCTCAAATAATTACATGTTGTAAGCATAAATATATAAATTGCTATGTAGCATCTATTCTAAGGATTCTCATTCAAAGAAAAATTTCAGAAGTTTAGAATTTAAATAACATTGAAAATATTAACCTTTGAGGTAAATTACTAAGAAAAGTTATGGATTCATTCATATATAGGATTAAATAACCATGGATTGTTTTTTACTTATTTGAGATCTCTGAGGATGGTAAAATGACCTATGTAACTTTGCCCTTTCATCTGTAACATTTCATAGATTTTAAAAAAATGACAAACAGTAGAAAAATTGGAACTATAGAGGAAAAAAAAGAAATAAAATCTATGGCAGTTCCAATAACCAGGAAAGAAGCATTTGATATATTTTTCTCTTTAACTTTTCTTTAAATCATATATGTGTGTTATATGTGTCTTATGCACATCCATTTAATACATAACTACATATATTGTGTAATTGAAACCATACTTTTTATATTCTCATTCTTGCATTTTAATTTATTTGTATTTTCTCATACTGTGGAATATTTCAAAAAGGTAATTATAATGCTTACAAAAGACTTTTTATAGGTGCATCTTAATTTTTTAGAGCATTTCCTTATTAACATTTATGTCAATTTCTATTTCTGCACTAAATATAGCCACCATCCCAATTTTATAATAATTATTTTCTTGCTTTTAAAATAGCTTTACTACCTATGTATGCATCCCAAATTCTGTGGTTTAATTTTGTCTGGCTTTGAACTTAATATAAATGCAATCATACAGTTTATATTATTTTGTGCAGGGCTCATTCCACGAACTTTTCCATTTGGATTTATGTGCTTTAGGCTTTTTTTCCCAGCCTGTGGCTGTTACACAGCCTTGGCGTAGCCGTTCCATAGCCGGAAGTGCATATGCGTGCGCTTCTCCTGGCTCTGTAACTAGGGTGGAACCACCAGGCCATAGGGGAGTCGCATCTTCAATTTTAGGTGATAATGTCAAATTTTTCATTAAAGTGGTGATATCAGTTGCTCTCCCAACAGCGGTAGGAGTTCCAATTATTTTATATTTTAGCCAATACTTGGTATTGTCAGTAATTTTCAGTTTCTCCTCTCCTGTGCTTATATAGTAATACTTCATTACAGTTTTAATTTGATTCCCTTGATTACTAATAAAATATTATAGTTCTTTAGATATTCTTTTTTTAATATAAATGTCTCTTAAGTCTCTTTCCCATTTTAAATTTATTTAAATTTATTTTTGTTGAATTCTAGGAGTTCTTTTTATTTTCTGGGTACAAGTATTTTGTAAGTCATGTGTGTTGCAAAATTTCACTGATGAAGAATATTTTAGTTGATATGTAATTCCGGGTTCACTGGTATATTTTTTGAAAAGTAAATTGTCTAAGTTTTTTTGAATGTGCTCTGTCTCCCCTTACACTACCCCACTACACTTTCTAGTTGCTTTTGGATCTAACATAATGTGTTCAAGTATACTTTTCCATTTATTTATCTAACTGCTGCTATTCTTTTTAAACATTTTAATGAAAAATTTCAAAATATTGAAAAGATAGATCGGCATGATAAACCTTTTGTACCAGTGACACGGCTGTGGAAGTGGGCTGCTTGGGTCCCCCATCAATGATGCACTTGCCATAAGGAGAGCAGTTTGCTGAGTCTCAGATGCAGCACTTGGGGATCTGCCACAGCATCCATGTTAAGATCCCTCTCCTCAGGGGCAGCCTCCAGCAAGGGAGGAGGGGCACGAGGGTCTGGCCGTTTCTGCCCTGTGTGGAGCCCTTCGATGAGCCCTCACCCATTGGGTCAGACAACACTGCCCCGTCTGCCGAGGGACTCCTGCTCAATTCCGCTTCCTTCTCCTATTGCCTCACAGATGTCGGATGTGTATCAGGGTTTGCTGGCTTACCCTGACTAATTCTGCTTTTCCCCCTTTATCTGTCACAGAAATTACCCCCAAGAAACATGCATCCTCCAACTCTACCTCAGCATCTGAGTCTGTACAACTCACCTCTCATTTGCAACCATTTAGATTTCACCACATGTCCATTCTCTAATTTTTATTTCTTTCTTGAAGCATTTTAAAATGAATGCCAGCCGCCGTGCCATTTCACCTCTTTGCACTGTGTTGTACATCTCTTAAAAATGTGAAAAATTTATTTTATGTTCACAATGTACACTTAACAACATTAACAATTATTCCTTAATGTATTTCAATACCTAATACACAATCAAGTTTTCCCAGTTATTTAAAAAGTTTTATGAGCCAAAGACTACATATTATATTTTTAAGTATCCTAAGTCATTTTCTGCTATTATATTTTTAAATGTGCATGATATTTCAGCCAGCTCACTTAGAATTTCTTTTTCATGGCTTTTTTTCATTTATGGTTAATAGTTTTTTTTCTACATTGGTGCATATTCTCCTATAATTTTTGGAGGACATTAATCAGATTTCTTGTAAAATTTCATCTTTTTAAAAAGGAAATAAGAGTCAGAAATATGATTCTCTTCACCTTCAGAGCAATGATTCATTAGTCTTAAGTCTCTGCAAAGTGGGTAATTTTTCTTTTCTGTTTATACATACTGAAAGGGAAGAGCTATATTTATTTTTGGAGTTTCCAACAAATGGGGTAGAATAGTCTAAATGCCATTACTATGACTTGTGCTCAAATATTTTTCCTCTCAGATTTAAACCTAGAGTTCCAAGTTGGTGGAATCCACAATGACTAGTTGGCATTCTTCTAATGCAAGTCTCCTGAATTGACATTGGATCTCCTGATTAGGTATGGAATTTTCTGATCCTGCGAGATAGGCACGTTTTCCAGTTCTTTGAGCCAACTAGAGGTATGTTCAAATGGCTTCCCCCACTCCTTCAAAGTGAACTATTCTGCTTGATTCATAGGCTAGAGTGCATGATGGCCTGCAGAACTGTGTTGATCAAGTCATCTTCGCCAACATTGCAGTTAGTGCACATTCCACCTGGACTTTGACATATCATCTTCTCTTGCAGCTAGTGTCTTATGCAGTTGCCAGTTTTTGTCTTTTTTTGATACCTTCATGGGTATTTTAATGGGAAGTTGAGCAGAAATGTTTCAGGCATGATTCCATTTTAACCATTACCCTTTATTTGTAGGATTCTGCCAGAGGATAGAAAAGTAATATGATCAATGAAACGCACAATTTAGAAAGAAAACCTACATACATTTGTATTTCAAAGGAATAAGATAATACTAAGAAAAGAAAAGAATGTCATAGAAACAGGACCCATTTCCTTCTCCATTACCTCTCATGAGAGAACAAGACAAAACAAAACATAATATACACCCAGAGGGAACTGTACCAAACACAACTTTGTGACACATGCTAAGAATTCACCAAAATTTCAATCTGAAAAGTGTTGCATGATTATACACTGATTAATCCCCACCAAAACTATGTGTCTAATTTAAGTGGTGACTGTATACCTCTATTAGCTGGTGACTATGAAATGCATTATGTAGTCCTTGTCAATGGACAAAGCTTTCTCTAAAAGTGAGTAGTGTGCTCTCTAAGCACATGATTCAGTTAAGCTTGTTTTCTTAAACAAAAGGATAGAATTTTAACGGAAAAACTGCATAAATTCACATATACAAATTTTCATGGCAATGCTTGTATCTAGAATATATTACTATTTACAACTATTTATTAATATTTCAAAATGTTAAATAAAACAAGATTTAAGGAACACATATATTTAACTGTTTTACTTTTTAAATATGATTTTTATTGTTTTTGGAATTAATAAATGTTGATTTATAGTTTCTGAAGTGATTCTTGTAGATGGTTTCCCCTTTTGTCTTTCTTTACCTTTTCTGGCAATGGGATTGCAGTCTTTATTTGCTTTATATTCTTGTAAACTCCTGATTTTTTTCTTTGGAGAATTCCCAGTTGTAACGCCTCTTCTATGTCTCTTTTCACACAATTAAAAATCTCTATTTGTTTCTCAATGTAGTTTATCAGAATTGAATCTCTGGGCATTCCCTTTTTGACTAAGCAAAATTAAAATTTGAAATAAAGCAAGCTTTTTTTATATCATTACTTATGGTTACTGCTGGATCACTTCCAGTTCTTTTTACCTTTTCCTACCAATACTCAGCTTTGATTGATAAATTTGGTTATAGAATTTTAGCACTGCAAAACATGTCTTTTAGAAGGGATAGAAAGTTGTAAATAATGAAAATTTTCATGTATCAAATGAAAATGCAAATTATGTGCTCATATGTCAATGTGCACAGTGACATCTGCCTAAGGAGGTCCATATGTATGTTTAAAACATGATTGTATTTGAACTACTTTAGATTTATTTGATATCACGACTCAGCCAATTATCTAACCTAATGGTTGGAACACAGGCTCTGAAGAAAATTTAGATTGGAGAGCTCTAAATCATGGCCCTAAATGAAAGCAAATGCACATTTTTTAGCTCCTCATAACTGTAAACACCCAGAGACATTGCAGGATCATTGCCTTGAATTAAATATTTATTAGTGCTTTGTTAATGTTAAATACATGTATAATTCTTTAATACTCATTACTATGATTTTAAGGTTTCTTGATTTTGTTTGGTCATTTGAGGTTCTAAAACATAAACTTTGTTTAAAATCATAGTGTTTTTTCTGGGGGGAAGGGTTTAGTGTGTTTTTTAAAATTTTATTTTCAGGTAAGTGTAGACTCACATGCAGTTTTAAGAAATCGTACGGAGATCCTATGCATTCTTTACCCAGTTTCCTCCAATGGTAACACTTCCAAAACTGTACTCCAAGATGACAACCAGGATGTTGACATTGATGCAGTCAGGATACAGAACAACTCTAACACCACTGGCTCTCTCATGTAGCCCTTTTTAAGCCACATCCATTTCCTTTTACCCTCTCCTTGATGTCTATAGTTTTTTCATTTGATTAATGTTATATAAATTAAATCATACATTTTATAACTGACTTTGGCTTTTGTCATCTAGCATACTGCTCTGGAGATGCATCCAGGTTTTGTGTGTATCAATAGTTCACTCCTTTTTGTTGCTTAGTGTCTTCCACGGTGTAGATAAACTATGATTCGTTTACCCATTTACTTGTTGAAAGACTTTCAAGTTTTTTCAGTTTTTGGCTATTAAGAATAAAGTTGCTATAAACATTCATGTCTAGGTTTCGTGTGAATGTAGGTCTTTATTTCTGGGGGTGGGTGGCAGATATCCAGGATTGTGATTACTGGGTCACATGGCAGCTGCAATTTTGTATTTTTTAAGAAACTGTAAAATGGTTTCCTAAAATGGTTGTACCCTTTTACATTCCCCATAGCAATGTTTCTTCAGTTCTCCACATCACTTCCTGCATTTGGTATTGTCACTGTTTCTCATTTTGTCCATTCCGATGACTGTGTAGTAATATCTCAATGTGGCTTTAATTTGCATTTGCCTAGAGAAATGTGATTTTGAATGTATTTTCATGTGCTAATTTTCCATGTGTATATCTTTGGTGAAATACCTCTTCATGTGTTTTGCTTATTTGTAATTAAATTATTGGTGTTTTTAGTGTTGAGTTTTGAGAGCTCTTTGTATATTTTAGATACCAGTCCTTTATTGGATATGTTGTTTGCTAATATTTTCTCCTGTATCTTGCTTAACTTTCCATCTTCTTAACAGATGTTTTGCAGAACACAAGATTTTATTTGATAAAATCCAGTTTATCATTTTTTGGAGAAAATCTTTGAGATTTAGGACTAGACAAAGAATTTGTAGAATAACACCAAAGCACAATTCGTAAGAGGAAAAATGATAAACTGGACTTCAAAAACAAAAACCTATATTCTATGAGATATCCTGTTAAGAGAATAAAAAGATAAGCAAGTTATGGGAGAAAATATTTGCAGACTACATAGTCAACACAGGATACTAATCTAGGATATACAAAAATGTTTCATTATTAGCACATCAAAAAAAAATGATGCCTACAAAAAGAAATGACTCTGACCATAGAAATTCTCTTCTGCATTATTAAAAACTAAAGGATGACATGTGAAAAGCAATACCTTCAAATTTCAGGTAAAATATCTGTTCCAATAATTCTATATTCAGCATGTTGTGATTTATGTGTAGTGGTACCTATGGACATCCTTAGATATTCAAGGACTCAGAAAATATATCACCTATATTTTAAGATATAGTCTTGCAACCAAGATATGAATCACACTTGAGGAAATTATGGCAGAAAAGACATGGTTGATAGCACTGAAAACATTTAAATATTAATTAGTCCAAAAATGTCATAAATATGTTTAGAAAGTAGAAGATAGTTACCATAAATAGATCTGGAAGAGAAGATATATAATGTAAAGAATAATTTGGCAATAATACCTGAGCCTTAAATTTCAGTATGCCAAATATATCAAAAAGCATGAAAAGGGGACATGGAAGAAAGAAAAAGGGCAATGGGACAATTTTCTGTTATATAATGGGGTAATATTTACCATTAATATTAAAAATTAGAGAAATATATGTTCAAATATTTTAAAGTAATGGTGTGTACTAGCAAAATTTAAAATAGCTTATTTTCCCAGTTACTTAAAAAGTACTAAAATACTATGTAGAAAATGATAGAAAACAATTAAAATAGAATATAAGCCAAAATACCTAGAAATCATAAAAAGAGATTCTTGAAGTACAGCGATGTTTGTGCATGTAAACTCTTTTTGCAGAGGCCGGCTGAGTTTATACCATGTGCGGTAAGCAAAATCCATCTAAGGGCAGAATGTAAGAGATGCGTCTGTGAGGCAATACGTCTTTAACAGGCATATGTTAAAATCATGGACAGATATTCATCAGGAAACATTCCAAATTCTCTAGTGCTTAAAATGTTAATATTATACAAGGTAGAATTGAAGAGAAATATTAACTAAAAGTCTTTTTTAAAAATTGGTGAAAGCAATCAATAAACAAGATAAAAGTTTTGAAAATTCCTATAGTGAAAAATATTACCAATGTATATTTTAAAATAGTTGTAAATGTAATTTAAATTACCTAAAAAACAAAAATTGTGAGAAATTTAGATGTACTTCACAATTTAGAAGGTAATTAGTGACTAAGAATATAAAGGAATGAAATAAAATGATTAATAATGCTGGTTTTATATAATTTATGTAATTTAAAACTATTAACCACGAGAATATATATTTTCTTTAAATGAATAGTTTGTAAATTTTTTTTATATGCTGTCATAGGAAATGTACAAAAATTCTAAAAATGAAAATTAAAAAAATTTTAATTACTCAGCAATAAAATGAGAGCTGAATAGTAAAATTCCATAAATAACAACTCTAAAACATACACATTGATAGAGTAGAAATAAAACTTTTGCAATTATGTTTCTCTAAGAAATAATTTCTTTTTTATTTTATTTATTTACATATTTATTCTTTGTATATTTTATTGAGTATACTATTACAGTTGCCCCATTTTTTTCCCCTTTATACTCTCCACCCTGCACCTCATCCCATCATTCTCACACCACTAAGAGATGTGAGAATGATGGGCTGCACACACCAGTCCTTTGGCTTCTTAATTTCCCACACTACTCCCAGCCTCCCAGTCCACTTTTTTTTTTTTTTGTCAACATTTTCCCACCACCACTTTTCCCAGCCACCACCCACCCACACCCCTCACCCTCAATCCTTCCCCCATTTGGCTTTGTTGATGGGTCCTTTATGTATGTTCCTTGATGACCCTTCCTCTCCCTTTCCACTGTCACCCTCCTCCCTCCTCCTCTCTGGTTACTGTCTGTTTGTTTTTTATTTCAATGTTGCTGGTTATATTTTGTTTGCTCGTTTATTGATTAGGATCCACTTATAGGTGAGATCGTATGGTATCTGTCTTTCACTGCCTGGATTATTTCACTTAGCATAATGCTCTCTAGTTCCATCCATGTTGTTGTGAAAGGTAGTAGCTCCTTCCTTTGTGCTGTGTAGTATTCCATTGTATAAGTGTACCATAGTTTTTTGATCCACTCATTTACTGTTGGACACTTAGGTTGCTTCCAGTTCTTGGCTATTGTAAATTGTGTTGCTATGAATATTAGGGTGCATAGGTTCTTTCAAATTGGTGTTTCATGATTCTTAGGGTGTAATCCCAGCAGTGGAATTGCTTGGTGAAAAGGTACTCCATTTTTAGTTTTTTTGAGGAAATTCCAAGCTGTTTTCCACAGTGGCTGCACCAATCTGCATTCCCACCAACAGGGCACTAGGGTTCCCTTTTCTCCACATCCTCTCTAGCACTTGTTGTTTGTTGATTTGTTTTTGATGGCCATTCTGGTTGGTGTGAAGTGGTATCTCATTGTGGTTTTAATTTGAATCTGTCTGATGGCTAGTGATGCTGAGCACCCTTTCATAGGTCTCTGGGCCCTGTGTTTGTCCTCTGTGGAGGAGTGTCTATTCAGGTCCTTTGCCCATTTTCTAATTGGGTTATTTTCTTCCTTGAGTGGAGTCATGTGAGTTCTTTATATATTTTTGAGATCCAACGCTTGTCTGAGGTATCATTGGCAAATATATTTTCCCATACAGTTGGTTCCCTTTTCAGTTTGCTGATGTTTTCTTTAGCCATGCAGGAGCTTCTTATTTTGATGAAGTCCCATTTGCTTATTCTTTCCTTTATGTCCCTTGCTCTAGGGGACATACCAGTGAAAATATTGCTGCATGAAATAACTGAGATTTTCCTGCCTATGTTCTCCTCTAGGACTTTTATGGTGTCGTAACTTATACTTAAGTCTTTTATCCATCTTGAGTTTATTTTGTGTGTGGTGTAAGTTGGCGGTTGACTTTCGCTTATTTATTAATTTTTTTTCATGTAGCTGTCCAGATCTCCCAACACCATTTGTTGAAGAGGTTATTTTTACTCCATTTTATGCTTTTGCCCCTTTGTTGGATATTAATTGACCATAGAGACATGGGTTTATTTCTGGGTTCTCTTATTTTGTTCCATTGATCTATGTGTCTGTTCTTATACTAGTACCAGACTAATTATCTGAATAATTATCTATTAGTATTAATAAGGCTGTAAGGAGATTAAGTCTATTATAAGAAAGTATAGAAATAAACTATAGTATAAAATTTAGTGACAATGTACACCAACTTGATGGACAAAAAATGAATGTTAAAAAGCTATGTGTAAAGAAAATATTGCAAATCATGGAGAAGACCATAGTGGATTTCATCTCAGTAGCCTCTAGTATTTACTGCTATTTTTTTCTTTCTGGATCCACCTGTAATGAAGTGAGATGTTGCCCCCATCTGGCCTTAGGTTGCCTGTTAGAGACTCCCGGGGACCTACTATCTGTGGTTGTCTCCTTAAGTTGTTAATCTAGTCACTCTGCTTTCAATAGTCAGGCTTAAGCACCATATGGTGGTCCAAATTCTTCCTGGGGTTGGGGCTAATGTTTTCCCTCAGGCTGCTGCTCAGAGGGGAGTGGTCGGTGTGAGCTCAATGGCTGCTGCCTTATGGGGGATGATTCAACACCAAGATCCCAGGGGCTACTCTTTCAGTTCTCTCCCAAAAGCATCTGTCCCCAGTCTCTTCTCAGACATCTTAGGCTGCCTTCTTGAGTCTGGCCACACTCCTTACCAGTCAGGTTGTGCTGAACTGATTCTTCTGTCTGTCTGAGGTTATAAGGCTTCTCTCTCACTATTGTTCAGTTGTTTGTTCTGGGTGTTTTCTCCACAATTTAGTTGTAGTTCCAGATTGGTCCTGGGAGGAGGTCAGTGTGACTTCCATTCACTCCTCTGTCATTTTGATCACCGATAAATTAAACTTTTAAAAGTTAAAATTAAAGTTATGCAATTATTATGATTGAATAAAAATGAGTTTTATATGAACAAATTTGCAAAGAATTTAAATTTTAAAGAGAAATTTGGAAAAACAGGTTAGTATTTTTATAAACTAGAATACTATATAGCTACTGAAAATCATACTATTAGAAGATTATTTAATAACATATGACACTCATAATGAAATATATTTGTTTAAAAAGAGTAAACTCTATACAATAAATATTTTTCAACAAAACTACCAGCTCAGGAAAATAATATAAAAATATATTGATAAAATTGTTAAGTATGATTATCTATTGCTGTTTGAATTAGGGAGGAGGTTCTTTTCTGTTTTACACAAGGAAGTCAATATTATTTGATTGATAATGCTGAAAACTGGAGCAATATATGCTCAAAATTCAAAAAATAATGACATTTAAAATTTGGCTAAATGTGTGGTTCTTTTTAAAAAAATTATACTCTTCTTACTTTTCCAGGTCTTTTACAATAACATTGGCTTTGTTCCAAGAGAATGTTGATTATAAAACCTGACTGACCTGAGGTAGAATAGCAATTGAACCTAAAAACTAGTGTTATGTGCCTCCTTGCATGTATGCTTTTATTTAATCCTCAAAACAAATTTATTTGATAAGGATTGTTATGACTCTGTTTTATTGGATGAGAAGATTAAGGTGTAGAGAGATGAAGTAGGGGACACCAGGAGATACCAATCATAAGTGTTGGAACTGGGGAGTCAAAAACCCCATAACTAGCTTCCTACATGGTGCCAAGTGCCCTTTTCCTCCCATGATTTACCTTTAGAAGTACTGAGAAGGCCATATAAAATAGACCATTTAGTGTAGATAAGAGAGAGATCTTAATCTTCAATCACAGAAAGCCTCATTCATTTAGATAAGCCAAAGGCACCCCCCACCCTCAAGTTCCCCCAACTAAGGGGAAATTTATTGAATTTTTTTTAGGAAATGCATTATGATATCTAATGATCAAAGTCCAGACTAACGATTTCTCATATAAAATAGATTTTCTTAAGAGGCTTGTTTGTTTGAATGATAAGAAGGTTTGGGGCTGAATTTATCAATTGCCTGATAGTAAACTGTTTCTCATGTACTTAACAGTTTGTTTTCTTAGAATTTGTTAGTAAAACACTCTACCTGTGGAGAAAGAATGTGCTAAAAAAGTTTAATTTCAGTTTAAACTTTAAATAAAATTCCAAATAGTTTGAATTCTTTAAGAATACCTTTATGAAATGCTACCCCAAATATAATAATTGAAAAATGAGAGTGTGTGAGTAAAAGGATGTTCTAAATGCCTTGTGAGCAGTACAGTTTGTTCCACTAAGGAGATAAGGAGTTGGTTTTAATTTGGATGCAGCAACGAGTTCTCCTTTGTTCTGTACCTCTTTCTGCATTCTCTTTATTCTTTGTCTAAGCATTGTTTATTAGCCATTTCAAAAGTGAGTGGGTATGTGTGAGATCCTTGAGAACAAGGTCTTTTTATCTTATTCATCTTTGTATTTCAACACCTAAGAATTGCTTGGCATTTAGTACTCAGTATTTTTTCACTAAATTAAATTTAACTGATTGCAAAACTCATGTCAGTTTCTTGAATGTCCTTATCACCACCTTATCCTTTACTGTAATCAGCCTGAGGAGAACATTTCTTAAAAGACAGTGTTTATAAATTACCATTTGGTAGAGGACAAGCCTAAAAATGAGTGTAGGAATGATGTATAGATAGCTATGCTCTCTATCCTTTTTTCTCTTGTTTAGCAATGATAGGGAAACGTAAACACATCTCAACTCTTCTTTGTAAAATACAAAATTTTTCATAAGATTTAATATTCTAAGACAATGGTTTTGTTATTGATGTTTTTAATCTGGGTTACTCGGATATTGGAGAAAGCTTGTTATTTTATCAAAATTATGATCAATACCAAAATCTCAAACAGGGTTAAAGTTGTTTTTTTTGATCCCTCAAAAGATTATAGATATTTTGATCTAATTTGTAGATGTTCATTTATTTAAATACTAAAGGAAAGTTTTCTAAGAGATCATTGTGATTATAAGGTTCAGAATGAATTCAATTTTGATTTGAATGTATTTTTCTTTGCTTTCGAGATATATTTATGTAAACGTTGCTTTGTGAAAAAAATTGGCAGTGGTTTGTTTATAATGAAAATAATTCATTATATTTATTGAAATCATATCTTCTGTAATGGCAACATCCTTAGGGAGGGGATGGAAGATAGTACTCATTAGATACTTTTCTTCATTTGTGAGCCAGACAGTATATTAGTTTTATCCAATTGCCATCTGCCATCCATTTTATATACAGTATGCCTAAAGAGCTCATTCAGTATAAGGGTCTAGACTAGCAGATAAAGGTAGAGCATATTGTATTTATATTTGTAAATACTGTATGCATTAAATTATAAATATTTATATACCATTAAGGTTTGAATAAAAGAAATACAGAGTTGAAACAGACATGCTTTTCCTACTCAAAGCTGGAGGTTAAGAATAAGGTTTGGCTAGAAGCATGGTTCATTTGTGTGTACAGTTGCATTTGTCATAACTATTTGAATGTGTTATTTTGATTCCATTTTCCCTTACCTTGCTCAGTCCCACTTGCAAATACAAAGAATTGATTTAAAAGAGTGCAGTTGAAATATGTATGGTGTGAACTCAATGACTCAATAGATCTAATGAGAAAACATATTTAATCAATTTTTAAATACTTAAAGAATCACATTTTTTATCATGTGACATATAATGGTATTATACAATAGCTAAAGCAATAGATTCTTTAAACAGACTGGTACAGTTTTGAAATGGGAAGAACAGAATTGTTTAATTTTTTGCAGTTGTATGCTTTCAATTATACATCAAAATATTAATTTTCACTATAAAACATTTGTTACAAAACTCATTTAAGGGAAACCATATTTTTAAAAAATAACGATGAATGAAAAATAAGCCCTAATCTAGAATATTCAAAAATATTTTTTGTTCAAAAGAATTTGTGTAGACTCACAAGAACATTCTTATTCAGTTTAAAATTTTGAAAATAAAAACCTCAATGTTATTTGTAAATTGACAAATTATTATGAATCTCTCCCAGGGCAGGAGGGAGTCATTTTAATGTGCCTGCTAATGGAGTGGATTAAGCAGTACTATTATCATATGGCAAAGATGTGTGTGTGTATGTGCGTGCACATGAATGTAAGTGTGCATGTGTACAGGCAACATGGCACTCAAGAAAATCAAAGGAAATGAGCCAGAAACTTCTCACATTCTGCTGGCATCTGCGGAGTGTTGCCATATGAGAACCATATGACTGCTGGCAGCTTGGCATGTCAGCTCAGGCATGTTACACTTGACCACACTGAGCTTGCGTTTATCAGTTTATCACAGGAATATTGGTACAATTTAACTGCACTCATTTTGTGCAAGGGCACTTTATTCTTTCACAATGCCTCTGATCCCAACCCCAGTCCTTGAAACCATCTCCAAACAGAATAAGGCATACCTGTTTTTCCAATGGAGTTTCAAATGAACTGCTAAAAACAGCAACAATATTTTTTTTTAATGTGGTAAAACTGGCTTTTACCATGTCGTAAGTCGGAGATAAGTTTTCAAAAGCAAATCATTTTACATGATTACTAAGGTAGGACTAGAAAGTGGGACCATACACCTTCCTCTAAGTTGGGTAGAGGAGTCCTATCTTGGTGTCATCTATACTTTCCACATGTGGAAATTTTTGGTGAATAGAGCCTTCTTTGGACAAGAAGAAGATGATCTCAATTACACCATATGAAGGTGTAAAAAAAGTTTACTATCCACACCATTAAAAAGGAAAATTGCCTTCTGTGGGAACACTATTAACTGGTCTGCTAGTGAGTGGCCATTTTGAAATAGAAGGTTCTATTTAATTTTCATAGCCCAGAAAGGGAAAACAGAGATAATTAATCTATTTTTTTTATGGGGCCTACTAAAATCATGATTTTTCTGATTATTAGTATGAACTACAACTTCAGGCCTAGTCCTTGACGACACTGTGGGGTGGGCCGATCTGGCATGCTGGCTGAGCTCCACACCTCGTCTCCTCAGGCTGCCTCATTTCAGCACAGAGATGGCAGACAGCTTCATGCACATGGAGCATAACCACGTGGTCTCTGCTTTGCATCCCTGGAGCATTCTCCAAAGCCCAATCACCAGCTTGAGTTGCTGTTGCCCTGAGCAATATAACCTGTTCATTTAGAGCACCCTTTATTGGCTTTTTTTCCATTCTCTGTCTCATTGTCCCCATTACTGGGCTACAACTTCCTGGGATCAAATTCAAATAAACTACTTATATCTAAGACTTCATCTCAGGTTCTGCTTTTGAAAGAACCCAGACTAAGACAGGAAGTCTGTCTTTGGTGTCCCGTCTCCTTTTATAGTCTCACTGGGAGTACGTGTCACCAAATGTGATTTGTATCCCTTGACCAACATGAATTTTGGCTTCAAATCTTCTATCTTTAGTCACCACCTAGCCCTGGACTTTGCCCAATTTTTTCACACTATAGAAATTTCTCTGTCTCATTTTTATTTAATTTCCTGAGGGCTCCTGAATTCTCTGGATAGAAGGCTCTTTAAGCATGTTCTCAAATGGCATTAATAGGCTATATGATTTAAGACACTTGATATATCACACTGATATTTTATCAGCCTTAACTTAAAGCAGTGAGTCCATTGGTGGGAATTTGGGTTCCCTCCAATTCCTATCAAAGAGGCCAACGCCAATGCTGCTGACATGGGGGATTTGCCCTGCCAACACCCTTCTGCAAGAAACAAATCCCTAAATGTGTGAGTCAAATAGGACTGGAGAGCATGACGAAATGAATGATTCAAGTATCACTGCATGAGTTATGTTTATTGAAGAAAATCTTGTTAGGATTATTGACTAGAGCACCTGATATAGAAAAATACGAAATGATGAACTTGGTGAAAGTTTGATTCTACTCACTACAGAAAAGTTTCTGTGCTTTACAACCATTACCCCATTTTATGGCCCTCTTTACAATATAAACATACAATACAATAGTTCCTATAGTTATTTTTCCTACAACTGAAAGCTCCTTGAAGTATGGGATGATTTAATAATTTTTTACTTCTATCACCTTATCCCTTATTTCTATCATCTAATCTATTACTTACCTAGATAGGACATTTGGCAAATATTTACAGAAACAAACGTGAAAAACCTAAACACTTCTGTTATTTATATAGCACTAACTACTCAACAAATTCTGTTTAGATGGTTTCATTGGTTGAAGATCACATAGAAATAACTCATAGTTTTTTGAGCTGAAATAGACCAAGGACACATTAAGCATCACATAATAGAAGATATGCATTTTGATACTGGTTCTGCCAACTAAGAGCTGGGCGACTTTGAACAACATACCTAATATCTTCAAATCTCACCTTAAAAGTGCAATGATAATAGTAATACTTACTTTACAGTTTTTTGGTAAAAATTAAATAAGATAAAGCACATAAAGCCATTAGCACATAGCCACACTCAGTCCATGCTTACGAACTGGTCACTACTCGTATTGTTTTATCATTGTTATTTAATTCCTCTGACACCAGTGAGTGATACAGCTAGGACAGGAATCTGACTCAATGATTTTCAAACCAATGTTCTTTTCATTGTAGAATATTAGATCAAAACAAACATCTCTGAAAGGACTGTCTTAGTTGATGAGAACATAGGGTTTGATGCATTGGCGTTTTTTGAAGCTATGGTCTCAAGTTTCCTCTGATTGATCTAGTCCATGGTGAGGCCCGCAGACTACCAGGTGCGGTGAATGACAAATTTTGGGTTTCTATTTGGGGACTTGAATAACCAGTCTGCACACTTTACCTCATAATATTGATGTCACTAGATGTCTCTTTCCTTAAGAAAGTGCTAGCCTGAATCATGTCCTTAGCATAAGGAAAAGGTTACTTGCAGCTGCTTGGACTGTCAGTGCCACAGGCCTTGGGTCCCTATACGTAGAGCTACTATAGCCATTGTTATACGGCAGCCCTTTGTACCACTGTCTCATAATGGATAGTACAGCTTCAAAACTGCTCACACTATAGCTAAAGTTTACATTGCTCTTTGCCCCAATTAAGAAGAGGATAATTGCTTCTCACTATGAGCTAGACTTGAGTTTTTCTCTATCAGAATTAAAGTTTTCTATTGGAATAAAATCTGTAGCTGGAGCAGTGAAGGTCTTTTAATGACAATGAAATATTAATCTAGAAATCCAGAGTCAAATATTTAAAAAGTGCCTCTATGACCATGGGTCCTGATCTGCTTGTATATTAGAATTGATGGAGATTCTACTAAAAAACTCTTGATGCCCGGGCCTTACTTAGATGCACTGAATCAGAACCTCTGGGGCAGAGCCCCAGGCACTTGTTGCCTTGTTGAAGCTCCTGCATGTGACTTAGAGCACACTCAGGGCTCAGAACCACTGCTCTAGAAGAACTTTATGTAGTCCCCCTCTCACTGCCACACCAAAGGACAGGATGCCATAGTCACGTAGCCATGGGGGTTCCACCTCAACGCTGACTCTGTGCTACACAAAGTGCTGACTTTGAGATTCCAAGTTGCTTTGGCCAGTGAGTTTTGGCAAAATCAGAGAAGAATCCTGGCTAAGTGGACTTTTAATTAATTAATTTATTTTTAGAAAAGCAAACCCGCCTGTATTCTCAGTGCTTAGAGTTGCAAAACCTGCCGTGCATAATGGGAATTTTGACATGGCTTGCAGGACGATGTGTACCAGAAACACGCTGGAGAAAGTGTGATACTTTAAATTTTAAAAAAAGATGTCATCAAGAATAAGTATATATCCCAGGTACCTTGTAACCCTTTTTGCCCACCCC
Source organism: Mormoops blainvillei (assembly GCA_004026545.1). Lineage (NCBI taxonomy): Eukaryota > Metazoa > Chordata > Mammalia > Chiroptera > Mormoopidae > Mormoops > Mormoops blainvillei. Next base: position 52,490 of record PVJD01000172.1, read on the forward strand.
AACCCCTGCCTCTCTCCTACAGTACAAGCAATAAGGACATCTGTGAGCTCAGCTCATCCTTTCCTAAGCTGTGCAAAATAACTGAGCTGCCTTGTTTGTGAATCTTTACTCACTTCTTCCTCTGAAAAGCTTCAAGGGCTTTCTTTACGCCTCCTTGAAGACAAACTGCCTCAGATGGAAGAGTCTCTGTCCACTCTCCTTGAAGCCCAGCACAACAGACATCCCTAGTCTCTCCAGGGACCGTGGTTGGTCTAAATCTGCATGGTAGACAGGCTCTTGCAACCTTCTTTGAAGGGATGGGTTTTGTGAGTGAACCATTCAGAAAGATCAAGATACCTTCCTTTTGGAAGAAAGATGAAGTCATATTGCAACAACAACAATAAAAAAACTGCCTCTAAAAAAGCTATTTGTAAAAAATAGCTTTTTTTCAGTATATATCAAATAATCAAATTACGTCCATTGGGAGAGACTCATGTGGAAAAAAAAAAGCTGCGTGAAGCAGCAAACCCCATCCTTAGTGTTTCACACAGCAAACAAAGAAGTACTGGGTGTATCAACGGGCAGGGCCTATTTTGATTACAAAGTGCTTAGAGGAAGAGGACAAATCAAGCTTTTAGCTTTTCTGATTCTTTTACAAAGTGATGATGGTAGGGGGAGAGGGGACAGCTGCCCATTCTAATTCATACAGGAAAAAATCATTTTCAGCGGTCTGTGGATGGCTTTGAGTGCGAGCAGATTTCCATGCAGGAATGATCTATGGGCCAGGGATTACACCCCTTTTTGCTCACAAGGACTGATTGCATGGCCCACAGCTGGAGCTAATCCAGATATCTGTTTAATTAAATAGTAGCTGTCATTCTGTTGTATTACATCAAAGCCCAGGAAGGTGACACGGAGAGATGCAGATGTAAATTTTTAGTCCTTCATTTCTTATATAGTGGAAGGATAAAAATTCTGATTTTCAGCAGAGTTTGTGTGCGTGTTCATATAAGAAAAAAATAGAAAAATAATTGAGACATCTGTGACTAGTTCAATTTCCCATTAAGATCATTCTTCCTAAAATCAGATATTTTTCTGAAGCAGTCCATTGGGTGGAGCAAGTCTAAAAAGCTATCAGTGAGGTAACACTTTCCTTCAAGAAGTCCGCTGAGTGCCTCCTATAGAAATGGCATGAAAGGGAGCACAATGGATCCAGCCTAGAATAAGATTTGCTTCAAAAGGGTATTGTCAGGCCCCTGTTTACATGGCCGAGCAATTTTGGGTAAGAGAATGTTTATTATAATTGCTGTTTGGAGTTTAGATATTTATCAAAACCAGTGTCTGAATGAATATGTTTATATTCAAATCAAACAAACAAAAGACGATTTCATTAAGAGAATGAAATCAATGTTTTAAAATAAGGACCAATTAACATGTTATATATACATCAAATATATCAAACAGAAAGTTGTATAAATGTGATTCCGATACTATCGTCCTGCTAAGTGATTATAAAAACCCTTCCCTAGGTGTGGCTAAAAGACTTTGTTAGAGAACTGTCTAAGGGACTCGTCAGTTCTTTTGCTGTCCATGTTCACTGATCTCCATGCCATATTTATTCTTTACCATTTGTGATGAAATAATCACTTCCATATGAAAAGGTCTTTATTGTTAGCCTGAGAAAATTTTTTAGACTCTGCATTTTCTCAAGGCTGAATTTTCTGACTTTAAGTTCAGAGTCTTCATGAACTGAGGTCACATCAGCTTTTTGCAATGATTACAATTTGGGAGCGTTGGATTACTCCATCTAAGTGTCTGTCTGTTAAACAGTTTAGCTCTTCACTTTTTTTCCTCTTATCTGAAAGCTGTGAATGCTACTACACCTGAACAGTAAGGTTTTCTTCTTCTTGGTTTTATTGGAGGGAAAAAAAACACAAAACAAGGTTAAATCACCTTGACAGAACCATGCTACCTACCTCCCAGAGTAGCTGAGGGTGTACGTTCTACAGCCCACAGACATGGGTTTACTTCCAGGCCCACCACTGACTAGCTGTGTGATCTTGGGTGAGTTACTTAGCCTTTCTGAACCTCAGCTTCTTTATTTGTAAAATAGGGGTGATAATATTGCAATTACCTGGGAAGGACGGGATTAACAGCTCATCTGTAACTCAGTTCTTCCCTCCTTCAGAGATGCCTCAGCTGATCCATGTAACATACAAAATAACATACAAATCCTTTTTTTATAGTCGAGAGGACACACGAAGCTATTAGCATTACTCTTTTAAGTTCTTATCTAAGACGGCTTTTATTTTTTTAATTATTTTTTAATTTAAACATTTATTTCAATTACAGTTTATATTCAATATTATTCTGTAGTAGTTTCAGGTGTATATTTCCAGTACCGACCTGGCACCATAGATAGTTATCATAATATTATTGACTATATTTCCTAGGTTGTACTTTACATTGCCGTGACGATTTTGTAATTAGCGGACTGTACTTCTCAATCTCTTCACCATTTTCACTCAGGCCCCCAGTACCCTCCCCTCTGGCAACCCTTAGTCTGTTATTTATGAGACTATTTCTGTTTTGTTTGTTATGTTGTTGTTTAGTTTCCACATATAAGTAAAATCACATGGTATTTGTCTTTCTCTAAGAAGACTTTTAGGACATAAATGATCTGTGTAGATTTCCTGTCATAAAATTATTTGTAAATTATAGCTCTGTAAGTCACAGCTCCACCGGCAAATAGAAATTGGTAACTAACATGGACTATGTGATTAACATGGAGCTATGTCATGAAGGAGATATAAAAATGGAACACCCTGGAAATATGCAGCTTCCTGGGGCTTACTTGTACTTCACACATAGTGATCATCTGTTCATTCAAAACCAAAGTGCATCGGTCCAGAAGAAGGAAACTCCATCCAGTAGTTCAGGGACTTCCAGATTCTGGTGTCATGTCAGTGACAGTTGCTTCTTTATTGTTTCTTTCACTGGTCATTAGTAAACGTCTGTGTTGGGTAAAACCTGTATTGAACACGATTCTATTTGGGTCAGTGCATTTCTCATAGGGTTGCTGCAGGGAGTAAATGAGTTAATATATGAAAAGATCTTAGAATGGTATTTAGCATGAATGTGCTGTGTAAGTGTCAGCTATGAACAGTAGTATAGTTTAATTATTTCATAAAACCATATTGTACAGTCTCCTCTAGATCCTAGGTGTGTTAGAGATGCAAATGGTCTCTTCCCACAAGCAATTTAAATTAAGAAGAAAGGCATACAGAACACCAACAGTAACATGAGTTAGTGATATAAGCGGTCCCACGTTATTTCTTCACAACCTCGCTTTTGATTTCCCCAGGGGCAGACGCAGAGACAAAAAAGTGAATGTTAAGTAGCTTATTTTTGAGGAGAAATGAAGAAACAGCAGTAGGTGAGTAGGAAAGTGAGACAAGGACAGTAAAAGCAGCCTATAGTGGGTGAGTGATCAAGCTAATTTCCATTGTGAATAGCTGGGACTTATTCCCAGCAGGCAACTCTTCGAGCCAGTGCAGAGCACACGCCTCCGAGTTACCCTAACCACAGACAGGAAACTGGTGTATTTATATACCACCTCCTATCAGCCAGCCTTTGGTTAAAGGAGGAGTTAATTGTCTAGTGCTTCAGCCTTCCCAGGCAGGGGCGGCTTGAGCTCAGAGAAGGCCCTCAGGCAAAAAGGCGCTGAAGCTGACAGCTGGCAGTTGGCCAGTATAACTACAACAGAGGAAGGTTGGAAGGGAAATAAACAGACCAGGGGCTGAGGCTGTTGTGTTCTATAACTTCTGGCATTGTATTCCCGAACATAGGGGAGAATCCCTATTTAAAAAGTTTAAGACCTGATTCACCTGAAATCTATATAATTGTCTTAACCAATGTCACCCCAGTAAATTCAATAAAATTTAAAAAGAGAAAAGAAAAAGAAAAAGTTTAAGACCTGATTAAAACAAAAAATAAGGTCAACGGAACTTAAATCAGAAGAGTATGTATGAAACTTGTAATAAATAATTGTCCCCGGGAACAAAATAATAACAATGTTACACTAAAGGCAATATAAATACTTCGTATAGTTGATATTAGGATGGTTAGGAATTCTGTGCTTGGTAATATTAATTTGCAATTATAGGCACTGTTGAACGGGAAGTATTCGGATCTTCACCTATGGTCTCAATTAAGTGTGAATTTTAGTTTATTATTACTTCATTATCAATTGTATGCACAGTTATTTGACCCTTACATCTGGTCTCCCATGTCAATGTCGAAAGCATTTCTGCTTTTGTGACATGGGTGTTGTTTTCTCCTACTTCAGAGATCCATGCCTTGGGGATCCACTTCTTGTCCCCTAAGCTTCACTTCTTAAACCACGAGCCACTCAGTCCCCTTATCTTTCACTTCCCTGACCCCATCTCACTAAGTACCAATATCCATGTTATGGTTTCATGCATTCCAGATTTCACTAAAGAACTATTCTATCATGAACTACATTTTCTCTCATTTGGTTTCACCACAAAAACGTCTTCTTCCTTACTCCCATTGTACATCTTTTTCCTACCCCAAATACTAGTTTTAAGTGTTTAATTATGCAAAACAGAGCCTGATGTGGAGATATCAGATAGTATTCTTGGAGAACACCTTTGACATTTGAGCTGCTATCTGAAGGAGGAGTGGATCTAATTCCTCCCCAGGCAGGAACGCTCTGTGTGGAGAGAACACGTGTGCACATTGGTCCCTGGGGGACAAAGATCCTGGTGCTTGGGTGGAGCTACAAGTCCGGCCTGGTTGAAGCTGAGAGGACAAGCGCAGGTGTCAAAGGAGGGAAAACTCAAGGGACAGTCAGGGGTTATGATCAGGCTGAAAACGAGGCATGTCTGTCTTTATCCAAAGACCAAATGAGAAGCCATTGGAGAATTTTAAATAAAGAGGTGGTCTGATTGGAATTTTGTTTTAAACGGAGTGCTCCTGTACTGAGAGTAGATTGAAGGGGTATGACAAGAAGACTCATTGACAAAGTTTGTTTCAAAATTAATGTGAGAGATAACAGTATCATAGATTAGCCTGGTGGATGAAAACGGAGTGACATGGATGCATTTCAGAGATAATAAGAAGATTAAGCTTGAGAAATACCACAGAAGGCCCCTTAAATACTAGAATGTGTACATAATGAGTCTGAACTGTTTCATACTTCAGGATATAAAGCGTGTCACATTTTTAATTTTTCAAGTTAAATAAACACTAAGTGAAAACCCTGGGTGCTTTGTTGGCAAGAAGTTTATTATCACACTCTTGGGTTTACCTGGATCACAGAAGGGCCCCAGGTCTCCCACAGGCCAACGATGAGGTCTACTAGTCAGCCACAGTCAAGTGGGGAATTTGATGTTGCCATAACTACTTTTACTCTTCACTGCACCACAAAGCCTTGCCTGACAAATCTAGTACTCCCTGTTCTTGTCTAGGGAGTCCTTAGAGGCCCTCCCTCCTTACAAAGCTTCGTCACTTAGCTGCTATCACGTTCAGGGTTTGAAACTTTCAGGCGTATGTGTTCCTATTCTTCTCTGAAGTCCTGCAAATTAAAACAAACTTGGCCTGAGTGATTTGGTCATGTTCTCTGAGGAGCATGCAAACACTACCGACACTTTTGTTAATCCCAGGCAAGCCACCCAGGGAGTTGGCTGTTTTCCTTTATCAACCCACAAACACAAAGGACTTATTCAGTAATTTCCTACTACGGAGAGCTTGATTTCCTTTCAGGAAGCCTCCAGTCATTAAAAATATGTAAAAATGTAAAAAAACTCTTTACTCTCCTTGAAGTAGAAAGGATGAAGGAATACTCCTATTTCTCCCTGAACATCCACATTTCCACTCGTTTGCCAGACAGACAGAAATGACATTTCCTTGTACTTTTCTGCAGAAGTAATGCAAAGCAAACCATGAGTTAATTCCTGGGCCACTGAGGCTGCAATGGATCATGTGTATGCTCAGGGTTCATGTGATTGTGGTTGAAGAGTGAATATGTACAAATAAATTGCTATGGAGTTGAGGGAAAGGCTCAATGGGCAGCCCTTGGGGTGACAGGGGTGGGGGTTGAGGGGCTAAGGGAGAGAATCTGCGTGAGACCTTGCAGGCTGAATAGGCGCTTGCAGTGAGCAGACGGCAAAGCAAGACAGGCAAGCAGAGGCAACAAGCTGTATAAGGCAACTGAGAAACAGTGAGTGATCTGCTACGGACAGAATGCAAGAGGATGTATGACTCGGATGTAGAGTGTCAGAAGATTATTCTAGAGAGATACATAACAACCGAATTGTGGAGGGCTTCACAATGGCATATTTAAGAATTCAGAACTTTTTTTTACCTCAGTCAATGAGAAAATATTGTACATTTTAAAAATATTTATTTTTAAGTTAGAGACATTATATTTGCATTTCAGAGATCTGGTTTTAGGAAAAACTTGCATCTCCTGATATAAGCTGGTGCACACGGGAAATCAAATTACAAATCTAAATATTGCTTCATAATCCTAGAATTAGAAAATAAGGTATAGATTGTCTTAGGGTATACTTTTCTGGGTAAGTTACCCTTCTTTATTTTAAAGGCACTCTCCCTCTGTCCCGGGCCATGCTGAAATCATAAAAGCCTTGCCTGACAGCAGATGGGTTAGAGTCGAGAAGCCAGGAGACCAGTTAGGAGGCATTACAGTAATGCAAATGAGAAATAGCTTGAAATAAGATTCTACCCTTGGGGAAGAGAAAGGGCAGCCTTGAATGATACTTAAGAGGCAGACAATAGAATGTAGAAATGGATTACATGTGGGAGTTCAGGTAAAAGGAGAAGTTGAGGCTGATTTTTAGATTATTTTTTGCTTTGGACATGTGAAGTTACTGCTAATTCTGAGACATTCACATCAGTAAGCTTTGGCCTAGGGAGGTAGATTTGGAAATCGTCATTATATCCATCTCTCTGGAAATCTCATGAGGATAAGATTTCTCAGGAAGTTTGTGTAGAGTAAGAGTAGCAGAAAGTGATGTGTAAAACTTTGTAGCACACCAACATTTAAGGGGCAGATGAGAGAAGAGAGCCCGGAAAGTGGGCTGAGAAAAGAATGACCAGAGAGATAAGAACGATCAGGGAGGAATAATGCCACATAAGTTATGTTGAAAAGCTTTTTCAATAAAGAAAGAGTTTTTTTAAAAAACTCTTCAAAATGTTTTCTTTTAAGGCCACAGGCCACAGAGCATCCACATAAGAACCCCAAAATGTGTTTATTGTATGTAACGAGGAGGTCCTCAGTTGTGTTTTGAGCAGTGAAGCCAGAAGTCAGGTTGTAATGAGTAGAAAGGTGAGTGGACTAGATGTCAAGGCATTAATCTGAGGCTAATTTTTCAAGAAACTTGGCTGTGAAAGAAATAAAGTTATAAAGTTATTTAGGGATTACATAGGCTTTATAAGATGGTGAGGTTTGAGCATGATTACTTGTTGATTTAAAAAGTGCTAGCAGAGCCTTGGCTGGTGTGGCTCAGTTTGGCTGGAGTATCGTCCCATGACCAAAATGTTGTGGGTTCGAGTCCCTGTCGGGGCATGTAACAGAGGCTGAGCATTCAATCCCCAGTCCAGGTGTGCACGATTCCTAGGTCTGGGCATGCAAGAGGCAACCAACTGATGCTCCTCTCTTGCATCAGTGTTTCTCTCTCTCCATTCCTCTCTCCCTTCCTTTCTCTCTAAAACCAGTAAAAAATACACTCAGATGAAGATAAAAAAAGATGCTAGCAGCAGGAAAGTTGTTCAATATTCAGAGTGGAAAGCACATAATTGATGGAACAAAGAACGATCCTTATTACATTATTTCTTATAATGTAATAAAAAGTATAGAGACTTTTTCTAAAAATAGCTACTATACTACATTTAGTATCTAGTATATGATGTTCTATTTCTGAGAGTGACATTTGAAGATTCATCAGATTCTGCCAAACTTCTATTTTGGTTTGTGACTGCAAGGAGGGGTCTGCCCCTCTACTAATGTATCTTACTGGCTGTGCTCTGGGTGGAGAGTGGTGCTGGCCAAACAGCATACATTTTTTCCTGTTCCAGTTTAATGACCTGTTGAGTGAGCATCAGGTTAGGGATAATATTCCGAAATACAGGGCAGACAGGACCTCTGAGTGTATATTAATCACTAGTCTCTAAACTACTGCTCATTTATTTGAAAATATTTTTGGGATGTCAGACACTATGCTAAATGCTGGGGAATAATGGTGAGCAAAGCTGTTAATCCCCCTAGTTTTCAGGAGACCATAATCTGATGCTGGAGATTAACATTACCCAAATAAATGTTTCAATAGAGCATTTCCCATAAGAAAGTCATTTCAGCTGTATATCACTAAAGAGCGGTGAAAATTTAATTAACTAAAATTGATGTGGGAAACCAGTTTCTGGTAGAGAGACTAGTGTATGCTAAGGCTCTGGAGTGAGAGACATCTATTAGTACCTTACTGATGCCTTCTTTTTTTCCTTTACTTATCCATTCACATTTTTTATTTGAAAGACTGATGGTACATTTATTAAAGCTGGGGACAGTGAAACAAGGAAGGGCTTAGCACAGAGGAAGCAACAGGAGGCCTGGGCTGGGCTGCCTGAGCTCACTGGGTAGTCAGAGAAAAGGAAGCTTTGGGGACAGGTTCAGCAGGTTAGCCTGGGACAAGCTGCAAGATGCCCATGGACATAAGAGTTTAGGAGACATGTGAATGTGAAGAAAGAAGTGGGGGAAGAAAGGAAGGGACTGGCACTAGCTGCTCCCCAGAGGGAGAATGTAGGTGGGGTCCTTTGTTTTGAGGCTTTTATTTCTCTTGCAGGTAGGAACCTTGGGGAGGGTTTCAGTAGAACATTTATCAATTTTTGACCCTTTCAGGGTCATGGTCTCCAGTGATTGGTCAGTGACAGGGCAGGGGTTCTTTTGTTACCCCCTGGCTTTGCTGTTCTTCTGGACCTGGAGCTAAAATATAGCTGAGGCCTAGATGTTATCTCCAGGGAGAAAAGGCTACCCTGGGGGCAGTGTCCTTGTTTTCCCAGTTTTGCCCCCTGCCAGGAATATCTGCACCTGGCCATAAATTGCTCAGCCAGTTCAGCTATGTGTCTCAGCTTCTCTATTCCACTTGTCCCCCTAGCTTCTTACTATCTTGTCTCATTCTCCCCTTAGAGACTTCCATCCCTAAAACCTTTTAGGGGTGAGGAGGGAGGAGGGTTTCTTTCTCTTCAGTAACCACTTCCTGCTGACAATGGTCCTTCGTGGTCCCTGCCTCCATAGGGTATGGAAGTCTCTTCCTGTCTTATCTAAGAGACGAAGGAATGGGATCTGAGACTGGAACAAAGAGTCTGGGAGGTGCTTCTTCCAGAGTATGGATAGGGTGGAATCCCGAAGAATCATCACCTTGATATGGCACTGTTGTATCCAACACAACCTTCTAGTCCTGACAGGATCATTCAGTCAAACCACTGAGTCTCATTTCAGGAGGTGGCAATGTGGATGAGCTTCTAAAGTGTGGCCTATCCTGTGTTAACAAGCAACCAGGTAAAAAAAACGTCATAGGCATACACTCTGGAAAGACTGCCTTGAGCCATGTGACCAAGCAAGGTGCCAGGCCATTTCTGCAGTGGGCTTCCATTAGCTTCCAAAGTCAATCTCAGCTCCTTCAGACTTTCTGGTAACATTGAGTCTGGGCATGTCTCTTTCGTCATGACATTCCAGACAAAGACTCTGTTAATAAAATTACAATTAGAAACTAGTTCTATGTGTTCTTCTATGTCAGCATTGGTGAGGAATCTGAAGCTGGCCCTGGCCAGTGTAGCACAGTGGGCTGAGCTCTGGCCTGGTACAAATCAAGGAACCGATCAGGCACAGTGGGCTTCTGCTAGTACCTAGAGTGGTCCTGGTCTGTGAGGTGGTCCTGGGTGGGCTCCTGTCTGGAATCCTGCCATTCTACCAATAATCCAGACCAACTTCAAGTGAGACATAGGCTCAGGAAAGAAAGACCAAGTACCACCTGGGCTCACCATGTTATGTTGCTGGACAGGGGCCTGACCCAGAAAGGGGCTGCCTAGGGCCAGCTGTAGGGTGTGGGTTCTTGACTTCGCGTAGGAAAGATTTCACAACACGAGTCCACATGACTATGAGGGTACTTTCATGGAAGCTAGAGACAGTGAAGCAAGGAAGGGCTTAGCATAGGAAAAGAAGCAACAGGAGAGCCTGGGCTGGGTTCCCTAAGCTCACTGGGAAATCAGAGAAAGGAGGCCTTAGGGGGATTAGCCTGGGACCAGCTGCCAGCTGCCCATTGCCTTAGAGTTAGGGAGCCCCTGCCTGTGAAGAAAGAAGTGGGGGGAGAAGAAAGGGAAGGGAATAACTTACTTATTCATTAATTTTATTTTGAGGACAGGAGAAGTGAAAGCTCTACAAAAATAAGGGGTCGAATTTTGCAAAAGACATTAAAAGGGATAGTTGATTTCATAGATGAGATAAAAAGTAGGAACTTGGAAATGCAGAATGCTTATTATGGATTTTAAAAAACCCCCACCATATATATAATTTACATTATAAAATTTCCCTTTTCTTAATCTAAAAAGAAAATATTTCTGAAAGTTCCCACATGCTGCCACTGCTTCAGACGATGACGCTGGGGACACACTTGGGGAAAGATGAATCAGTTGCATAGCCACTGCTGGGACTGTTGAAAGTGCTGTCTTAAAACAGGAAACTCTCATTTCCTTCCTCTCTTTCCCCTCTTCTTTCCATAGATCAGCGACAAAGACTGTAAAGGTGACTTTAGTCATGAACTTGATCAGCTAAGGGAAGACTAGTGATTAAAGAAAAAAAGGGGGGCTTAAAATTCCAAAGCTGAGTAAGATAATAAGATAGTAAACTGAGGTTATGATTGGCATCTTGATGATTTTCTTATAGAGCAAAGGTCCTTAAGCTCCAAACCTAAACTTTAAAAGGAAAGAAAAAACACGAATAATACTATCTTTGAAAACCATTTTGTGCCCTCTTATTCTTTTATTTTAGTACATTTTTTTTATTTAACATTTTTTGTATTTTTTTCCTATTACTATTTAGTCCCCTTATACCCATCACTTCCCCGCTCCCCGCAGTCCCCACACTGTTGTCCATGTCCATGAGTCCTTTTTCCTTTTTGCTCAATCCCTCCACCCCTAACTTCTACCTCACAGCTGTCATCCTCATCTCCAACTATGAGTCTGTCCCCATTTTCTTGTTAGTTCAGTTCATTACATTGCACATACAAGTGAAATCATATGGTATTTGTCTTTCTTTGACTGGCTTATTTCACTTAGCATAATGTTCTCCAGGTCCATCCAATTTACCTATTACAAAGGGTAAAATTTTCTTCTTTTTCATGGCATAGTAGAATTCCATTGTGTAAATGTCCTATAATTGTTTTACCCACTCATCTGTTGATGAACACTTGGGTTGCTTCCATATCTTGGCAACTGTATATAACACTGCAATAAATATGGGGGTGCTTATGTTCTTTTGAATTAGTGTTTTCGGTTCCTTCAGATATGTTCCCAGAAGTGGGATTGCTGGGTCAAAAGTCAGATCCATTTTTAATTTTTTGAGATATCTCCATACTGCTTTCCACAGTGGCTGCACCAGTCTGCATTCTCACCAACAGTGCAAAAGGTGAATTTAGACAAGAGAAATAATGGGAAACTAAAATATGATTATCTAGTAAATGTAGTTTCAGTTTAGAGATTCATGGGTTGCTGTGTAACCTCTAGGTAAACAAAATGTGAAATCCTGAAAACTAATAATGATGGGTCATTAAGGGTAGTCTTTACCCTGACATTAAAATTTTAGGCATAGGACAGAAGCAGGTAAACACTATGAGGACATGTGACTAATATTATTAAATGTGATTAGGTCAGCCTGTTTCCATATCTAATTTGAATATATGAATAAATTTAAAATATGTAATATGAATCTAATACACATCTAAAATATAAATAAAATGAATATTGCAACATTGTCTAAATTCTTTTATTCATTCAGCAAACATTTATTGATCATCCACTTGGTGACTATTTTGGTCCTGGGATTCATAGCAGGTTAACTGACAAGAATTCCTACGCTTGTGAAATTTACCTTCTAGTCTGAATGCTACTTTTGTGAAAAATCTCGAATGATATTTTGAATGATATAACATGCTAGTTTTCTGAAATAACTCCTTTTTAATACTTTATAAAATGCTTGAATAATAAATACCTTAAATAATGCAAAGTGTGTATTTTCTTTTTTAAATACGTGACCAGTCAGATGGGAAGATTTTCAGAACACATGCTTATGTGTGCTTATGGGTAGAATCAACTTGACAAGGAGATTATTTGGAAAGGAAATGAAGAGTTCCAAAGATAAAGCAGAATGTGCCTTTGAGAGAAAAATTGCTAGCATGGAAATGGTCTGACATTTTTAAAAAGTTTATCAATTCAATATTTTCTTTATGATTTAAATTCTTAATTTTGTGCTCAATATTTGCTTAAGTCCAAGAAGGATTAAACACTAAGGGAATATTTCTGACTACAAATAATAATAAAATTACCTTTTTATGAAATAATAAATGCATCAAGGTTATAATTAGATGTTCATTTAAAGTAGCAATAATGCTTTTCTAGTGTGCCCTTCTGCTCTGTTGAAGCTCTACATCTTTTAACCCACCATAAAAAAATGTTATAATGTCTCATTTGATATTTTTCTTCCTATTTTCAAACCACTCACAATTTGGGGGGGAAAATGTCATTGTAAAAATGTTTTTCACTTCATTGAAAAAGCAATGTTTTGTGAACACCAAAATAAAGGTTTTATAATGAGAAAGACCTGAAATATTAAATAATGACTGTGCAGTTTGGAATGTGATACTACTGGCCAGGAAAAATGCATAAAACACTATGCTTAGCAAAGTCCCCTGATGCATTGTGGGAGCTTGGATAATGAAAAATAGTAAATGATTATAATTCCCAAATTCATAGTAACTCTATGGTATTTTTACACCCAGAATCGGTACACAAGAACTTAAGAGTATATTTAGAAAGAATAATAGTCGAATGTTTTTCTCTCATGTCTGTTTATACTTACTGATTGTGGTCAAGATCTTTTCTCTTAAGAAAGTGAAATGATCTAGGATGCTTGATTATTTGGTTCATATCACATAATAATTAAACGAATGTGATCTTATTAATTACATTTTAGCTGTTTTAAATGATTAAATCCTAAGCTTGGTTTATTTTCAAGAAAAAAAAAAAGCCACACAAACCTGGGTCTACTTTGTGAAAAAGAAAGTAACTGCTATTTTATTGTACTTGAAAGGATCGTTCCTCATCAGTTATTCTGATTATTCAAGTGACTAGGTTAACAAACATTAACTAAAAGGTAATACTTATGCCCTATCTAGTTCAGCACTAAATAATTTAGCCAAAATTGGCTGTGAAAACAAACTGTCAAACCATCCATTCCACCGCCTGCATGGTTATACTTGGCCTCATGGGAACCACATGCACTGTTAGGAGAGCCAGCAGAGGTCACTCCAAGAAGCAGGGCTGGAGGGGAAAGACCACGACTTACCTAGGAAGAGCCAAGCACTCTGTCATGTTAATAGCTCACTAATTCCACAAAGTTTTAACACTTAATGGCCTTGAAGCTTAATTACTCTCATTTGTCTTTCTAATAAATGATTCCAGAGCGTTAAAAAGCAAGAGATTTATCCATGGTAAATCAATAAATGAATTTGGGGGCATACTATATTGGAACACCAGATGTATATGTGACTTAGATTTGCCCTGATGCCAAAGTGTAAACACTCAACCTAGAAATCACTGCACCCCTCAGATGACTGTCACCCTTCCAACTGATTTCTCAGTAGTTAAATAAACATATACAGAGATGAATAAAATAAATCAATGTAATATTTCCATGAATGAGAGGTGTGAACAGATTTGGTTTTAGCTGTTTCCACTAAAATATAATAGGAGCAAGTACAAAAACTGAAAAGAACTAGCAGTTAATAAAGATCCTAAAATCAAAAATGGATTAAGTGGAAGGAACTTTAGAGATTATGAAGCTCTATGACCAGCTCAAGTCAAGGGGGGAAAGTCCAAGGAACAAGAAAGATTTACTCTGTGTAGAAATGTGACCTGGTTCTGCAGAGTCTGAAAATGTTCACTTTGCAAACTAAAGCCATGCCTTACACTTTCTTAAAAACTATGAGTTTATGAAAATGATAGTGAAATATAAAAATGTTTATTAAAATTAAATGAACATTGCAGATATCTGCACAGAGACTCAAATTCTTCTCTTAATTGTGATTCTATTTGCAGTCGCTAAAGACACACATTTACATATGGAGAGCACTAGGTTGAGTGGTCTGTTAGCTTTTGTTAAGTCCTCTCATTAAATTCCTTGGACGGATTCCTGTCCAGCTTATTCTACGAAATCTAAAGTTTGCTCAGGTGTCGAGAGTGACAAGTTTCAAAAGCAAGTAAACAGTCTCATGCGCTGTCATGAAAAAGCATTAGAACCGGCCGGAAGACTCATGTATTCCATGTGGATGTTGGAGGAGAAAGATTGTAAACAGAGGCTGATCCGCGAGAAGAGAGAAAAACGCAATGAGAAAGACTATCGCAAAAGGCCCACCAGAGAATGGGGCTGGGTAGCATTTTACTGAGCTCTGAAAACTCAAATTCTAGTACAGAACCTGAGATATTTTGGTAGTAATTAAAAACAGTACGCTTATTGAACATTTTCTCTATCAAGCGCCCTTCTAAGAGCTTTGTATGTATTAGCTCAGTTTATCTTTACAATGATCCCAATAGGTAAAAACTTTTATTATCCCCACTTTACAGACAAAAAGATTAAGGCAAAGGGATGCAAAGTCATTTGTCAAAATGGCAGAACTGGGACTAGTAACCAGGAACAGGTGGTATGCATTACATAGTAATTGATTCTAGGGCATGACCCACTGAGAGGGATGACTTTCTGTGAATAAATTGGTATTGGAAAAGCAAGGCTGTGTTCCTTTCTGAAGTTTTTAGGTGGGCATGTGAGAGTTTGGTCCAAATTCTACCAATTCAATTCCATACATTTACTAAGCACCTACTGTATATAAGGGACATTCCTAAGTATAGAGAATGAAAAGATGAATCAAAAGATTCCACTTTCTAAGCTCTCAGTCTAGGTTTTTGAGTAAATCAGTCAGGAGACTATGACAAATAAAAAGTAACCATCACAGTTAGAACAACAATAGCTGTCACTTACTGAGCACCCACTATGAACAAGGCATTATGCTTGGTAAGCAACAGAATTTATTTCATGTACTCTTCGTAGTCGTGCTATGGGATAGATATAACAGTGCTCATTTACCAATGAAGAAATAAGACTCAGGTAAGTTAAAGTAACTTGATCAGCCTCATGCAGGTAGTAAATGATTGAGTTAAGATTTAAACACCAAGCAGAATGAAAATGGATCTAAGCTAAGGGAACCTATGTCTAAATAATTAAAGAAAAACATGAAAATGATGTTTCACCAAATAGGAAATATCAGTGAAGAGACAGAAATTAAAGGAAACAAATAGAAAGGCTGGAGTTTATAAGTACAATAGCTGAAATGAGAAATTCAGCAGTAGATCTGGACAGAAGAAGTAATCAGGGGAGTGAAGCTACTCTCGTACCCGTCACTGAATGGTTCTTCTTTGTCTGGGAATTCCATACTCTTTCATGGAGTGAGTGGCTCTCAGAAGCAAGTATATAACTCTGTTGGAAGGGAGGGACCATCTACCTCAATATCCTATTAGCTAAGAATGGGTACTTGAAATTTGTTAACTTGTATAGAGTGGCTAAAGAAAATGAAACATGCCAGAGGCAGATTTAGTAATATTAGCATATTAATAGTTTTATGTATAAATGATATAATATAAATAATTATGATAAAAATGATATATTAATAAAATAAACATTTCTTTTTCCTGGATGTTATAAAATTTATAGAGTCTGGTAGCTTTTAAAAATCTATTGCATATTTGTTATTTTAAATTTATTACTTTTTACTAATATTCTAATTCTAAAATACTCGACTTTTATTGTAACTAATTATTAATTTATTTAATTTATAAGATAAGATTCATATAACATGAAGTTGGCCACTTTAGTCGTTTTAAAGTGCAAAATTCCATGGTGTTCAAAATATTTGCAATGCTGAGAAACCATTACCACTATCTAATTCTGGAACATTTCTTTCATCCCAGGAAAGAAACCTTCTAGTTCCAAGTTTTCCTTCCTCCAACCCTGGTAACTACTAACCTACTTTGTGTCACTCTCCATTGGTCTGTTCTGGACATTTCATATAAATGGACTCATACAATATGTGATCTTTTGTGTCTGACTTCTTTCACTCAGCATGATGTTTTCAAGATTCATATATTCTGTGGCATGTGTCAGTACTTCATTCCCTTTTATGACTAAATAGTAATTTATTGTATGACTGCACCATGTTTCCCAGGTGGATTCCAATTTCTTTCTAGTATCCTATCATTTCAACCTGAGGGGCCTTTTTAAGCATTTTTTAAAAATTTTATTGTAAGGCAGGTTTTCTAGTTTGATTATCTAGGAAAGTTTTATTTTTGCCTCCACTTTTGAAGGATGGTTTTGCCAGATATTGAATTCTTGATTGACTGTTTTTTTTTTCTTTGAAAATTTGAATACAGTCCGGTGCCATGTAATGATGGCTTGGTCAAAGATGGATGGCATATTTGGTGGTGATATACCATATAACCCAGGTGTGTAGTAGGCTATACCATCTAGGTTTGTGTAAATGCTTTTGGTGATATTTGCAAAAAGACAATATTGAGTAACAATTCATTTCTCAGAAAGCATTGCTGATGGCAAGAATGACTGGCTTTGGTTTCCAAGGTATTTGATGAGAAATCAGCTGTTGATCCTTTCAAAGTTTCCTTGTATATGATGAGACGCTTGTCTCCTGCTGTTTTTCAAGATTTCACAGATAAATCTCATTCGATATTTGAGTTTGCTGATTATTTCTTTTGTCCAGGTCTGCTGCTGAATTTCTCATTTCAACTATTGTACTTGTAAACTCCAGACTTTCTATTTGTTTCCTTTAATTTCTGTCTCTTCATTGATATTTCCTATTTGGTGAAACATCATTTTCATGTTTTTCTTTAATTATTTAGACATAGTTTCCCTTAGCTTTTAATATACTTACAGTAGGTGATTTAAAGTCTCTGTTTAGTAAATTCAGTGTCAGTACTGTCTCAGGGAAACTTTCTATTGATTGCTTTTTATCCTGTTTCTGGATCATACTTTCTTGTTCCTTGGCATGCTTCACAATTTTCTGCTAAAAACTGGACATTTGAGTATTTATAATGTTGTTTCCTCAGAAGCCAGATTCTACCTTATCCCAAAGTTTGTTGTTCTTTGTTGAAGTTGTTAATTTGTTTAGGAATTTTTCTGAACTAATTTTATAAAGTCTATTCTTTGTTATGTATGGCCAGTGAAATCCCTGTTCCATTTGTTTAGTGGTCAGCTAATGATTGGACAGAGACTTCCTTAAATTCTTTGAACCAAAAAAATCCACTAGACTTAGCACAGGGTCTCTGTATTTATGAGGGTACATATACAGCACTTCTCCAGGCAGTTTACAACTGTACCTTACCCTTTACTTTTTTTCCTTGCACATCGCTTTAAGGTTAGCCGTAGTTGGGAGCCTCTTCTTTGGTCTTCTTTCGGCATGCGCACAGCTCTGTGCGTGTGTGTGGCCTTCTAGGTCCTCAGGTCTATTTCAGAGCCTTTTAAAGCTGTTACTTTAAAAAGCATCTTATTAATGCCCTAGCCTTTCCTTCTAAGGTTCTTGGTCAGTCTGTCGTGTGCTCCAACAGTTATCTATTGCTTCTGACAACAGCAAGGAAAACATTTGCCTATAAATTCTTTCCACAAATGCACCACTCTCAACCTCCTGCCCCAAGCTAACACCCATTGCAGATTTAACACTGAGAATGTTCTCAGTTAGGTGAAATAAAGACAAGTCTTTTGAGCTAGACTGCTCAAAACAGATAACAACAGCTCTTGCAAATAAGTTTGGTTCTTTTCCCTTTGTACCAGTACTGGGAATGCAGGTTGTTTTTCCTCAAGTGTACCCCTGGGCTGAGGAACTGGAGATGGGACTAAATTAAAATGCCACAAATCTCAATCTCTCTCTTACTCTTTTTTTAAACCAAGACCCAGCCATTTTCTTGAAGAAGATCTCCCTGGATCACTATAAGTTTTTAGTTAGTTTCCAAAGTTTAAAAAAAAATTGATTCTGTTGTTTCCCCCCGCCCCCGCCCAGGCTTGTTGTTTTCATTGCCCTTATGAAAGTGTGAAATGTTGGAGTTCCTTACTCAATCGCTTACATTGGTATCACCCCAAAACAGTCTCTTTTGTACCTATATTTGTATTTGTAATTTTATTTTCATTTTCCTGAGAGCATCCCCCAAATTATATAAACATGAAACCCCATAGACCTAAATCTGTCCTTATACATGACTGTGGGAAGAAGGAAGCATTATAAAAGGAATAAAATATTTTGAGATGAGGGGATTAAAGAAGGAATTTAAAGTGAACCTTTATGGAAAAATTATTTTCACAAATAGAGGTGGGAAGGTGGTATGGGGAAGCTGAAAAAGATAGTCTAGGCCAAAAAAAGAAAAAGCAGAAAATTTAGATTGTGGGAAAACTGACATTATTTGAGAAAAAGTAATGTAGCCAGTTGACTTGTGTGAAGAATGTTTGGAGACTTGTGAGAAAGATAAGTCTAAGAAGGTGGGTTAAGGCCTTGAAAGCTTAAATCAGAATGTCTTGTAGGAAGCCTCATTATAAAGAAGTGATAATTTTTTTCACCTTAAATGTTATGTTTACCCTCAGGTTAGAACCTTACAATCTATTCTGTAAATACCAATGTGATTTTTTTTCCTGGTATGTATCTGTTATCTTTTGTAAGCCATGTCTTACATAGTATCCTGTACCCTTAAATAACAGAGTTGTGAGTGAGTTATGAGGCCTTATTGAAGTTAAACATAATTTAAAAGCCCTGCACATCTGAAGGATGTTGCATTTTAGAGGCTCATTCATCATCTATTTGGATAAACTTTTAGGTACTGGGCATCCTGATTCTGGAGTCAAAACAGACCATGACTAGAAAAGAAGAAGGAGGTGTGTATGTGTGACAGAATTAGAAGAAGCAATAGAGATTAATTACTCAGAGCCAAAAGGAAACACAAAATTCTAAGGTCTAATTTTTGCTGCTGGTGAGGCTTTATAATAGCTGTTCACTTCTAATCATCCTCAAATAATAAATGAATAGAACAGTCAATGCTATCAGAATAATTTACCATTCATCAAGAATAATAAATGAGGGGAATAGGTTGTTATTCAAATTTCTCTAAAAATAGCAAAGAAGGCTGAAGAAGAAGGAGAACTACTTCTGCTTCCCAGTCTGAGAACAAGTTGTGCAGTGGTGGCAAGATTGCTGGGACGCCGCCGGAGGGGCAGAGGAGGAGATGGAGCCAAATGTGCTTGCAGTAGGTGCCTCTGCCTTGGCCAGACACCAAAGTCAGCTGAAACAATGATGAATCCTCCTGGTTATTCTAGCTCTAAAAAGCAAAAGACCTTCCTGCTTTACTAATGCCTTGCCTCCAGTGGGTTGCCTCTTCTCATTAATCTTTAGTTTATGAACTCTGTTGGCAAGAGGCACACTAATCATCCACAAATAACACACAGAGGTAGATCGTGTTGACAGCTCCTGGACACATAGGGCTGTTCATTCATTGGCAGTAGCTCTGAATCAGCGTCAGCCTCTACACCCCCAGTTTAGCCACGCAATGCAGATGTGATGCAGAGGTAATTCAGTTGTGTTCTTCATCCTCAACTAAGTTCTAAATATTCTCAATAAAAATAAGAGGTGGAGATGAGCACTGCGACACAAAGATGGGCATGAGAAAAAAGGGCGCGAAGTCTAGAATAACCTCCCATCTTCAATGGCCATGAGTATCATCACCTGACTGTGAGTGGCATCCTGCCCCTGCTGCAGAGCACTAAACTGAAGCCCCAGTAAGGAACTATTCTAGATGCATCCTTTGCTGCCATGAGTGAAGGCCCTGAGCATTTACACAGCCTAAAAGGGTGTCATGCAATGCAGAACTTTCATTCACCCACCTCTTTCTGTGGGTGGTGCCAGATCAACAGGCCTGATTCTATCAACATTAATGGTGAGTTTTCTCTCACGGTTTTTCTTCAACACAATCTGTGTGGGGGTGGGCCAGCCCAGCCAATCACTTTTTTTAAAAAAGGTAATTATAATTCCCATGAGGCTAATGAAGTTTTAAATTTGGATCTAAATCCTTTTATACCCATAGCCCCTCCACACAATGTAATTCAGTAGATGTTATTTATGGGAAAAGGATGTCATCCAGCTCTCTCTACAAGTATCTAAGTCCCAAATGGCAGGGGATATGCTGGGCATGGGACATTGATAGCTTAAGGCATATATAAATGTCATGTTACTGAAGTGAAATTTCTGTGTGGTTCATACCAGCTTCAAATGCCCATGGTTGAATATTTATAAAAATAAATAACAAGTTTATCTTATTAAAAAAAATTTTTTTTATCCTCACCTGAGGACATGTTTTCATTGCTTTAAGAGAGATGGGGGTGGGGTGGGGAGAGAGAGAGGGAGAGAAACATTGATGTGAGAGAAAAACATTGACTGGTTCCCTCCCATACATGCCTGGACTGGGGATTGCATACACTCAGACCAGGGATCAAATGCATAACCCAGTTATGTGCCCCAACAGGGAATTGAACCTACAAACTTTTGGTATGTGGGATGATATTCCAACCAACTGAACCACACCGGCCAGGGTGACATGTTTATCTTTTTAGCACAAAAGGGTAGAGTTACCAGAGAAAGTATAGGATGCCCAATTAAATTTAAAATTCAGATAAACAATAAATAATTTTTTGGTATAAGTATGTGCCCAATATTGAGTTAGACATATACTAAAAATTTATTCATTTTCTATCAGAAATTCAAATTTAACTCTGTGTACTCTATTTTAATTTGCTGAATCTGGCTACCCTACAAAAGAGACTGTATCACACATGTATCTGCTCAATTGTAGAAGAAATGCTACTTTGTAAATATGATTAGCAGCCCTTCCTGGATATGTTTACCTTGTGGAATTGCTCATGAACTTGTTATTGAAAATGTGAAAAGGTAATACTCTGAAGCCTGTTAAACTGTTATTAACATGTGACTTATATTGTGAGTAAGATACCAATAAACATGTATTATGCTAAATAAATAGCATACACAAATGGTTCCAAACACAATATCACTTGATTCCCAATGCCATAATCAAATGATTTCATGCAAATGAAATGGCCCCAGTAGTTATCAGTGTAATGATGTTTTGAAATAGCTCTACTGTCAGGTAACCTTATCATTTATACACTTTTAAAAATGCTTAAAATGTCACACTAAAGCACTTTTAAAATTAAATAATGCCTTGTTATTTCTGAGATGAGATACTTGCTGAGTTTAAATCATTAAAAAATATAGAAGTGTTAGTAATTTTTCAACAAAATTAGGTAGTTATCTGATTTTGTGAAAGAAATATATTAACATATTTTGTGTAGTTACAACAATCAGTATTTCCAAATAAAATGATCATTCCAGAGATGTCAGAAGTTTGAGCTTTAGAGGCTGAGTCTCTCTGTATAATATGCTGGTCTTGAAAAAAAACGATAAACAGTAACCACTGCTCACTGAAGAGTTTTCTACTCTTTTCTAATTCAGCAATACTGATGTTTTCCTGCCAGGCTCTAACTCCTTGAACCTCTTACCCCTTTTGGCCTCCATTTGGAAACACTTGCTAGGTCCACCCCACATCAGTCTCAAGTACATAATTCCAGAATCTCAATCTAAGGCATGAAAATATTAAGGGTACCTGGCCAATAGTTGGTGATTTTGCATCCCATTGCAATCACAGCTTATCCACCTCTGAGCTTATGCCCCAGTAAAAATAATCATGATTGGTTTGGCCCCTAGGTATGAAACTTAAAGTAGGTATCAATCTATATCATATCATATCATATCATATCATATCATATCATCTCATCTCATCTCATCTCATCTCATATCATCTCATATCATATCATATCATATCATATCATAAATAGGTGGTTTCATGAGTTCCAACATTCAAAGTAATCTTTTGTACCCAATTACCTCTTCTCTTTTTCTAGTGAAGTTCCTAAAATTTAAAGTAAAATGCCAATACCATGGAGTAGAAAAGGTACACATAGGAATAAGGTTGGGGAAATTTTTGAAGCTCTAGCCTTTCCTCATTATAATAAATTATTTATCAGATTAGCTAGTTGCAAACTTGAGAGTGAAGAGAAAATATAGGTAAATGAGACTATATAGACAGATCAAATGAGTTTAGTTAGATATAGCAGAAGAGAAAGAAGGTAGAACACTGCTGTGTGGAGCTTTGAGCATGATGAAGCTGGGGGTATGTTGGGAGCTGGGAAGCCTTTGAGATACGAGACCCCACTGAATGTGCAGGAAGAAAGAAGCAATTTTTCTCTTTTGCACATTTGTCCTCAAACTAATTGATTTTTCTTATGGTTATGGGTCATATTTTCTTACTCCTGAAGTATAGTACTTAAAAAAAATTAGAGGCTAGACATTGTAAATGGTACTATATCCAGTGTTTGGATTTTGTTGTTTTCTGGATTCTGTTGTGTTCCTTTAAAGAGTGTTAAGATTGCCTTCCAGAGCATGAATTTACTTACAGATTAGCTGATACTTTTAAGACTTGTTTTCAAGCTTTGTTTAGGGAAGTCCAGCGTAGCCTTTGCTCATGGGCTAGTTTGGCACTATTCCTAATACATGATTTTGGTGGGGTCTCTATTGCCTTTATCTGGTGTTCAAGGAAGTCTATTCATTCTGGTGGGTCAGGACAATTGTGTATAAACTTGGGTAATTTTCTAGCATATTGCTCTCAGATAGTTGCTTTTTTTCCCTAGGATTTGTTATTTCTCCAGATTCATGGAGTCTTACCTTATGCTTGTTACAACGTAGTATTTGGAGAAGATTTAAGAAAATCCCTATTTGAATTTTTTTTATTCTTTCTCTTACACTCTTTCATGCAAATTATAGTCATCTCTGCTTTCTCAATTTTTTATCTGCCTCCTCAGCCTAAAAGCATTTCTTCAACCATCCAACAAATATTGTTTGTGTACCTACTACATTCCAGAAACATTGTTCTAGATGCTAGGAAATATTGACACAAAAAATTACAAAAACCCTAATTTTGGAGGGAGATAACATTTACATATGTGGGAGATAATCAATAGAATGAAAACAAAAAAATTTCATAAAAATGTAAATGATCTAGTAGATTAGATGATAAGCTCTATAGAAAACAAAAGTGACAGGAAAATGGAGACAACTGTACTTGAACAACAAGAAAAAAAATAAAACAGGTTATGAGACCTCAGGAAATAGGTTATTGCATTTTTAAATAGGTTGCCGGGGTAGACATTACAACATGACTTTTGAACATCGACTTAAACGAATTAGCATGTGAATATCTAAGAGGAAATCTAAGGACATAGAAGGGTATTCTTGAAGTTTTAAAGGCTCAGCAAAGAGGTCACTGTCTAGAACTGAATGAACTATGTGAGAACCTTGTTAGCCATTTCTAAGAGGTTTGGACTCTATTCTGCATAAAATGGGAAACAATTGCGGGATTTTTAGTAGATTGATGATATAATATAACTTATATTTTAAAAGAAGCACCCTTGTTGCTCTGTTGTAAATGGATACTAGAGACACCAACAGGGGATCAGAGAAATGAGTTATACGGCTCTTGCAGTAATTGTAATCAATGGACAAGCGTAGTGGCAATAGAAATAGCAAGAAGTTGTCTGATTCCGGATAAATCTTTTCAAAGTAATGGACATAGAATCTTATAAAGCAATGATTGTAAACATAAAACATAATACAGAAGAATCATAGAAAACTCAAAGATTTGGGGCTGAGAAACAAAGGAGAGAACTGCCCTCCAACAAGACAGAGAGGTGTATGGATAAGGCTGCTTAATGGGGAAAATACCAGGACTTGAGGTTTAGATTGAAGTATCAGATTCTTAATAGATATTCAAATGAAGATATCGAGTAGGCAGGTGAATACAGAGGTCTGGATTTCAGAAGAAATGTCTGAGCTAGAGATACAAATTTGGGAGTCATTTGCATAGAAATTATATTTAAAACCATGAAATTCAATGATATCATGGGGTATGAGACTATAGACAGAAGTAATAAATGTAAGAACTAAGTCCTGGGGAACCATACAGTCAGGAGGTCAAGAATATGAAGAATAAGCATCAAAGATAATTGAGAAGGTAGATCTAGTAAAATAGTAAAATCAAGAAAGTATGATGTCCTGGGAACCAAATGACCAGAGTACAGCTTGGGGCAAAAGTAGGCTTACAGCTGTGAGTATGCAAAACAGAGCTTATGCTTGTATTATTATTCATTAATTATTGTATTATTTTCAATATGAACAACCATAAACCTACTTTTTAGGTGTGCTATACCCCATCCTGCATAGCACAGAGAAAGAAGTGCTTGAATCTGCTAAATGCCACTGATCCGTCAAGTGTGAAGGGACTAAGAACTGACCATTAGTTTTAGAAATATAAAGGGCATTAGATGCTTGATAAGAAGAGTTCTGATGGAATGGGTGGGGACCAAAGACTGATTGGAGTTGATTAAAGACAATGACAGGAGTGGAACAGGAAGCACAAGTTCTGTAAATTTCATCAAGGAATTTATCAATTAAGGGAAGAATGCAGAAATGGTAGCTGAAAGGAAAGAAAACCCAAGAAAGGATTTTAAGATATGAGAAATAACAGTGAGATGCTATGCCAACGAGGAAACCCTAGAAGAAAGGGCAAACGGATAATGTAGGAGAGAAAGAGACTTGCAGCAATAGCCTCATGTAGAAAGGATGCGATCTACTTAATGCATGAGTGAAGAGGTTGGGTGTAGATAGGTAGGAGCATCGACAATTCATCCATGTAAATGGTGTATGCAAGGTACAGGACAGGTATGAAAATATAAATGATAGGGGAGTGTCATGCCCTAAATCTTCAATGTGTGCTCCTATCCTTCCCATCCTCACTCTCAGCTGATGACTGCTTCCTACTTCATTGAGAAAATTGGAGCAATCAGGAAAGAATTTCCACAGACTCCAAGAATACGAGTGCGTTTAGGAGGGGTTATGGGGGTTGAGGAGAGATAAGAGGGTGGTCTAGGAGAGAATGGAAGGACTAGGGAAAATGGCATGACTGCCAGGCAACATTAAGGATACACCTGAAGTTCACAAAGTTAGGGTAGTTGTAAATTTTTCTCCATCCACATACTGTATAAATGCAGGTAAGAACTAGAATATAACTCTCAGCCATAGTTTTGCCATAAAGAATTGGGATGGACTTATAATGTGAGACCATGGAATTTAAGTTGGGAAGAGAGTTCAACCATTTAGAGTATTAATGGATTGCAGGTCTCAAGGAGGGAGCTGTCCAGCCATGGCACCAAGTCAGACTTGGGTGAGCACCCCACCCATCTGAGCTAATGCTGGTGCTTTTGAAATCTGATCTAGGAAGAAGAACATGGCAGCCCTTATCCAGGCAGCAGAGAAAAATGAACAATTAGGTCACGCAGACACTAGTTTCCTAGGTGCATTAACACATTTTTGAGGTACTGAAACATCACTGGAGATGGAAAGAAATAAAAAAATGAGAGAAAAAAATATTTTCCCCAAACTTCATAAAGGAGTTCTAATATGTTTGAAAAAAATACTCTTCCACTCCTAGACTTGACTTTGCCTGTCCAGTTTCAACCTGTGTACTCATGAATTGCACTAGTTGGTGTTTTATTACTTGTTTCATGATTTCACTTTTTAATATTATCTCTATCAGGGCTGCTTAGGGATAGACAGAATTTTAAAGTGTTGATATTTTAGTCAGAGCTCATTGTTTTCAAAGATCTAAAATTCATTTTAGTTAACTCTGAAAAAGAAGGACTTAATGTAAAACAAAACAAAATAAACAAACAAACAAAAAGCCCATCTCAGGAATACAGTGAGAACTGAGCCAGGACTCCTGGAAAGTGGAGTGAGAAGACCCTGAAACTGAAGGTTCTCTCTTGTCTATCTCATAAGCCATGTGGTTGCTGCCATCTCTGCTTCTTCCTGTTTATTCTTCCTTCCAATAAAATTTCTCCATTTGCAAATAAACCACCATGGCCTCCAGTCCCTGCCTCTTTGTCCTCACAGGTCCAACACAGACCTTATTGGTGACCAAAATCTTGTATCTCTATGTCAATTTTCAGGAAGAACTCTGTCTCTCAGGGTTACTGGCCTATCATTTGAGAGACTGACATAGATAGATGTTTACCAAAAGCTAATCAATTAACTGTAATCAGGGTAAGGTTGAGGTTACAAAATCGTAGATTCCATAAGCAATGTTCCTTTCTAAAACAAAGGTCTATAAATGGTCAAACCAGTCTATTGCAAGGAAAATCAAAGGGCCTCCTGTTAATACACTTTCTACTAATACCAATTTCATGCCATTTCCCTACATAAGCAGGAAAGAATGCAGGAACCATAATAATTCCACCTCTGGCCACCTCTCTTTTCTCTGGTCATTTGAGGATGAGTTCTTAAAATCAAATTTTTTTTTTTTTTAGTTAGTGTACAGACTGTTTGCTAAAGTTGCAGCTGGTAAAGACAGCAGAGTTAAAATAAAAGTGAGTTTCACCAAAAAGCTAAAAGAGTAACAAAGAACCCATACATGTAGAGAGAAAAAGTGCCTGAGTGAATATTTTAATTAACTCACATACAATTTTAATTAAAAACATAATGTGTCAGGAAAATGAGTAATGCCTTAGGGCAATGAAATAAGTGGGTTTCTTGCTTAATCTTCTACTTCGTCTCTCTCATGACACATGCATGTTATTGTTCAGAAAAGATTTTCTTCTTCCTCTGTTTCATCATCAGAGGGAACCCCTGCTGACAAAATGAGTTGAGTAAAATAAGAAAGCTGTAAAAATACCCTGTGTGAGGGCTCTCATTTTCTTTCCTAACCAAGAACCTGATGTTCTTTGGCTAGTTCACTTCTTCAGAACACACCCTTCCCAGGAAAGCCGATAAACTGGATTAAATCAAGGCCTCTTAACTCATTCTGGTCAAAATTTATTATGTGTTTGTGATGAGGATTATAATGAAAAGTCAATAATCTCCCTCCCCTTAGATGTTGTTTCCAAGAGTGCCTGGCTCCCTGTTGGGTATAAAAGTAACCCTGACTTGCAGTCATACGATTTAGGCTTTATTTCACTTTAAAAAAAAAAACTGACTGAAGCTTTCTGGACTTCAGTTTTCTCACAGATGAACCATGGAGAATGTAGCCTGCCTCCCACAGCTACAAAACAGAGTAAATGGGACCGTGTACAAAAAGTACTCCTTAAGGACTTTGTGCTGATGTAATAGAAATGTTTTGTTGCTATTGTTGTGTAACTCACCATTGCCTTCTAAGGGAGATTAGTCTTGGTAATTGCCTGGTAAATTTGGGAGGATGGAAACCCAACGGAAGGTGGCTATGTACCATGTGATAGAAGAACAGAGAGGAAAATTCCTGTGAGTCCCATTAAGAAAGATGAATGCTCATTGAGTATTTTAAAATTAAAAAGTGATTCACTGTTGGATGTCTGATGTAACTTTCCTCTGGTATTTCCTTGATAAAATCTCCAGAAAATTCCAAAATTCCACCTTCTCACTATTGATTTGTGGGCTAGCAAATTCTTCATGGAGGTGGCACGGAGCTACGAAGTCCTGCCCCAGGAGTCTAGTTGAAGGACAGCTAACATCTAAGTTTCACTTGGATTGTGACATTAGTCTGACCTTTCTAACGGAAAAGACTCACCATCGTGAAACTATTCCCTCTGCTAATCCCAGTGACAGCAGCCAGGGCCAAAGGAGAGTTTACCCCTTAAAGTCTTGCCTTTCGAAGTCATTCCAGGTTCCTGGAACGCCCAGGCCTCCTTTCTTTTTTTTTTAAATCACCGTTACAAGCCAAATTATGGAATGTATGACACTCAGCATTAATGATAGGCATTGTGTTACCCAACTTGTCTCCAGAACTTGAGAAAAACTTGTGGCTGAACTAGAAAAACAAATGTATGTCATATCCACGCAACACTTCTTTGGGGATGGCTGGACTCTGAGTATGAAGTAGAGTGGACTTACCTAAAACTACAAAGGATGCCAGGATAGAAAAACCAGATAAGGTCAAAGTTGGTCAGGAGAGTTAAGGTCCAAGATGTCAGAAGTGATGTCCACTCATTATGAAGGCCATGAGATCCAGGAGCCAGGTCACTGAATTAGCAATATGGGTCCCAGAAGAGTTCTCTTCTTAGGGGTCACTGTTGTATATTTATTTATGTGCCAACCATGGAACAGTCTGTAGATGAATTGGCCTTATGTAAAGGGCCGGCAGCAGATAGTCATCTATACCTTACAGTGTTTTACTTGCAGCCACCGTGTCCCTTACCATGCACTGAGGAAGAGCGCAGACCCACCAGCTCTCTCAGGGCACAAAGATAGCTCCTGCCACCTGGAGGGGTGCTCCCTGTTCCTCACTCCTTCTCTGCCTACTGGTGGGGTAGTGAAGTCAACACTCCAGCAGACCCAGGGCACTTGGTTTTATCCTTCCTTATTCCTTTCCATGTGTTGTCCTCAAGGCCCTGTTCAAGTTAGTTCTCCAAACAATCTTAGGTACCCTAAACTCAATCTCTACATACTAAATTCCAATTTTTTCAAAATTTTCCTAAGAAACAAAAATTCTAGCTTTATTGAGATTTTGGAGCTTCTTGAGCACTTTTGGGATTCCACTGTACTTGTATTTTCACCCAGATGTATTGGACAGATAAATAAGAATAGACAGACCCCTTGGAGACTTAATTGTGTGAATCTGCCAAATAAAATGAAAAATTAGAGATAAAAGTTTAGACTTGAATTGGTTACCTGAAAAGATCAACTTTTATATTACAGTTCCTGCTACTGTCGTCCCCGATTTCCTCCTGCTCCTGCTCATACTGCCATGCTGAGGTCAGGTAGAAATTTATTCTAAGAACTATTAATGCACTACCAGCTCACCATCCTGTGGGTTAAAGATAAAGACATATGAATACAAAAGAATCATTAGTTACACTTTCTAAATTATGCTTTTCCAAAAGTAGCCAATTTATAGTCTTGGGACATATATCTTTTTGGTTCCCAATCCAATTTTCAAGTCCACTGGTTAGAACAAGAGGTTTTCCCTGAGTGTTAAATGTTACCAGTCAAGGCAAAGAAGACCCGTAAAGTTTCAAAGTTCCTTTCATGGAAGTAACAGCAGTGCTTTTCTGCCAGCATGGTGGCTGTGTTACAACACAAGTCCTCACATGTATGGGAACCAGTTCACAATGTGTCCTTTGTGTGTGTGTGTGTGTGTGTGTGTGTGTGTGTGTGTGTGTGTGAGAGAGAGAGAGAGAGAGAGAGACAGAGAGAGAGAGAGTCGGGGGGGAGTCTGAGCCCTTGAGATTTTTGCAGAGTGACTCTGAGCCCCAGAGTCCCAGGCGACCTTATGACTTCTTCCTTTAAGCCTGTTTCCTTCAGCAGCCCAGAAAATCAGGGGATAGGTCAATAGAGTCACCCCGCTGATCTTGCCCTTTCATAGCTAGTCTGCTCTTTACATTTATCTGGGGTCTCTCCAGGTCTTCTTTTGAAATGAATCCTGTCCTATCCTAATTAATTAGAGGTAGATTTTTGAATTTTAAATGTGGAACTTTCTATTTACCAAAACAGTCCTTAAGTAATTCTGGCCTCATGTTAGTCAGAAGTATTAAGCAATTTGAAATATTGCACAATCTGAATGTTGCAGAATATGTAAACAAAGGACAGGTATTGATATTAGTATTCAGATGCTTCTTTCTTGTCCACAGTTCCCACAAAATCCTCATTTCCACAAATCATCTGGTTTTTCTTCCTATACCTTCTTTCTCTACTCCAAATTTCAATAGGCTCCTCACCACTATTAAAATAAATCAATAAAAAAATACATTTTTACCTCCAAAATTTATTTTCTTCCATATCTCCACCAAAACTCTTGGGAAGACATTCCATTGTATAGTATTTGGGCTCTATAAACTTTACAGATAAATGAGGCTGGTGAATGCATATCAGCGTATATCACCTATACTTGCTCACATGCTCACACTTCTTGCAGGGGAACTTTAATTGGTCAGTTTGGAAGCGCAGGGCTGGGGATGATGTGACTTCACGTTCATCACAATTTTGACTATGCCGGGCCTGAAATCAGGAATTTGCCAGACAATGGCCAGTTCAGGGAAGGCTCAGAGTTTCCTTAGCAAGTGCTCAGAGCTCCCTGGAACAACCAAAGCCCTGGATGATTTTTCAGGACACCCCCCGCAGCTTCATTCAGTCTCCAAAGGCAGGCAAAGCAGCGTTGTTGGCTAAGGACCTGATTTCTCTTCCAGTTGCTGAGGAGGACGCGGTGAGTTAGTCCTTCCCTTGAAGCCATGAAAAAAAGCCAGCTGACTTGATTGCCTGAGACAACCTGTGGAGAAAGGGACATGTACGGAGAAAAGTCTAAGGTATAGAAATTCAGAATCTTCAGGCTGCCTTGGGTGGGGATCCTTGTTACCTCAGTCCTATCACTGCCATCGCAATGGAAATGAAATGATTTTCTAACACACAGGGGAGTTCTACTTTCACTAGATATAAAGTGTTTTTATTAGATTATTACCATTTTAATGGGTACTAATCAGCTGGTAAACATACGGGCAAAGCTTATATCAACACCTGTTCTCTGCTGGTATGAAGATCGCTTTGCAGCATTTCACATACATAGGCTTAGTTCATTAAATACTAAATACTGTATTAATAATTGACTTCCTTGGAAACAAATTGGCCCCAATGCTATGTGTTCTGTTTTAATTTTCCTGATAGAGGCACAAAAAATGTAGAAATCTTCTCATGCGGGTATTTTAACCAAGTAATCACAATTATTACTGAAAACAACAGTTCTGACACTTTTTTTTTGCTGGTTTCCAGGGACTCATGAAAAAATTTCTTTTTTTCCCTTTGCAAGACTATTCATTTCATTTAGCTTTTAAAAGCTATTTCTATCCTGTTTCAACTGCAGGCTCTCGCTTTCTGAAGCCAAAACACAATCAATCTGCTTTTTTCTTTTCTTTTCTTCTTTTTTCTTCTTTTTCTTGGCAAATAATAAGAAATCAAAATCTTATCTACTTAGCACGATTTACTAATAGATGTCTGCAATCTGGATTCAATGTTTTATTTATTTTTTTAATCCTCACCTCAGGATTTTTTTTCATTGCTTTTAGAGAGAGAGTAAGAGAGAGAGAAACATCGATGCGAGAGAGAAGCCTTGCTCCGTTGCCTCCCCTGAGCAGCCAGACAGGGGATGGAGCCACGGCCCAGGCACGTGCCCTGATGGGGAATGGAACCCATAACCTTTTGGCTGCTGGACTGCCCTCCAACCAACTGAGCCACGCCAGCTAGTGCAACATTTTTTTTTAAGATTTTAAAATTGTTATTCTCTTACACTTGTCCCAATTTTTCCCCCTTTGACCTTTTCCTCTCATCCCATGCCCCACTCCCACAGTCAGTTCCCACACTGTTCTTCATGTCCATGGCTCATTCATACATGTCCTTCGACTAGTCCCTGCCCCCTCCCCTCTGGTCTCTCTCAGCCTGTTTCATGTTTCTATGCCTGTGGTTCTATTTTGTTCATTGGTTTATTTTGTTCTTTAGGTTCCTCTTATAAGTGAGATCATATGGTATTGGAGAATATTATGCTAAGTGAAATAAGACAATATTATTTTTTAAAAATAATTTTCAGCTCTTCATTTGATATTTATTTAATCTATAAAAATAAGGATGAAATGAGGAAACCAAAATAGGGAAGCAGTCAAATAAGGCCAGTAAAATAAGATAACCTCATTTTTTAAACCAGAAGGTCACCATAACTATATTCTACATGAGCTTCCATTGGAAAGCTCAATCTAATATTAATAATGCCACTGATAGCAATCTTTTTTTAGTGGCTACTGCATGATGCACCCTATGCCAGGTGCACTGTTAAAATGAAAAATAAATCCTGTAAGATAGCTACTATTATTTCCATTTTTAAGATGAGTACAGTAAGGTTCAGTGCTGAAGTCAGGATTTAACCTAAGGCTTAAATCTATTTCTTCTATTATTCTATGCTGTTTTCTCTTCTTGATAATAACAGTTCCATTTACTAAGCATCTACTATGTGTGTTATATATACACATATAATTTCTAATCTTTATAGCAACCCTGTCATGTAGCTATTTTAATCTGCCTTTAGCAGGAAAAGAAATGGAGACTTAGGGACATATAATTTCTTGTTCACATTTGCACAGTGAGGAAGAGGTAGAATAGGATTTCAACTCTGGATGCCCCTGACACCAAAATCTGGTTCCCTTCTGTTTGGTAATACCGCTTTGTCAGGGATCAGTGGTGGATTGATGGAGGACACAGTTTACAAGATTGATGTTGCAGTTCATTGCCAATGATAAATCAAGGTGTTATGGAATCAACACTCTGTCTGTAGGATATCTGGTTTTCCTGATTTTCACAGGCCCAGTAGATTAATCAAAAATGTTTCGCAGGGCAAAGCTTTTGGATGAAACAAAATGTACTCAACAGCTTATAACTATATGAAATGCTTATGTCTTATATTTCATTTTACTATCAGCTCTGTTGATCTTAGTGTCTTGTTCACTATGTACTTGGAAATTGGGTAACTTACTGAACAATCACAAAATGAGTAGAGAAGCTCAGTTTGAAACCTGAGGTCCTTGATTCTTAAGATTGACTGGTTCTACAGTGTGACTAATCCGCTCTATCAACTATTTGGTCAAATAATGTAATTAATGCTCTAGGAAGAGAAAAGCCGATCTCTACCCTTTAGGGTACATGTTTTAAAGGAGATGTATATCATAAAATTATGTTTTTGAATTCTGAAGATATTAAACAATAATGACATAATTATGTTTTCTGATTTTTATTCCTGTAAGGAGCCTGGTATTGCTATGTGTATGAGGGCAAGGGTGGGCAGTGCATGCGAAGACTAGGTTTTTCTTGATAGAGGGGCAGCATTCTAACTGCATGACCTATATTATGCCAGTCCCTACCTCATTTCTTATGACTCTGTCTCACAAGTAGAACATGAAGCTCTGCCTAGTTCCACAGGCAATCTCGATGTGCAGAGAACCGCCTTCAAGTAACTTCAGTTCTCCCTACTGGGATAAAGAGCAGCTACCAAATGAAGGTATCCTAGAGTGACCAGTGGCCTTCTCACTGCCTTTTTAGTTTCAGCTTCCCCCACCCCCAGGTAGCCAATGGCTACGCTTACAGCTTTGGTCTCACTTTTGTTTGAACAGTCCAGGCCTTGTCCTAGAACACTCATTGAGTGACCAGAGCCTGCCAGTTACTCATATTCATGAGCCGCACTTCCATGTTGTTGTGACTTTGTTACCATATCTACAAACTGCAGTGCTACTTGTTGTCTGAATTATTATGAAGCTTGCCTTATCCCTTGGACACTTTCTTTGGCCACTTAGTATGAACTTTTAGTCATCTACCACACCTGTTCATTCTAGTGAGCCTCATTCACTGTCTCTCTTTGCGCAAGTATGTCCCAATGATGCATCATGTCTTATTCTCAAGATAGAAAAATAACCCTGTCATTCTCACTCTCTCAGCTCTGAGCACCTACACCATCAGTATGAGTTTCACTGTAGTTATATATTTTTTAAAAAACACAATTCCTTTTTTTTCTATCAACCTCAGTTTTCCTTGGCCTATTTGTCAAAATTAAAATGAACTTGTTAAAATCCCTGAAGAGAGAGTTTACATTTTGAGTTTGATATAACACTTCAATTTTCCATGAAAGATACTTGAATCCAAGCACTGAATGTGTAAAAATGTCCACCCCAGAGAACTACGATGGGTCGAGGCTACCAATATATTGCTACTGGAAGGAAGGTGTGAGTTGTGGCCTAGGCTAGAGTTCAACGAACAAAATAATCTTTCTCTAAGATGTCACAGAACTTGTGTGGCTCACAATTTTTTTCTGCTTAATTAACTTTCAGTGAGTATTTCTCAGACATAGATAGAGATGAAACTTCTAAAAGTTTTCTTGTAAGACTGGACTAATTCCTGGCAAATACCTCTAAACAGTGCTTGCTACACACTTACTGTGAACTACAATTATCCCACAGAAGTGACACTATAACAGCAAAAGATGTTCTAAAGTGTGTCTCTGGTGTTTACCAAACGTCCTAAATGATATGAATTCTGCCCCAGAAACCCAATGAGCAATTTTAAATGTATTACCCAGCATTGTCATAGATGACTCAGTAGCCACTGGTTCTTTCATAGCTGGCTAAGAGTGAGGCATCCTAGAGTGGACGTTTCTTTGCCTGACCTATGTGTGTTACAAGGCAAGTGAAAAAACCATGGCTGAGAACATAATAGGCACAATTGGATTCTGGCATATGTTTTCATGGCATAGGTTTTTAGAATCAAAACTGCTGGATTCAAGACTTGTTATGAGCACTAATAGTGTTCTCTCTGTGGTAATTGTGTTACAGTTGGCTGATGTATTTTTCTCAGAATCTGAAATGCTAAAGCGCAGCCATGGTTACATAGGGTGACTGAGCAACTCAATGTAATGCA
This sequence comes from Mormoops blainvillei, assembly GCA_004026545.1. Taxonomy (NCBI): domain Eukaryota; kingdom Metazoa; phylum Chordata; class Mammalia; order Chiroptera; family Mormoopidae; genus Mormoops; species Mormoops blainvillei. The sequence goes on from PVJD01000172.1 coordinate 87,469, forward strand.
ATAAAAGGAAAAAGGATAGATTAACCCTTGTACACGATTGACTATGTTCTCTGGACACCCTGTTGATCTCAATCAGCAAAATCTTGTTAAGAGAGAAAATCTGAATACTGTGGATTGATAGGCAATGGCCTGTCTTTGTCTTTGCTTGGTCAAAAAGGAAGGCTGAAAAGGAAAATCAGGATCGCACAGCTAAAAACTGGCTCAGCACTATCAGGCTCCGGTGTTGCTAGGAGCTGACCAGGCACAACCAGCTAGGCATTGGGGTTCTCCAGCTAAACATAAACAAATCACAGAACACCAACCTCAGAGAGGGCTACTTCTGTTACCACGAAGGATCAAGACAAAAGCACAGAAGAATCATGCCTGAGTACAGATGAAACATGAATATTTTTTAAACCACATGATTATTAAGAATCCTCATATTGTGTCTACTGTAAATGACTACTGAGTCTTTAGCAAACACAGCTTGAACTTCAGTCTATATTTTTCTCCTTCCAGTTGAGATTTTTTTAAAGTTTGTCAATCAGTATTACCTCCACTTCAAGCCAGCATCAAATCCAAAACAAAGCCTTTCTTCCTTAAATACTCTCAAAATATACCCAATACAAAGCCCTATACTGTATATAATTAGTCCTTTCCAACACTCCAACATGACCCTTGGCAAGTGAGTATTCTTTCTCTTTGAAATAGCAATAAATCCAACTTCAACTACAGGTGTTCTTAGTGGTTTTTGGCTGGAGGACATTGGCAGTCAATTAATAAAATTCAGTTCCTAATTTAAGAAATGTACAAACCTGTGTGGAGACAGGCAACTATTTGTCAGCATTTATTATATAAAATGATAGGCAATTAATATGTTAAAAAGCAGTATCATTATAGAGAAGAAAGCACTGTGTGCTCTGTTATTGGAGTAGGCGCTAGAACAGTTTCATGAAGGAGAAGGCTTTTGATGTAGACTTTGAAGGGTGAAGATAAAAAAGCAAAAATAAAAAAAGAAAGATAATGCTAATAAAGAGGGAGGAGCATATCAATAGAGCGGGCTGGCATAAGCAATGACATTGCAGTGTGAAAGGTGATGGGTTTTCTAGTGACAGAAAATAGGTTAAATGCAACAGGACCTGGTACCAAAAAGGATAGAATTTGAACTTTAGCATATATATTTGTGGGAGCAATTAAAGGTACTAAGCAAAGCAGTATATAATCAGAGGGCATTTTGGGAAGATACCCTTGTAATACAGTGAGAGAATACAGTAGCCTAGAGGAGAGACTGATGAGAGTTATAAAACCATTGCAAATGTCCTGAACTCAGGCAGGCAGTGGTAAGAGGTCAGATTTAAAATGAAACATTTATGAATTGCAGTACTACTGAACTCAGTGACCAGTAGGTTATATGAATTGAAGATACAGAGAACACCCAAAGATGGCTTTAACATGAAGTGTGGGGAAGATACAAATCCCAATATGGACCTGTTAAGATTGCTGTACATTGGAACATTCCGATGGGTATATGAAAAGGCTTCTGGAAATACCTATCTATAATTTAGAAGAGAAATCTAGTCTGGAGAAAGAGATGTGCAGGTCAGAAATGAAGATGAGGCTTCTCATGAAGAGATAATAAAATAAGTAGATGGTTGAGGACTGAAAGCTGGAGTTCTGGACAATCCCACCATTAGGAAACAGACAGAGATAAAATAGAATGTTTAGAAATAAGAACAAGGAGATAATATGAGTCCTAAAACAGTAGATGGAATGTAGCAAGTACATAGTATTTTCAGAATGAATAAGTAAGGGTTATAATTTCTAATTTCAATTTTCTTCTCTCAAAATATCTCTTATTTCTCCACTTTTGGTAAAATTTCCTCCTGTGATTTTTCTGCTACCATGGGTTAATTAAAAAATCTTGCTAGGATTTATGTCAGATTCTTGACTTCCCCTTTCTGAGAAACACTGGCAAAGCAAATATACTTAACCTTATTTATACTTTTTGTGTGTGTGTATGTGGCCCAGGGATCTGCATGTCAATGCCCCAGAAGATTCCAGTGTACGCAACCTGGAAATAGCCTGGTACTGGCATAAAAACAGACACATAGATCAATGAAACAGAATAGAGAGCCAAGAAATAAACGCACACCTTTATAGCCAATTAATATTCAACAGAGGAAGCAAACACACACAATTGACTAAAGTGAGCTTATTCAATAATAGGTGCTGGAAAAACTGGACAGATGATGCAGAAAAATGAAACTGGACCACCTTCTTACACCACAAACAAGAATAAATTCAAAATCGATCAAGGACTTAAATGTCAGACCTCAAACCATAAAAAATCCTTGAAGAAAGCATAAGCAGCCATTCTTGGATATTACTCATAGCAATTCTTTGTCAGGGGTATCTCCAGGCAGGGGAAATTCTCTTAAGGGGAACGCTTATGGTCTTTCCCCCTTTTTGTACGATGTTGGCAGTGGTTTTGTCATATATGGCTTTTATTGTGTTTTAGGTATGTTCCCTCTAACCCCACTTTGCTGAGAATTTTGATTATAAATGGGTGCTGGATTTTATCAAAAGCTTTTTCTGCATCTATTGATATGATCATGTAGTTTTTATCTTTCATTTTTTTTATATGGTGAATCACATATGTGTTCAACCTTTTGGCATATCTGGGCCACACTAGAAGAAGAAGAGTTGCCTTGGGCCACACATTAAATACACAAACACTAATGAAAACTGATGAACAAAAAAAGGTTTTAAGTAAATTTACAATTTTGGGTTGGGCTGCATTCATAGCCATCCTGGGCCATGGCTTGTACACCCCTGCCAGATGCTCCTATGTTGGGTGCATAAATGTTTACTAGGGTTACATCCTCCTGTTGGGTTGTTCCCTTTATCATTATGTAATATCTTTCTTTGTCTCTTTCTATAGCCTTGGTTTTAAAGTATATTTTGTTGGATATATGTACTGCTACCCTAGCATTATTTTCTTCTCCATTTGCATGAAGTACTTTTTTCCAGCCCTTTACTTTTAGTCAGTGTGTATCTTTTGATCTGAGATGGGTCTCTTGGAGGCAGCATATATATGAATCTGTTTCCTTACCCATTCAGCTACCTTGTGTGTTTTGGTTGGAGCATTTAAGCCATTTACATTTAAGGTGATTATTGATAGATACATATGTAGTGTCATTCTGTTTTCCTCTGTATTTATTTATTTATTTATTTATTTATTTATTTATTTATTTATTTTCTCAAAGCAAGCCCTTTAACATTTCTTGAAGTACTGGTTTGGTGTTAACAAACTCGTTTAGCTCTTTCTTGTCTGGGAAGCTCCTTATTTCTTCTTCAATTTTAAATTATAGCCTTGCTGGGTAAAGTAACCTTGGTTGTAGGTACCTGCTTTTCATCACCTTGAATATTTCATGCCACCTCCTTTAGACCTCAAACGTTTTTGTTGAATAATCGGAGGACAGTCTAACTGGTGCTCCCTTATAGGTAACTACCTGCTTTTCTCTTGTGGCTTTTAGGGTTATTTCCATTTCTTTAAGCCTTGTCATTTTAATTTTAATGTGTCTGGGTGTAGGCCTCTTTGGGTCCAACTTGTTTGAGACTCTGTGAGTTTTCTGGACTTGCGTGTCTTTTTTCTTCACCAGATTAGGAAAGTTTTTGGTCATTATTTCTTCAAATAGATTCTCGACTCTTTGTTCACTTTCTTCTCCTTCTCGTATTCCCATGATGCCGATATTGTTATGGTTCATATTGTCCAAAATGTTTCTTAAGCTCTCCTCATTTTTAAAAATTCTTTTTTCTTTTTGCTGCTCTGCCCGATTGTTTTTTTCTACCTTGTCTTTCAAATCACTGATCTGATCCTCTGTTTCATCTAATGTACTGTTTATTCCTTTCAAATAAATAATTTCAGGTACTGCATTCTTTATTTCTGAATGGTCCCTTTTTATGGTTTCTATGTCTTTTTTCATGCTGTTGAGCATCCTTTTAATCATTACTCTAAACTCTCTACCTGATAAATTGCTTGCCCCCGTTTCATCTAGCTCTCCTGGAGAATTTTCTTGTTCACTCATTTGGTGTCTGTTTCTTTGTCTTCCCATTTTAGCTGCTTTGTATTTTCTGTCTTAGTTTGTTAAACTAATCAGCCCTTGAACCAATCAGATATTAATCTAATTGAGCTGTAATTGGCAGTTCTGCTTAAGCACCACAGGGTGGGGCAGCGTAATTTCTGTGTGTGAGCCTCTTGCTTCCCCCGAGTCTGATGTCACTTGGAGAGTATTGCTCTGACTGAGAAAGATGGGTTGACTTAGTGCTGGGATCCTAGTATCTGTATATTTAGTTCTTTCCCCAGAGCCACCAGCCCCAGACTCCTCAAGCATCCCCATTCCACTCTGCCCTCCCTTGCTGGAGCCGGGATAACTGGCTGCAAATAAAATTTTGTTTATTGGCCATTTAAGAGGTTCTCTGCATCTCCGGCCATCTCTCCCTGCCTGAGAGAAACCCTGGTGCTTTTCACAGCTGTATGCTATCTGGGTTCCTTTTTGACTCTTGTGGTGTAGGCTGGAGAGACCCGCTTGGGGTTTAGGCCCCACACTTCTCAGGGGGAACCTCCTGGCTGCTGAAATATCCCTCTGGAGCTTCAGCTGCCACCCATGGTTTCTTCTGTCTGTCCATGGTTACAAGGCTCCTTTCCAGCTAGTATTCAGTTGTTTATTCTGGATGATTTCTTTAGTTGTAATTCCAGATTAGTCCTGGGAGGAGGTTAGTGTAGTTTTCACTTACTCCTCCACCATCTCAGATCTCCAATACTTCTTAAATTACTTTGCCTGCATTTTAATACTTGAGAAGTCTAGAGGCCTCAGGATATTTAAAATACATAAACAAAGAAACAAGAAATAGTTAATGGCTGCTTCTGCAGCAGCTCAGTAAATTAGAATAATCAAATGCATCTTGGAGTAAACTCCTGTGCACCTACCTGTAAACAGTAATTTCCATTCTTTTAAAAGTGTTAATCACTTATTGCAACAATTCATAACCAATCTCATCTCGTTTTAGATGAGAATAAGTCATAATAAGAGAAATTGTTCTTTTCAAATTGATTTTTAAAACAGAAAAATAAAATGGTGAATTATTACAAATAAGAAGTGTACAATTAATTGAAGAAAAGAGAACTTAAAACGTGTCCAAATCAAATAGATATAAAAAAGTTTCATTCATTCAGAGAAATCCGCAAAGCACATAGCCTTTCTCCCAGAATCTCACACAATTTTGTATAACAGATAAGACAGTACCTGAATTGCTGGGGGAAAGGAATGCTTTGAAAAGGCCTCCATTTTGGGTGTGTGCCAGGTTTCCCTGAGCACCCAGTGCAAACAATTACTGCATTTGCATGTGTAAATTGGGTAATGGTGTGCCTAACTATCAGATTTGTATGTGAAAATGCTATCAGCATATGCACTATTGGTTGTGTGCCCACTAAAAGGACTTTTAATGGAGTTGCATTAGTTGAGGAGCAAAATTTCTAAAAATTTGAAACCCAGTTCTACATCTCTGGATCCAGTGTAGATGGTGCCCCTATGGATAATTGGCACCCCCGATAATTACTTTGTTTTTGTATATCCTCTCAAATTCTATCTAAGGGAGGAAATTCATCAGAGGATCATTTGACCAACTCTAATTAGTACAGCACAAAATTGTACCCAAGTTACTCTTGGCAGTGCCTATCTGAGCCAAATGAACAGACTGCGGCACAACCAACCCATTCGTCTTGACTATCTTAACAATCAACATGGATCTATGTGAAATTGACATAGGTTTGTTTGTTTTTTTTTCCCCTAAGACACAATAGTCTTCAAACATCTTTTTGGTCAATCATTTTGCTTTTCTGAAGACTTTAGTGTTTCTCAGTTGCGTTATAGAATAGACAAAACTATTGTCCCTCCACCCCCCAAAATAGGTAAGACATAATAATTCTTTCACCCTATATCAGTGGATTTCTTCATTCTAGAAACTTCCATACTTATTTATTAGTACTCTGAAATGTAAAACATAGTCTGAGAATTTGCCTAAGAAATACAGCAATCACGATTCTTGAATTAAAAATCGGTACACAAGGTATGGGATAATGGAGCTGAATATTTCAAATTGGAATTCACTAACAAATCAGAGAGGTTTGACTATTGTAGATGAAAGATGCCTTATTCTGGGCAGCTCCCTTTTCTGATATGCCTTTATTGATTTTATTTCCCATCCTTCCATCCCCCTGCCCCCAAACACCTCAATTTAAAATAACTACCAAAATACATTCCTCTGGAATTCTGCTGTCTAAAGTGACAATTTGTGCACAAATTGCTCATCCTAACTGAAGAATTAATCTCTTGATATCATCTTTTGTCGGATTGCTAAAATCGAATTATGTATCACTCGGTCTTCTTTTCTCCCATTATCTTTCTTGCAGTTCTTTCTCAAAGTTTGTTCTGAATAACATTTAATAAGAAATACCTAGAGAACTCATGAGAAATACAGATCCCATGGTTGTAGGATCTCATTCCAGGCCTATTAAATTAGAAATTGGAGGAGCGAGGCCTGGGAATCTGTAATTTGACAAGTTCCTCAGATGATATTTACAGACTAAAATGTGCATACCATGGAGTTTTATCTTAGTTTTGTGATTGCTCTCTTCTGTTTAGCTGTGAGGGTTCTCAGTATTAAGTTGTAACCTAACTATCAAAGGCATGCATTGCATATCCCTCTCTTTAATACAGGCAGGATTGTCACACTGGTTTGTAGTTATGAGAATGGCATCTTAGCTAGAAAATACAACATGAATATTCACAATAAATGTCACAACATAAAACACACTTCCTTACTCAATCTGCCTGCTTCACCTACAGATATTGTCAAAGAATGGCAACCTGAAGGGACCCAAGATCATCTCCACTGAAGGTTTGCCATGTAATGGGCATTTCTCCAGCAACTATTCCTGCCCTAAGAATGCATGCAGTAGGTGATAAGAACAGACTGATTTATGATCACTCAATATCGGAAAGGTGTAGCATTCCATTTCACAAATAGTGTTCTGCTAGATTAGAAAATATCATAAACACATTGGAGAATCCTCAGCCCAGGAACCATAAACCACTGCATTCCCCCCACCCCACATTTTAATTTAGCTATCTGTTTTGAATTACATAAATAAAAATGAGCCTGTATTTTCTTTATAAAATAAATCAGTCTCTGTACATAAGAATCACTAGTTAGATTGAACATTAGGGCACATAAAAATTGCATCCTTAAAAGACATGAAAACATTTCTCAATGAGAAAGAAGCTGCTCACGGTGACCTTCCTGTTGAACAGTGGGGGGTCAGCCCTGGCACTAAATCATTGTGATTCACAGATGAGATCAACATATTCATATTTGTTTGCCAAATGTGTATTTTAATTTAAGCTTTCTCTGATTGATGTGTGTAATTTATGCTGCTCAGAACTAAGGCATCATATTTTCCTTTTTTCCTAACTAACAGGGGGAGACTTTCTTGGAAACAGATAAAGGAAGGAGTCCAGTAATTTGTAGCAATGTGACTACAGCCACACATGTCCTAGAATTAATGTTCTTCATTAGGGTGAGTAGGATCAGCTGTATGTATACATCAGGTTTTTAATTAACTCAGTCCCCACAACAGGATTCATGATTCAAACTGTTAGCATTTTTTTTCTTAAATCGCAAAATAAAAAAATTGGGTGGCACATCTTTTTCACACACAAAAAGGGAGGGGGAAACTCAGAAAAATGAAAGGCTCTTTGTATTACACTGAGAGTGCTCAGAAGATCTTTGTAATCCTGTGTTAATCAGATGAAGGAGGGCTTGGCATTGAATAATTCCACAGAGATGCTGAAAATCCAGCCATTGTAACAGTCTTTTCTCTATGTAATAGATACGATTTCAGTTTATTTGTATTGATGTCTTTAAACTAACATTTGGAATTTGTTAGATATTTTTAACTGCCTTGTTCTTACAGAACTGACCTGGTGATATTTTAATAAGATACTACCAATTTAAAGAAACTTCAAGACAGCAACATGAGGCGCTTAAGCAAGGGGTGAGGGGAGAAACTTTTTATAGCAGCTTCATTCTTTGAGATCATATTAACATAAATTTGACAGTTAATCTCCATATTGCAAAAAGGCTGCCCAGACTTATTTAATTAAACTTAGAACAAATATGTTTCATTATTTGCCAGGTACAGTTTTTATCTTAAAATATTCACTTCCAATTATGAGGCTACGGTTTAGGGTGGGAGCATGGGGCTGTGGATGGTAAGACCGGCATGGATGGAGGGATTTGATGCCAAGGAGAGTCCGGCTGCTGATGCAGTGCTCCTGGTCCCCAGGATTCTGGAGAAATTCCGCAAAAGATGCTGACGATCTCCGAAACTTATTCCTTTGCTCTAGATTTGAACTGATAGAAGTAAATTTTATAGAGGTATTTTATCAAATACATTTAAAATCTATTCTTTAATAAATATTTGTAAAATGAACATCCAAACTATTTATCCTGAGAACTCTCTCAAAGAAAGTGCATGAAAAAAACCATGGAGGAATGAGCCAGGCCTTTGACATCAGAAGGCACTGAATTTACACTTTGATTCTGTTTCATACTGAACTGCAAATAATTTAACCTTTATGAATCTCATGTTCTTCTTCTAACTGGGATTAAGAATATCTCATAATTTTGAAATATGATAATTTATTCATTTAAAAATGAAATACAATGACATATTCATTCAATAAATATTTATGAGACACCTTGTTCATGTCAGTGAACAAAATAGGGTCCCTCCCTCCATGGAGCTTACATTCTAGTGGAGGAAATGGGAATCAATAAACAAATTCCATTAAGTCAGGTTCTTTTAAGTTCCATGAAGCAACACCATAGAGTAAGGGGGTAAATGGTGGTAACAGCTGAAAGGTGATATTTAGATAGGCAGTGGACAAAGATCTCTGAGAACGTGACATTCAAGCAGACTGGAATGCAGTGAGAAAGCAAAGCCTGAGAATTATGGGGGAAGAGAGTTCTAGGTAGAGGGAGCAGTAAACTCAAAATTCTTAAATGGAAGGTGAGGTTGTTTAATGAAGTTATAGCCAGGCCAGTAGAGGGAGAGGCTTGAGAGGGAGCCTTATCGTAGGTTGACTTCATTATCTCATTTCCAACTACCAGCCATCTTAGAATCCACAGGCATCCAAAGGTTACAATCAGACTCTGTGATGGGAGGACATTGAAGGATCTAGGGCAGGGATGTGACACAAGATCTGGTTTGCATTTTACATACATCACTGGCTGTTTTGTGGAACATAGACTATAAGGCAGTGGAAGAATGGGAAAGACATTGGGGATGGTTGCTGTTTCCTAGACTAGATGGTGGCTTAGACCGTGGTAATGAGGATGGGGAAGATAAAAGTGCTCAGATTTAGGATATATTTTGAAGGTAGGATGGACAGCGTTTGCTAATGGATTAGATCCCAATCCTCTAGCACGAATAAAGAATATTTTCACTCGAGGTCACTCTACTATGGAGTAAACCCATAGAAAAGCCAAAAGGTTTCAGAAATGCAGCAAAGTAGCAAGTCTTCCCCAGAGAGACAACAGTATGGTGGATGTCACATAGGACTTATTGCAAAACTACTATGGTATAAAGATTATAGAAAGCCTCAGTCTTTGTTAACTGTGTTAAAATCCTGAAGTACAATGACACATTTGGGAATCCCTACAAGGGTTCCTATGTATGCACATGGCAAAGCTATAATATACATGGGACTCCAGGCTGAACAAACAAAAGCAGCCATCCAAAGGTGGGGACAATGGCAGGGAATGAACGTGATGATGGAAGTACTCTTCACTGCTCAGGTGAAAATAAAAGACCAAGCCAACTCAGAGGAATTTTCACACCAACAGAGGATAATCCTCCAAGTTATAAATCCCAGGAGGACAAGAGTGCTTTCTTCTTTTTTATATCATCAGCGCCTGCTTCATGCTAGATGGCCATTTAATATTTATAGAAAAAATAGCAGTGAAACATGGAAGGGCTTTGAAGGAAAAGCTCATAAAAACAACTTTCAGATATGTGGCCTCTACATGTAACATTTCAGGTCACTGTAAGACTTGCAATAATTGCCATTTACCAGCTCCAGATGCAAAATGTTTTTTGGCCTTTTTATTCTTCTCAATAAAACATCCTTCTGTCATATCACAGCCTGGGCATGTTTACAATTTAGAACTATTGCCAATCAAGTTGGTTGCCTAGTTTCAATGTTTCTCAGTGTGGCCAAAAGCCAGTGCAAGTGTCACTTACCCACAGAGTAACCTGAACCCCCTATACCACGAAGATCTCCAGCACTAATTGTTTTAATTATACCAATCCTGGTCATCTGTCACAAGTGAAGAGCTGGAGGTTGTAACTCCCAGGAGAGAAGGTGAACTGGGAAGACTGACTGGAGGGAGGTGAGCATTTTCCCTTCATGACCTGAGAGGAATGATCATGAATTTCGTTCTCTGAGAAAGCCCACAAGTGCATCTCAGGCCCACTGGCTTATTTCTAACACCCTGGGAACGGACTGCTGAGTTGTGGGGTTTCTGCTCTCTGTCACCCATACAGTGTACCCCAAACCCTGATATCCTCCTATACTGAGTTTCAAACACCAGGAACACTTTGGCTTTTCCAACACACAGAGGACTGGCTAAGTAGCATTCTGAAGACATCTTAGTCTCCTTCAGAGAAACTGGGAGGAATGAAGAGAGAGAATTTTCTCCCTTTCCTTGAATAGTGTTGAGCCATTGTGTCTTTAGAATACAGGACAGGATAGCAGAATATAAGAATCAAGAATAAATTTACTTTTTCCTTTAGAATAACATCCAAAAATAGATAGCAGTTTTTCACCAATTGGTAAAATATGAAATGAAAATAATGATCATACTTTAGCTAAATAATACTTTTACTTCTATAACATAAACCATTTTACATTTGACAGAACCATTTTATGTGCATTTACTTATTTGATAAGGGTAGATGGAATAGAAATTGTTTCTGCAGTTTTATAAATATAAAACACGCCCAACCAAGTTAAATGACAAGTCGAAGGATACATGATATGTAATGAGCCAGGACTCTGAGGTGGGTCCTCATACTTGACTACGTACAGAAACTTTGCATCTCTTTACTAGTATTACTGTATGAGTCAGGATTCTTAGTAGCCCAAATCAGTTTTGGCTGACTTGAGGAGAATGGCATTTTTTCAAAGGCTCTTGGATGGCTCCCAGAATTGCCAAAAGGGCTGATACATGGTTTCATATATGTGCCCAAAATCTTTGATGAAAGAGACTTTTGTCATATCCATTAGTAGTCACAGTAACTGGTCATTAAATATCCACTCAAGGAATGCTTTGTTCATAGAAATATTTAACTGTTACTCGTGGGCTAATCATCTAACATAATCTATCTTTTCTCTTCATCCCCTCTGTAGTACTTACTGAAACCAAAGGTGGAGGAACTCAATGATATGTTTTTTCTTCTAACTCTTTCATAACAGCCTGCAAAAATCAGAGGACTAAGAACCATGGGACCTGCTTTGACTCCCAGGTCAACACTTACTTGCCATGTGACTTCAGTTTTCAGATTCCTTACCTTTCCTATTTACTTCAAAGTGTTGATTGTGCATTCATTCAGAAAGTATTTATTGAGGGCCTGAGATTAATGTGGTAAGAGTGATTTGTAGGCTATAGAGTTCAATGACAATTATTGTTACCACACAATTTAGTGCTTAATTGTATCCTGGCACTTATTTATAACTGTTTTATATTTCTGGCCTTTACTCTTGGATCGCAAGCCTCTTTACCACAGTCCATTCCTCTTTGAATATTCGAGCAGAGTGCTAGTCTGCAGCAGGCTCAGCCTGTGCCGCACACTAAAGTCCCAAGCTGGTCTGCACAAGGCCCAGCTCTGACCTTGATTCTTGGCTGCTTAAAGCCACCTAACTTTCCCGTTGCTCGGAGTCAAATCTTAACTCTTTAGACCGTCATTCATAACCCTTCACAGTCTGGTCTTAATGTACCTGTCTTTTCTTCCCATGCCCTCCTTCACTAAGATTCAAATTTCTCTGGCCAAATTAACTTAAAACCTCTGACCCCTGGAAACGCCCTGTGCTCGACCCTCATTGAGTTTGTTGTACTCATGCAGTTTCTTTCCTGTGAAAACACCATATCCTATTGAATCTCCATATTTCAAAGCCCCGCTCAAATGCCAACTCCTAGATGACCCTAAATAGGCACAATGTCTTTGTTTTCCAAACAAATAGAAATTTGTGTATTTGTCATATTTTTATTGTTATGAAGTCATTTTTCATAGGGTATCTTAGTCACCTCAGGGAAACTGGAGTCCCAGGAAGTTGCATCTCCTGTGTGAGGGCAGAGGGGTGTCCAGGATAAACTCATGAGTGAGGAAGAGCAGAAGTTTTTCATACCTAAGTATTCTATTGATTTTTAGTTCTTAAAGGTTGTTGTATTTTTTATTATGACAACTTCATGATGCATTATTACTTATATTTTATAGACAGGAAAGTTAAAAGTCAGGCTGTAATAAAATCAAGTAGTCATGATGGAAACAGGATTAGAAGCTAAATTCCTTTGATATAAACTTTATATTGCTCATATTCAGGTTTTGTCTACATTTCTTCCTACAAATTAGAAAACTAAAATAGTAATAATTGCAGATAAATTAATATCCACATTTTCTTTCCTTCCTGACATGATATCTTATGTATTCTAGGTAATCAGGTTTCAAGTTCTACTTATCTAAGGGAACTGACTGTGAGAAATAGGTCAAATTTTATGAATGAAAAGGAGCTTTCCAAGCAGTTAAAGTGTTTTGCTAGACAAATGGCAGGTAATGTCAGTCCTCACGATATGAGCAAGAGTGAGGTAGGCGTGAGTCACAGAGCACTTACTGGGCTTTTGTGGAAACTGTGTTTCTGAATTGATAAAAAGGGAACTATGAATCTCTCATATTCCTGTTCCTGGTCATCAAGGGAGATAAATCCTTGATACTTACGGCTGATACAATAGGATGCTACAGTAAATCTTCCCTATATGTAGAGAAGGTAACTTGAAGCTCTTTTTGCAACTGAAAATGGGGTTACATATTTCCTTTGTTTAAGGAAGTCAGAGACTTCATTTCCAGCCGTTAAAACAGATATTATCAACCAAGTATGGGAAAAGGATTTTCACTTTGGAACTGTGATTCATATATGTTTCTAATCACCAATACTAGCAAGTGTTGTCAAATATTTCTGAGAAAGCTCACACTGTCTCTGTAGGTTGATTAGATGAGGTTTCCTGCATTGGAAACCTGAGTAGTTTCCAACAACTTGATTTCACAAATGGAAAAACAGCATCTGTTTTCCTGCAGCTTCACATATGGTGATCATTGTTGCTAAGACAAGCTAAAGCAGGTAGACTGTGTGTCGGTGCCCCTCTGGAGTGCTACAGGCTCCTGGGACCAGATAACTCTGGTCTGCTGTGAGGGCTCTGGTTCCCCAGGCAGCGGAAAGTGTATATTTAATCAACATATGCAAGACATCCCTCTGAACAGCAAATTACAGAAAAACGATCAAATGCAATATTTAGAACTGTTCTTTTTGCATTTACAATGGCTAATTTGGGTAGGTGTACTTCATGCCATACTCTCCTAGTTTTTGAGTACTTAAAAAAATCAGCCTCTGATTTGTAGCAGGAAAGGAGTAGAAATGCTTGTATATGTGCAGAAAGTCGGTTGTAGCATTTGTTATGAGAGAACAAAACTTTGTCACATTAGCCTGCAATGATGAATGAAAAAAGAGAACCAGCGTTGGACAGAGATGGGAAATATATTTTGCATACAAAAAGGCGGGGCCACTCTAGAATTTTATTGAGGGGGGTCTTTGCCCCTCTGGGTGCTCTGACTGTGTGTTTTAAACTTTTCAATGTATATAGTATAAATAAGATTCCTTAATCAGTGGCCCATTGGGGAAAATAATAGCCATGAACCTGAACCACAAAGCCCTTCTTCCAGAATCAGTGTTTGTGTTTTAAAAGTCAAGAGATTGGCAGCAGTAGAAATTGAATTCTGGAATACATCCCCCAGCCAGGTAGATTTCAAGCAGATGTTCTTTTTCTGAAATTGTCATGACAGTTGTCTTAACCCTGATTTGGAAGGACAGCTTAATCAGCTACAGAAAAAGGAGCCGTCAGTGATTCTGGCGTAGTCTTGGACTTCCCCTGAGTATCATTATCATTAAACAAACTATTGCTTATAAGGAACTGTTTCTCTAGCAGATCTCTATGGCAGGCTCATAATAGATTGGAACTGGAATATATGAAAGTGTTTAATCTTGAATTATTAAAATAAAACCCAAGATTTCTAACTTGTCCATAATTATTTTTTTTAGATCAACTTTATTCTGAAAAATATCCAGTAGTACAGTGATGATAGATTTGGAGCATTTTTCAAAGATAAGCAGTAACCCTCTTTTGATATGTGAGAATAAGGGAGGTACGGGGAAATGGCAGAAATTAAAGGCAAGTTAGAAGGAGTTTATCAAGTTAAAGGCTAGAAGGAGCATACAGGTTAAAAGATGTCAGGGAGAAGACAGCCAAGGCCACTGTCCCATAGCAGAAACTGCAAATTGAGATCCCCACAAGCAGATCATTAGGAGGGACACCCGTCCAAGGCCATTTTACAATTTAGAAACTGATACACTTTAGGACTTGTACCCCCAAAGTACACAATCTGAACAGAATTGGATGTTGGACTTCATGTGCTTCTATGACTTTACGCTCCCCACAGATCATATTCATAAAAGTCATTTTTCAGTTATTACCACCCATGAGTCTGTTACATATGTTCTTAGGCTGCAAGAGAAGTTTCCAAGCCTGGCCAATTATCTCCTCAGCTCACACCTGAGCCTCTTGTCCTGGGAATCGTCCTCTCATCTGTTTGGCCTCTTCACGCCAAAGGCTCATGTTCCTCCCAGATGTTGTCCTTGCTTTCCCACGCTTGACCCGAGTGATCGGCCCGCACTTGTATTATTGGGTATTGGCCAAAGCCTGTTTTGGACTTAACTGTTCTCCCAGCCAGCAAAACTTCTGGAAAAAAAAATTGTGAGGCAATATACTATGTGCATTCCATTTTCAACTCTGGACCTAACTAGCAATATAACCTCGGGAAGACAGTATCTTTATCTCACATGGCCTCTCTCTTTTCAACTGTACAATGAGGAAATTTGTCTTGAGAGATAAAGCTCCTCAAAGACCCAGGGAAAGAATTGCTTCCACATACTCCTTCCACGAGATTTCGCTGAGTAATATTTTGGATTTCTGTATAAAATTCTTTTTAAAAAGGGCTTGATCACCAAAAAAGTTTTCAAATATCTGAACTAGGAGGTTGCTACATTCCATTTTAAATTCAATAATTTAGTTATTTTTCCAATAATTTATTCTTATACTCAGTCTTCACTTGAAAATTGAGAATCTAGCATCCTGCAAAACTGCCTGATGAAAATGTTAAGGGCCAAGGTGGATTGTATGCAACTTTAGAACAAAGAATATATATTTTAGTATTCTTCATTTCTTTTCTTTTTTTATCATGGGAAAATTGTACTGCAGGCACTTAATACAATTCAATAAACACATACGGAGTGCCTGTTTTGGACCAACACCTTGTTTCTGGGGATGCACATGTGCGTTAGGCATTATTCTTTAATAAATCCAGCTGTTGAATGTTGGCAGGATAAAGAAATGAATAAAACTAATGGAAGAGAGAAACCCTAGAGTGATATTTTAGCAACATTGATATAAGATATAGATTGGTAATCCACTTAATAGTGTGATGTACTTTATGATTTTTATTATTTAAGTTTTGATGAAAATTAAAACCCTAATAAGGTTTACTATACTAATTTTTCTTGAGAAAAAAATTTCCTTTCTTGGCTTCCTCAAACTTAGTAAAAGCCTTAAGTGTTTTATTCTACCCGGCAAAAGAGTAAGGTTCATGGCTGAGGCCTGACTCCTAAGTACTCAAAAAACTCTGTGAATAACTTAGGGAGAAGTGTTGATACTTACAGAGTTCTGCAGGCTGTTGCACTCTTTCCCCGTTGTTCCTCTTGAACTCAACCTTGAAGCACCCTCTGAACAACCAACTGTCCAATGTCTGGTGGTCCATTCTGGTAGGTACCACAGCATCACTAAGCATACTCCACAGGAAAGCTTCTCAGTTCTGTAAAGTCCTGATAGTCTGCTTCTTCTTCAGCCAAACAACTCCCAGGAACGGTATTATGCGCACACTGATATACAAACCTAGCCTCCGAAGCCAAGCTATTGTCCCAGTTCTACTTTTTCCCTGGTCTCCTAATCTGAGAAGTGGAGATAATAATAGTATGTAACTGATAGGCTGTTTGAGGATATAACAGATGTAAAACAGAATGTTTTTGCACTCAAGAGGACTCTACAAGCAGCAGCTACTATAATTATAATTTTTTTTTTTTTAAGTTAGCTCTGTAAGAGGCATGACGCCTCTCTGGAAAATTTCTCATACCTGTCTTAGGGAACACACGGAAACAACTTGGGGTTCTTTGGGTGAAAAGTGATCTTTCCAGAGTGGGAAATAGCAGGGGCTTGGGAGTCAATATGCTTAAGTATTGACCCTACTTCTACCACACTCAAGACTCACCAGAGATCTGTAAAATGCAGACTCCAAGGCCCCACCTCTAACTTCCATAGTCAGAATCTCTGGAGTGGGAGCCCAGGAGGTTTATACCCACCACAGAGTCTTGGGTACATTCGACCACCTGGGGTTTGGGCACCAGCTCTGCCACTCACCTGATTCCAGCTTGTGATACTGAGCCCATTACTTGATCTCTTCAAAACCTACTTCCTCACCTCTAAAATGGGGCTAATTGCTCCAAACACATTGTAGAAATTACATGAGACAATGCAAGGAAAATGATCAGCTGGTCTGGCACAGAGGAAATGTTTAATACATAATGGGTATTAGCTTCTTTAAGCTTTATCCCTGTTTTGAATTAAAATCATCATAAACTATTAGAAAAAATTTGGACAGTACCAATGTATGTATTGAGCTCCATAAGAAGTGAATGTATTCTCTTAACCATGAATCTTTACTGTGGTAGGGTTGGAGGTGGGTTGGGGAGACACACATTTTTCTGAAATATACCAAGCACAGTTACTAGTGAGAGTGTGGTAAACACTTCGGTTGTGTTACAACAAAAACCCAAAAGTTTGAGTACCACCACTCTAGATAAATTTGTATGATTTTTTTTGGATACTATTCTCCAACTCTTCATCCATAATTCACTTTTTGCACTTTCAGTCTTAAGAACTTGTTGCCCAGTTAGAGTAACCCACCCACCCAAGATCCCTGGTTCATTTCTCTCTCCCTTCTCTCTAGTGTCTTTTCATCTTGATTAAAATTTAAAATCTTGGACTAGCTGTTTGATTTCATATTTATTTTAGAAATTTAAATAATATCAATCATTTTATATAAGACTGAATGAAATAGATAAATATGAAAGCCATAAATGGTTAAGAAAACATATTCATGCTCCCTGTCTAGGAAGACTAAAATGGGAGTAAGAAGAATCAAAACACTGATGGAAATAGAGTTAGACCAGAGCTCAGCAGTCAAAGAGAAATAAAACTTATAAATTAACAATCAGGAAGAAATAAACACATCAGGACAAAAAACTTCTGTTAACAGAGCACAAATTACCAAATAAAAGGAAAGGCAATTACTAATCAGACCAAGGTTTTCTTGCAATTATGACTATACCTAAATATTGCCAAATATATAATGGAAAAATCCAGTTGATGATTTCTAATTACTCTCTTCTAAGTGGTGCCAAAATGTGTATTAACAAATAGCTGGATGATTGACTGAATGTTTTGGTTCTCATGTGTATGTTTGGTATCTTGTAGATAAATACTCAATCTAGATAGTATCATATTAGTAAATTGGAAAGCAAAGCAGCGACTCACTGAAGAAATGAGGAAGGATTTTTAATCTTTGTTTTAGACATAAATACCATGGAGAAATTTCCAACTCAAAGTACCAGTCATGCTTTTCTGTACTGATAAATCTTTCTTGAACTCTCAATACTTCTATTCCATTCCTATTTAAATTTTAATACTGTAATGCACTGATTTTCAACCTTTCTCACCTCATGGTACACATATGCTAATTATTAAAATTCTGTGGCACACCAAAAAATATATTTTTTGCTCATCTGACAAAAAAAAAAGGGTTTAATTTTGATACATTCACCACCAGATGGCTATTGTGTTGGTTATTGACTGGTTGAAAATCACTGTTATAATGTATATTTTACTTGTTAACCAAACTTCAAATACAGACTGCTTAATTACTCATTTGTATAGAGGTTTGCATACAAGGCTTCTGGTAAAATGGGGTTTCCTTTTAGAAAAGCATAAATAGCAAAATATCTCTACAATTTATTGACAAGGGCTATCCCCCACTGCCCCAGAAAGGAAGTATTTATACATACACATAAATGTTTGAAGAATGGCTGGTCCTCCATTGATATTCCAAGATGAATATATATATGCAAATATTAGGGCTAGCATCTCTATATATGAAGCAGTGAGGTTTTCTTTTGGGGAAAAGTGTTCTGGGAAAATAGTAAAATTCCTCTTTCATCCTTCCCTTATGTTCATCTTTCTCCCCTTTTTCTTCCTTTCTAACATCACAGCATGCACAATATATAGAATGTCAAGTGTATATCAGTGGGTATCACCAGTGGCAGAGAGTGAGCTGTCCCCTTAACACTTCTCAATGCCTGGTGTCGTGGACTTTTTTTTTTTTTTTTTTGTACAGGGATATTGAGGATCAACATATGCATTTACATGTGAGCTTTTCCAATGAGAAATTTTATTTAGTGTATTTGAATGTTGTTCTCAAAAAGAGAATATCCAGACACTTAACTGACATAGCAGTTTAGAACTAAAGAGAATTTATATGCATTAGGCAACAATATGCAGAGTCAATTCCCAGTTCTCTGTGCCGAGGAATGATACAGACCATCGCAAACTGTAGCTGATCTAACAACCATTTGCGCCTGGCAGTGATGTACTTTTGTGATTTAGTTTTGCCAGACATTTTTCTTTTAGGGTAGGCAAAAATGAAAATGCACTATTTCTTGAGCATACAAGAATAATGCATGTAAATAACAGGTTGAGGGAGGATTACTCAGAGTATATAATCTAGACACTGTTAGAAGTCAGTCATTTAATCCTTGATGTAGGGAAGTTAGATAGAAAAAAGTAGTTATTGGATATCTGTGTTACATCATGCATTTTATATTGACATGTAAGAAAATCCATAAGATAACCCCAGGTAATAGTAACCTATTTTGTAAATAAGAAAACTGATCTTCAAAAAGGCCAATTAAGTCCCTTCTTCAGTTTTTCAGACCTTATATCATTAAGGTGTTTTTTGGTTTTGTTTTTCTTTTTCTTTTGGATTATTGTTGTTGTTTGCACTTATTGCTTATCTACATGGTGTTGAGCTCTATGCCTTATCTTCTGTATCCTTTCATCTTTCAAGCCTGTAATTGTCCCAGAGTAAGCCCTGTGAAACTGCAAGCTCACAAAGAGCAGAGTTGAAAATCCTTCTACAAGGGCATTCTGCTTCCCTAATGAAATATTTCTATCGCTATTCATAAGACTTTTTAAATATTTAATTTTTGGAGCAGTTTTAGATTTACAAAAAAAAATGAGAGGGAGAAACACAGATATCCCTTATATCCCTGGTCCACACACAGGTGGTGTCTCTTCCGTTATCAACAGCATTCTCAAGAATGGTGCATTTTTACCAAGGATGAACTTACACACCATAATCGCCCAATGTCTACAGTTTACCTTAGGTTTCACTGTTGGTTTTGTGCATTCTTTTGGTTTGGAAAATGCATGAGGACAGCCATCTATCATTATAATATCTTACAGAGTATTTTCTATGACCTAAAAATCCTCTGTACTTGCTTATTCATCTTTATACCCTACCCTTCACCCCTACCCCAACCAGAAACCACTGACCTTCTCACTGTCTCCATGGTTTGGCCTTTTCCAGAATGCCATATAATTGGCATCATATAGTATGTAGCCTTTTCAGATTGGCTTCTTTCATTTAGTAACATGAATTTAAATTTCCTCCATGTCTTTTCATGCTTGATGGTCTTTTCTTGCTTTTGTTGTTGTTGTTGTTGTTTTTTGTTTGTTTTGTTTTTTCACTACTGAATAACATTCTGTTGTCTGGATATACCACAGTTTATCCATTCCCCAGCTAAAGGACATTTTGGTTGGTTCCAAGCCCTGGTAATTATGAATAAAGCTGTTTTAAACATTCTTGTGCAGGTTTTTGTGTGGACATAAATTTTCAACTCTTTGGGGTAAATGCCAAGAAGCACCAATGTTAGATCATGTGGTAAGGTTATATTTAGTTTTATAAGAAACCACCAGATTGTGCTTCAAAGCATCCCGCACCATTTTTCATTCCCAAGAGCAACGAATAAGAATTCCTGCTGCCCCACATCCTCATCAGCATGGTGTAGTCAGTGGTCTGGGTTTTGGCCGCTCAAAAAGGCGCATGGAGTTACTTCGTTGTTGTTTGAATTTGCATTTCTCAGCTACCTCTATTCTATATGTATGTTTATTTTCTTGATACATAAAGTAATACACAGTTACAATAGTTTTATTTTTATTCTGTGTGATTCTCCTGTAAAGGTTAATAATTATAATAATCATTAATGAAAATACTAACTAATCTTTACTGAGGACTGGCCATGCTCCAGAAACTAATCCTGTGATTTATTCACCTTTTAATTCTCAGTTTGCATGTGAGAATTTGAGGAACAAAAGATTGTCTGAACCTACAGTTTGCATTTTAAACACTAACATATGCTTACTTAATTTATAAGCTTTGTATTTTAAAAAGGGAGTTTACCTATTTATATTTCTTATAATAGTAGATTTCTTTGGTTTTATCATCATGTTGTTTTTGATGCTTTCTTTATATTACTTTCCCAGTATGCCTTTTCCTAAAATAATTTTTTCTAGACATCTCTGGTTTGGTTTGATTATTTTTCTTTAATATTTTCATCTTTATTTTGTTCTTTTATAGTTTAGAAAGAAGTTCTGTCTTGAATTAAATTAGATTATCTTTTTATATTTAAAAATATATTTACACTCATATTTCTTCCTATTTTTTAATTTTAAAATTTTTTTCCCATTTTTTTTGTTGTTCAAGTACAGTTGTCTCCATTTTCCCACCACCACTTTCCCCTGCCCCACCCTCAAACTTTCCCACCTTTGGCTAAAGGGTCCACGGGTCCTTTATACATGTTCCTGGATGACCCTTCCCCCTTTTTCCCCCATTATCACACTTCCTCTTCTGCTCTGGTTACTTTCAGTTTGTTCTTTATTTCAAAGTTGCTTGTATATTTTGCTTGCTTGTTTGTTTTGTTGATTAGGTTCCACTTATAGGTGAGATCGTATGGTATTTGTCTTTCACCACCTGGCTTATTTCACTTAGAGTAATGCTTTCCAGTTCCACCCATGCTGTTGCAAAGGGTAGTAGCTCCTTTTTTCTTTTTGCTGCAAAGTATTCCATTGTGTAAAGATACTATAGCTTTTTGATCCACTCATTAACTGTTGGGCACTTAGGTTGCTTCCAATTCTTGGCTATTGTAAAATGTGCTGCTATGAACATTGGGTTGCATAGGTTCTTTTGTATTGGTGTTTCAGGATTTTTAGGGTATAATCCCAGCAGTGGAATTGCTGGGTCAAAAGGCAGTTTCATTTTTAGTTTTTTGAGGAAATTCCAAACTGTTTTCCACAGTGGCTGCACCAATCTGCATTCCCACCAAGTGTACTACGGTTCCCTTTTCTCCACATCCTCACCAGCACTTGTTGTTTCTTGATTTCTTTATGATGGTCATTCTGGCTGGAGTGAAGTGGTATCACATTGTGGTTTTAATTTGCATCTGTCTGATGGCTAGTGATGCTGAGCATCCTTTCATATGTCTCTGGGCCCTGTGTATGTCCTCCTTGGAGAAGTGTCTATTCAGGTCCTTTGTCCATTTTTTAATTGGATTGTTTGTCTTCCTGGAGTGGAGTCATGTGAGTTTTTTTTTCTTCAAGATTTTATTATTTATTTATTTATTTATTTTTAAACATAGAGGAAGGGAGGGAGAAAGAGAGGGAGAGAAACATCAATATGTGGTTGCCTCTCGCATGCCCCCTACTGGGGACCTAGCCTGCAACCCAGGCATGTGCCCTGACTGGAGATCGAACTGGCGACCTTTTGGTTCTCAGGGTGGTGCTCCACCTGCTGAGCCACACCAGCCAGGGCTCAGTTCTTTATATATTTTGGAAATGGAACCCGTGCTTGAGGTATCATTGGCAAATATATTTACCATACAGTTAGGTCTCTTTTCATTTGGATGATAATTTCTTTAGCCGTGCAGAAGTTTCTTATTTTGATGAAGTCCCATTTGTTTATTCTTTCCTTTATGCCCCTTGCTCTAGGGGACATACGGGTGAAAATATTGCTGTGTCCAATATCTGAGATTTTCCTGCCTATGTTCTCTTCTAGGACTTTTATGGTGTGACTTATATTTAAGTCTTTTATCCACATCTAGTTGATTTTTGTGTGTGGTGTAAGGTGGTGGTCGAATTCCATTCCTTTGCATGTAGCTGTCCAGATCTCCCAACACCATTTGTTGAAGAGGCTATTTTTACTCCATTTTATGCTTCTGTCCCTTTTGTTGAATAGTGATTGACGATAGAGACATGGGCTTTTTTCTGGGCTCTTTATTCTGTTCCATTGATCTATGTATCTGTTCTTATACTAGTACCAGACTGTTTTGATTACAGGGGCCTTATAATATGGTTTGATGTCAGGCATTGTGATCCCTCCTGCTTTGTTCTTCTTTCTCAAAATTGTTGCAGCTATTCAGTGTCATTTATGGATCCACATAAATTTTTGAAATGTTTGTTCTACACCTGTAAAATATGTCATTGATAATTTAATGGGAATTGCACTGAGTCTATAAATTGCTTTGGGTAGTACGGACATTCTGGTGATGCTGATTCTTCCAATCCATGAACATGGAATATGCTTCCATTTATTTGTGTCTTCCTTAATTTCTTTCTTCAGTGTTGTGTAGTTTTCTAAATACAGGTCTTTTACCTCCTTGGTTAAGTTTATTCCTAGGTACATTATTTTTCTTGATGGTACAGTAAATGGGATTTTTTTCCCCCTGATTTCTGCTTCTCATATTTCATTGTTGGTGTACAAAAATGCCTTTGATTTCTGAATATTAACTTTGTATCCTGCTATTTTGCCAAATTCACTTATTATGTTGAGTAGATTTTTGGTGGGCTCTATCAGGCTTTCTATGTGCACTATATGTCATCTACAAACAATGGTGATTTTACTTCTTCCTTTCCAATTTGGATGACTTTTATTTCTTTTTCTTGCCTTATGGCTGTGGTTAAGACTTCTAATACTATGTTGAATAGAAGTAGTGAAATTGGACATCCTTATCTTATTCCCAATCTCAGTGGGAAAGCTTTTAGCTTTTGCCCCTTCAATATAATATCAGATATAGGTTTTTCATATATAACCTTTATTATGTTGAAGTATGCCTCCTTTATTCCCACTTTGCTGAGTGTTTTTATCTTAAATGGGTACTGTACCTTATCAAATGCTTTTCCCACATCTGTTGATATGATCATGTGATTTTTGTCTTTTTGTTTGTTCATGTGATGTATTACATTTATCGATTTGCAAATATTGTACCATCCTTGCATCCCTGAGATGAATCCCAATTGATCATGGTGTATGATCTTTTTCATGTATTGCTGGATGTGGTTTGGCAATATTTTGTTACACACATATTTTAAAATAAAGCCTATACCTATCCCTTTGGGCTTGCCTCAACATTCTTTTATCCTCTTTCAATCTCTTATAGATATAATCTAAGTCTTTCTAGAACCAGAAATTATTTATTTTTAGAAGTCAAATGTTTTCTTATTTAAGTATATGTTTAACTTTCAAATTGTTTTAAATTATACTTATAGTAATTATTTATACAATCTTTGTAATGACTGTTTCTTACATTCAGTTCCAAAACTTTGTTGTTTTCTGCAGCTCCCCCTTTGAGTAAGTTGAAGCGTATTTTGACATAATATTTTTAAGAAGTGTACCTTGATGTTTATTTTATGAATTCATGTATACCTGATAAAGTCTTTGCTAGTAAATATGTTCATTTACCTTATAGAGTTAACACTTCCCTGTCATCACTCTGACTATATATAATCTGTTGATTTTTTTTTCCACCCATATATTGCAGGTGAGGTTTGTGGCTAACCTGATTTAGTTGTTTCATAGATAAGCTGTTTTTACTGCATGAGTCCTTAGATAATATTATCATTTTCTTGATATAATAATATTTTTCTTTTCAATAATTTCAGTAGGAATGCTGGGGACCTTCAATGTGCCTACCATTGTCTTCCACAGTTCAGGAAACTTCCAGTATTATTTCATAATTACTGATATTTAGTTCATCTTTTCTTCTTCAGAAACATTATTTGTATATTGAATCTCCAGGCTATATCTGAAATAATTGTCCCATCCTTTTTATTTATTTATTTTTTGGACATTTTCTCTGAATTCTGAGAAAACTTTTAAAGTGTATCCTCCATATTACTGGGTCTATTTTTTGCACTGACAATTCTGCTTTTTATTGGTCCCAATGATTTTGTATTTCTCCAATTAATCATTACTTTAAAAATATATTTATATAATTTGTATATGAATTTAACAATGTGTTATAAATTACATATATACAATTTCTACATTTGTTATAAATTTTAAAATTTTCCAAGCCCTGATTCATCTCATCCTATAGTTCATTGACTAGTTTGCTTTTCTACTCAGCCCATTGGCTCTGCAGATCTACTTCTACTTATTCGTTGTTAGATAATTTATTGCAGTACAGAGAGGGGTTAAGAAAGTGATACAAGTAAACAGTTAAATTAATGCAAGTGGCAGAAGGAGCTATTTAGAATTAAATGTTACTGTGACAGCTAAGTCTTTACAAGACAACCTAAGAATCCTATGTATTCTGGCTAATAGTAAAATTAACTGAGGAGGAAGAAAAGAGAAAAATAGTATTAGAGGCTTTTAAAGAACTATACAAGAACGTGAAACCAGAAAGTGAAAACCTAGACCATGTCTTGGCAATAGTAATTGATACAGATATGTCCAAAATTTCATAAATAATCTAGAAAAACCCTACAGAGATGGAAGCCTAAGTTAATCTGATGAGTAGGTAGAACTTTGAAATGAATGCAGATATGACATTATCTGTATCATAGGTTGGCAGGACCTAATGGTATAGAGGTTGTATGAATAATCCTGACATGATAACACATCCTATTAAATTATCCTAAACATTCTTACTATGCTGCTTTAGCAAGCCTAACATCAAAATTCCCAACCTCTTTACCCCATGGAAATCAACCAGGTCTAGAATGGGGTTTAGACATCGAATTTGAATAGCAGCTTCTACCGTAGCCACTAGTCCACTGATGGGTGATTTCTCAATTTTGAAAATACCTATTTCAGCACATTCCCCTTTCTATGTTTATTACTCTTCTATGTGGGAAACTGGACAGCTCTATAAAATAAACTTCAAAGTTTTTGCCTTTCTTCCCCTGCTTATTGCCACCTTTTGTGTTCCTTCTGGAATAAGTATTTTTTTAATCTAAGCTAGGAGTTAAAACAACAGGGACATGCTCATAGCCTCTAAAAGTTATTGGCCCTCCCCTTTTCTATCACATTCTTATTCCTGTTTAGACTTGTCTGAGAATAGTGAGCAAAGAAATGGCTCACTTCTCCAGAACTTTCATGGCTACAGTGCCCCCTTGTGCAACTTGATAAGGGCCAAAATGGCAGGGATCCAAGAGAAAGAAAAAAGGCTCAAATAGGATTATTTTAGGGTTTTTGTTTCCAAATATATAGAGGAGCCAAAACGCATTTTCACATAGCAGTTTTTTTCTTTCATTGCCTATGTAAAGAAAAAACACTTTGTTTTTGAAAAGGGAAAATCCACCTCTGAAATTATGGAACACTGACACAGCATCATTCATCTTGGCAAAAGTTGATTGAGCAGATGATGTAGATCCACTTAACTTGGACTCAATCAAAGGTTTTGCTATTTTCATTTCACAGGCCAGATGTAGCTCATCATCGGTTGGAATCAATTCCAGAAGAGGTGTTAGAGTCTGTTGGTCCAAGAGAAAGTCTGATCCAGGCACCAAAAAGAGCCATGAGGAAAACGGATACTATCTCCACTGATCTCCCAACAATTTAATTAGTCCAACATTCAGTTCAGATTAAGCAAGGGGATAACCTAGAAGTGATGCTATTTTACTTATAAGTTATTAAATCCCCAGTCCTTGTGAAATAATCTCCCATGTCCTATTTCTGTGAATACACTGCCATATCTGAATAGATAGGAGAACCGAATAATTCATAATATACCCACTTGTGTTTCTGATACACAGAAAAAGCTAGAAACCAATTACATGCTAGGGGTGTGTTTAATTGGGTTACTTGAGTCATCTGTGTTGACTTGAATCTGACCATCAAATGCTTTACAATGTATCATAGCTCCTACAATTCAAATAAAAACAAATTATTAATTTATTGAATAGAATGCAAGCAGGGTTATCTGACTCAAATAAATTTAAAAAGAAGTTTTGGATCTTTATATTAATCTTAACGTATATTAAAATACAGATGTCCAATTCCCATAAGATAATAGTGGACACTCAAGTTTGAATTTCTTTACACATCCTTCATAAATCATGCAAATCAATAAGAAGAGCAAATAAGACCAACCACAACTCATGCCTGTAGCATAATTAGGAAATAGAGTGTACTGTGAACTTCAATTCCTGTGCATGAATGGGGAAATAACACTCTCCCCACAAAATTCTGAGATGTTGTTAGTAGCATCTACTGGTGTTATGGATTGATTTTTCTCCCCTCAAAAGATGTTGAAGTTCTGATTTTTAGTGCCTATAAATGTGATCTCATTTGGAAATAAGGTCTTTGTAGCTGATTATGATTTCATTAGGTCCTACTTAATCCAATAGGACAAGTTATTCTTATGAAAAAAAGAAATTGGAACAAGACAAGCACATAGGGAGAATGTCATGTGAAGACTGGAGTTATGCTGCAGCAAGCCAGGAACCTATCAGAAGCCGGGAGAGGGGCTAGAACAGAATGTTCCTTATTGCCTCCAGAGGGAGCACGGATGGTCCTGTTGGTAGCATGGTCCTGGATTTGTACCCTCCAGACGATTGAGGTGATAGATTTCTGTTGTTGAAGCCACTCTGTTTGTGATGCTTTGTTAACGGCAAACTAAGGCAACAGGAAAATTAACCTACTGAAGATGTGTGACAGCAGAAGCAGCTGTACTTCTTGGGGCAAAGAGGACAACTTGGAAAGGAGAGGAATATTTTGGAGATTTAGGTAATAAAGGAAAATAAGTAAAACTCGGAAGATATGGACCCTATGGAAACAAATGTGTTTCACAACCTTGGGATACACATAGCCTAACTCTGAAAGGCATCATTTATTAAAGAGAAAACCCTGTACTACATCAACAAAAGAAGATATTCTGGAATGAAATTAAGTAAGTTACCCAAGCTTGTCACTTATTATTGCTGGTGAAAAACAATACAACTTAAATGAATATAAAATAAGAGCCAAAATTCATATGAAGCTACTATAAAAAGTAATCTGAAGGTAAGAATCAAAATATTTCAGCTTATGAAAGCACTCCTCAATAATAAAAACCATGAAGTGGGGAAAGACATAACACTCTAAAACAAATGTAAAATTATTAAACAAAATGCTGTGACATAAAAAATCATAAATCATAAACCCAAAAGTCAAACAATAAATAAACAAAAAAGGAAAATGTGAAATGAGAATTTACTAACTGCTAGAAGGAAAATGGAAAAAAATAAAATAAAGAAAAATAATTTTAGAAATAAAGATTAGAGACCATCAAAGACAGAATGAACTCACCAAAAGTATAACAAAGAATATTGACAAGAGAAAGAAAAACAACCAAGAGAATAAAAATCAAGTAAGAAAAAAGGTAACAATGACAGGAAAGAAAGGGATTAGGTAAGGGAGATAGGCAATAAGAATCTCACATATGTATCTATGTATTGTGGGAGCTCCTAAAGAAAAAGAAAAAAAACATTAAATAAAATTGATATTTAAAACTATAATCCAAAATTTTCTTATAAGCAAAAGTTCTGAATACACATGCACACACACACACAAACATTGACATGACTTCTAAGTTTAATATATTCTACCATGTGCCTGAGAAAATTTCCCACAGGTAGAATCATACTCAATGGAGAAAAACTGAAAGCTTTTCCTCCAAGATCAGGAACAAAACAAGGATTCCCTACTGTAGCTACTTCTATTAAACATAGTATTGGAAGTCCCAGTCAGGGTAATTAGTCAGAAAGAGAAATGAAAGACATTCAAGTTAGAAAGGAAGAAGTAATATTATGTTTGTTTGATGATGTCATCACCTTGTATGTAGAAAGTTCATAAGATTACACACACACACACACACAAATGTTAGAATCAATAAATAGAATAAAGTTGTAGAATGCCAAGTTAATATACAAAAATAAGTTGAATTTCTATACTCTAATAGTGTACTCTCCAAAAAGAATAAAATACTTAGGAATAAACTTACTTAAGTTTAAGGTAAAAGACCTGTCCAGAAAACTATAAACAATTGATGAAAGAAACTAAAGACGCAAATAAATGGAAAGGCATCTTATGTTTTTCAGCCAAAAGTCTTAATATTGTTAAAATGTCCACACTGCCCAAAGCCACTTACAGATTCAAAGTAATCCTTATCATTCTTTGCAGAAATAGATAAAATCTTTCTAAAATTTGTATGGAACTACAAAAGACCCCAAAGAGCCAAGCAATCTTGAAAAAAACCAAGCCGAAGGGGTCACATTTCCTGATTTCAAAATATACTACAAAGTTATAATAGCTAAAATGGTCTGATATAAGCATAAAAACAGAAATATAGATTAGAATAGAATAGAGAACCCAGAACAGAATGCAACAGGACAGACAGCCCAGGAACGAGCCCATGCATGTATATGTTCAACAAGAGAGCCAAGAATGCACAATAGGACAAAGGCTGTTTATTCAGCATGAGGTGCTGGGAAAACAAAGTAAACTAGGTATACACATGAAAAAGAATGATGCTGGACTCTTAAAATATACAGAAACAATCCATTCAAAATGGATGAAAGACTTAAATGTAAGGCCTGGAACTATATAACTAGAAGGAAATACAGGGGATTTTTTTTAAATGCCATTGGGCTTAGCAATGCTTTTTAAAATATGACACCAAAAACACAAGCAACGAAAGCAAAATTAGACAAGAGGTACTACATTAAATTAAAAAGCTTTTGTACAGCAAAGAAAACAACAGGATATAGGGCAATGGAAAAAATGGGGAAAATATTTGTAAATTATATGCCTGATAAGTGATTAATATACAAAACATATAAGAAACTCTTCAACTCAGAGCAAATAACATTAATACTACTACTAATAATAATCTGGCTAAAAGTTTGTAAAAGACTTGAGTAGACATTTCTCAAAAATAGACAAACAAATGACCAACACATATATAAGATGGCTCTGACCACCACTAATTATCAAGGAAATGCATTCAAAACCATAATGAAATATCACCTCACACCTGTTAGAATGACTATAATAATAATAATTTAAAGAGATGTTGGTGAGGATACAGAATAACTGAAATCCTTGTGCACTGTTGGTGAGAATGTAAAATGGTACAGCCATCATGGAAAACATTATGATGCTTCCTTAAATATTAAAAACAGAATTACCATATGATCCAGTTTTGGGCACATATCCAAAAGAATTGAATCTCAAAGCGACATTTGCATTCTCATGTTCATTATAGCATTATTCATAATAGTCAAGAGGTGGAAACAACCTAATTGTCCATTGACAGGTTAATGGATAAAGAAAATGTGCTATAGATAGATAGAGAAATATATAGATACATGTATACACACACACACAATGGACTATTTTCAGCCTTAAAAGGAAGGAAATTCTACCTTATGTGACAACATGGTAGAATTGGAGGACATTATGCTAAGTGAAGCAAGCCAGTGAAAAAAGAACAAATACTGCATGATTCCACTTATATGAGGTATCTAAAATAGTTAAAATCTTAGAAACAGAATAGAATGATGGTTGCTAGGGGACGGCAGTAGGGGGAAAGGGAGAGTTGCTGTCAATGACTGTAAAGTTTCAGTTATGCAAGATGAACAAGTGCTAGAGATCTGCTGTACTACATTATGCCAACAGTTAACAATGCAGTACCATGCACTTAAAATTTTGTTAAGAGAATAGGTTTCATTAGGTGTTAACACAATTTTGGAAAAACTAAAAATCATAAGTAGGTCTTGAACAAATAAAAAGTCAAGCCTTGTTCTTACATATAAAGATTCAATATTGTAAAAATATCAATTATCTCTAAATTAATTTTAAAATTGTATGCAGTTGAAATAAAAATACCAACAGGATAATGCCCTTATATAGACTACCATAATTCTAAATTTTGTATAAAAATAAATAGTATTTAAGAATAGATAAGAATACTCCAAAAACAAAAAATAATGAGCAGATGAATCAGACCTGGAAGTAATTAAAATGTATTTTAAAGCTATAGGAAGGAAAACAATTTAATATGGGTATAGGAATAGATTTTAATTAAATCATTTTTATTGTTAGTCTATTACAGTTGTCCTAATTTTTCCCCTTTTGCCCTCCTCTACCCATCCCATCCCCTACTCCCATAGTCAGTTCCCACACTGTTGTCCATGTCCATGGGTCACTGATACATGTTCTTTGTTTAGTCCCTTCCCCTTCTTTCCACCATTATCCCCCTCCCCCGGCCCCATTCACTTTCATTCTGTTTCATATTTCCATGCCTGTGGTTCTGTTTTGTTAGTTTATTTTGTTCATTAGATTCCTCTTATAGGTGAGATCATATGGTATTTGTCTTTCACAGACTGGCTTATTTCACTTAGCATAATATTCTCCAGTTCCCATGAATAGATTTAAAAAAATCAATAAACCAAGAGAGTCCAGAAACATAGTATCATTGTAGATGGAAACAATATAAATGACCATCAGCAAGGAATGGGAAATATTTGAATAATGTATTTATATAATAGAAGACTATAAAGCAGTTAAAATACATACAGCCAGAGGTTAACATAGGTGTATTTAAACAAACTTAATGGAGTGTGAAGACAAAAACAATCAAGAATTAGAATGATACACTCTACTACCATTTATGCAAAATTTTAACTACATAAATAATGCTATGTAATTTTAGATATATACACACATAAAGAATAAACACATAAAAATAAGGGCATGTAAAATACACAAACTTGGGGTAGTGGTCAGGAAGGCGATACACTTCCTTAAGTGCCATTTTAACTCATCAGTGTCATTACTCTGTCTTTCTTTTTGTTGGTATTTACCTGATAAATCTCTATGAATTAGTTTTCAAACATTGTTTGGCCTTTTTGAAAACTGTTTCTCTTTTAAGTGGTATATAGCTAGATTTTGTGGTTGTTTTAAACCAATCTGATAATTTCTATCAAATAAAAAGCCCAAGAGCACCCGGGCCTCTGCAGGTGCCTCAATGACACAGGAGCTCTCGTAGCTGCTGGGAGTGTGCCAGGAGCCAGATGGGAGTCCTTGGGATGGCGCCCTACAGTTGGTGCCCCGAAGTCAGGAGGGCATTATCACATGATGCTTTCCATCCCTAGGATGCCATTTGGGGATGGGATTGCAAAACTCTCCTCACACCCCTGGGGAAAAAATAACATAAGGAAAAGCTTTTAGAATCTCAGCCTCATATTTAATTAGAATACATATGATTTGATGCAGCTCAAATGATGTCCTTAGACAAACTGTACATGTCTTTTTCCATTATGTGGAAAGAATGATACACAACATTATCTAATGCAGCATTTATTCACTCATCACGTATTAGTACTTACTGGATGCATGGCACGACACTAGCCACTAAGCTGATAATAACACAAAGACTGACTTGATCGTGACTTTCAGGAGTTTACAGTTGATCAGAGAGATGAAGTGCACAAATATATCACCTTACGTTTATATAGCACTGTTGAGTTCCTTAATTGCTGTCCAATATTTTATTTCAATTAATCCTCTTCATACTCTATGAGATGATGTTTTCCCAAGAAAAGTGAGCATCAGGTAAATCACATTATTGGTAAATTGCAGAGAGATTTAAGCCTGTGTTGATCTCTCCCCAGATCTTAACGTGGACTCGCACTAGGAAGCAACATGCCCCTTTTCAGTGACACATGACTCACCAGACACTGAGCAACCCATTCATGGCTTCCCTTCTATTGCCATGCTTTGCCATCCTCTTGACTTACAAGTCCCCTACAATACCTAACTCTTAGTCATCCTCTTGAAGCCTAACTATGAAAAACACCCTGATGTCATAGGTGAGAACTGGTTGCAATCTGCTCTGATTTTCAAAAGGTTTTTTTTTGACACTTCTTATAGGTGAGTGATTCAATACCAGGGAGAACAGAATACCCTTTTCTCCATCATTATTAAATGTCAGAAACACAATAATGTTTTGAGGTATTATTTTTACCATGCTAAAGATAATTTAGAGTAGTAATTTATGTAAAATGTAGGTTCTAGAAACAGCCTTTACATGCCCAAGTACTGGCTCCATTTCCTAGCCACGTTATGTTCCCCTCAGTTAGATATGACAATAAAACACTCAATTCCAAGAGCTTTTGTAAGGATTGAATCAAATAATGCACTCAACACACGCTAGCTAGTGTTAGTTAACATATAAAGAAACTGAAGCTAATAAAGGTTAAGTAAAATTTATTTAACCCCCCCTAGGCTAGTAGGACAGTAAGTGGTACAGGGTGGATTGAGAACAGATTGGTCTAACTCTAGGCTTGGAATTACACTCCTTTCTTGAGAGCAATTATACCAAAACTTTTAAATTACATTCTCATATCAGTAGCGGGGAAAAGAGCACATTTCCCAATATTTATTATGAATTTTATTTGTAATTCTCTAATAATATATTATGCACATTATAAATAACACAAAAATAGAAGTCAAAGGAAAGCTTGTATTTCTACTAAGTTGTACTAAATTTTCTCTCACTTCAAATTATTCTTGCTCCCTCTATATAAGTGTTTGTCTAATTCTAGTTTTATTCCTAGTCCTAGTGTAAAATATAATATCTTGCCTATAACAGATGCTCAATAAACATTGTGAATAAAAGAGTATGAGGTTTCAATCTATGTTGTTATACCCTCTACTTACTGCGGTAACATGCTGACATATTTGAATGCAAATTTGCTCAAAAGCAGCGTCCTTGAATTGATTTTTAATACATCCGCTAGCTTTCAGCTGCTAAAGGTCAAGCTTCAGTCATCTTCCTCAGAGCATTAGTTAAAAGAGGGAGTTTGTTATACGGCATGAACAGCTGGTATCCCAAAAGGGACATTTGCAAGAAGGGGGAAGGTCTTCAAAGACATACATATCCCATTCAAAATTGTTTACTTAATTCTCCAACCCGTAATCCTACAAAAAATAAATGCTGTTGCTGTCTCTTTAAAAACCCTAGATCTGCTGGGGAATTTGTGATTGTTTAATAATCACTGCTCTTGATTTCTTTTTTTTTCAATGAATGGAATAAACCATAGCGTAGATCTTCAACCTGGAGGTGATTGCATGTGGACTGGATGTAAGTGTGTGTTTTATTTCCTTCCCCACCAGATGAGAGGGAATAAAAGCAGTCACCTGTCAACACACTCCAGCAATGAAATTCAGCAGCCTATTGTCCCAATCACTGCTCTCAATCACTCTAAACGGCCTCCAGAGGCCATCATTATTATAGGACATGTTCCTAAGAGTAGATAAATGGAACTCCACCTGCCAGCCTGCATAGGGAAAGATGGACACTCTTGGCCAAAAATATGAAAGGGCCTGGAGCTTTATTGACATTTACATCAAAAATAGTTAGCAATGAAAGCAGCTGTTGTGGCGTGCTTTCACCACGACGTGTTTGGAATATGCTGTGAATTGAAATACAGACCTCCTGACAAGCAATTTACCTTCTGTCAGTCTCCATGTGCTTGCAGCATTACTGGGTACTCGCTGTGATAGGCCACTTAAAGTTGCACATGCGTACAGTTTGGATGAAAGATTAACTACAATTTGAGACAGGAAGTAAGGAATTGTGGAGTGTCATTCATAATGGCCTACGTTGTCATCTGCAGGGTGACACCATAGCAAGAAGGTGCCTCTGTTGTGACTGCCTTATGGAATCAGATGTCATTCATTTTAATGAAGATCTGACTACAATTCTAATAAGCAGAGTGCAAGACAGCTCAGGACTGGAAGCATTAATCTGCCTTGTTTGTTGATATTACGGTGACGACTAAAATGCCATTATGCAAGAAATTCTTTCAGAAGTGATTCAATACAGGCAATTGTAACACAATGTATAACAACCCAAAGGAGAAGATGTGCCAGGAGTTAATTTCTGTATTTATTCTTCTCACTCAATTCAGTAGATTGAAGTCCCCCTCCCTTGAAAAATTTCTATGGGCTGAAATATTATGATGTCTTGTTAGTAAAGTACTGATTGCTTTGTCTAAGCAAGATCTAGAATTCTAGTGTATTCAATGCAAAATTTTGCACTAAGTTTTGGTGGCACTTGCAGAAAGCAACATAGCATTTCTTATTAATAAGAGTAGATTAAATACTTAGCAGCACTTTCCCTACAACTGTTGCCCCCACCATGCTATTTGCAGCCCGAGAAACAATATTTAGTCACATCTAAAGAGAAATAAATAACCGATGGAGTTTTTTTCTCCCGTGGCTAAGTATTCAACATGTTCAGTCTGGTGAGCTGCTCAACAGTGTAGGGTGAGTGGTTAACCGCCAAAGCTGATAGTTCTGTAGGAATCAAGTGACTTATGAGTCATTATCGACCCCATGAGTCATTACTACAACAGAGGGTTTCATTTTCCTCACTCAGTGTTGAGAAGTGCTCTGCCTCTCTTCCCTTTCACTAACACCTGACTTGGGGGTTCCTAAGGGTATAGCTGTTGAGCAAATGATTCATGACAGTGATTTTTTTTTACAGCTCAGGTAGGAAGAAGGCAGTTCATAAATGATGTCTCAAATATCCAAAGCACTTGCTCTATGGTCACGCGTGTATCCAAGATCCTTATAGTTCGTCGTCAACCCTTGAACCACCTGGTCTCTCTTTGATTTTCACCTCTTTCACTACTAGAACCACAGGCTGTGTATGACCGGCATGTCCACTTCTGCTTCAGGGCCAAGTGTGGTCTACGGGTCTTAGTAAACTTGGGAATCTAGGCTTTCATCCTCTTCCTGCTAGCCAAACTGCTCTGGAAATCTGAAACTATCCACAAATTCAAGTTCTTTGGGTTCTGTTTTCAAACTCATTTTTTAAAAGAAAGCAGATGTGTTACTGATTTCTGATATATGTTGAAAGATTCAATAAAACTTACTTCAAAAGCATATTCCCGTTAATCACAACTCCAAACACGTTCCTATGAGTATACATTTATGCATGTATTTCAAAGGTCATAAATTCATGGGATCATTTGTTTTGATTGGCTGTTGGGCATTTGGCGGCTACTGCTGGTTCAGCACAGAAAACTTATGTGAGGCGAGTTCTAACCAGCCTGTGTGTATCAAAGAGAGGTGGTGCTGTGGGTGGCTTTCACTTTCAGCGAAATTGCCTTAATTGAGTCTTTTGGTAGCTTCCAGCCAATAAATAGCTGAAGGAAATCACCAGCAGCTGCCTAGCTGCTGGCAGCCATAGGCTTTAAGGCAGCCATGCAAACTAGCATGTTCCTGGAGCCCCTCCCAAAAAAACAAACGGGCAGCAACCATAAAAGTTTCTCTGAAAGACTTCTGCCTTTCTGTTATCTAAGGCCTATTCTTCATTCCTGTTCCTATTTCTGCTGTAACAATTGACCACAAATTTAGTGGCTTAAAGCCATATTAATTTATGACCTACAATTCTGCAGATCAGAGTACAAAATGAGACTTATTGGCCCGAAGTCAAGGTCTCACCAGAATTACACTCCTTCTGGACACTCTAGGGCAGAATTCATTCCCTGCCTTTTCCAGTTTCTAGAGGACACCTGCATACTTTGGCTTGTGGTCCCTCCCTCCATCTTCAAAGCCAGCGATGCAACGCTACTCTCTAACTCTGACCCTCCTGTTTCTCTCCTTCCCTTATAAGGACACCTGTGATTACATTGAGCATACCTGGACAACCTCCCCATCCGAGAGGCCTTAACTTAATCACATCTGCAAAATCCCCTTTGCTGGGTAAGGTAACATAGTCACAGGTTCTGGAGATTGAGATGGAGACATCTTTGAGGGGCCATTATATTGCCTCCCACACCTACTTTACAGGAAAGCTCTCTGTGTTCAGTGCCCTTTTGTCCCTTAGAAACTTCAGAGACTGTTATGGCTGGAAGGGTTATCACTCCTGCATGGTCCATGAGGAAACTTGGGTTCAGCAATGTTGGTGACTTGCCCAGCTCCATGCTGCTACAGGCAGAATTCTATGCCAGGGGAGGAGTATAAAATTCATCACTTTTTTTTCACGCTTTCATTTTTGGACCCACATGAACACATCACAAAGGCATGCAGAGAGGACCTGGTCCACATGATGACGTGGCACCGCAGCTCTAGTTCTCCCCACACAAGCCTCTCACAGCCTGAGCCTCTGCTTTCTCTGGACTCCAAAGCTGGGTTTAATGGAGATCAAATCTTCTGCTTCCCTTTCTTAAACTTCCTTTCTGCTCTTCCAGTTAGGCCTATCCTCCAAGAAGCTCTCATGCTCTTAAATAACCCTTCAGTTCAGATGAGTAAAAATCTTAAAAACAAATATTGTTTATGGACCACTGCATTAGGTTGAGTAATTTTTACCCCCTTTTTAGTAAAAGTGGGTAAGCAGTCACAACACTGTAATTCCAATAGTATAGTAGTGAGACCTGGATTCGAATCTCAATAACTTCTTTTTCACCTGGGTGACTTTGGCCAGATAACTTACCATGCTGGTGTGTGGAATGTTTAACCTGTGTTTGTTCTTTCTCTTTCTCTCTTATAGCCTGAGACAAACAGAGCAGCTGAATCATGAACCCTAATTCGGTGTGTTTAATACATTAAAAAAAACAAAAAGGAAATTATTTTTGGCAATATCTAAAAATTTGAAATCTCAGATAGTATGGCAAGTGCAGAGATGTTTCTAAGGGAGCCCCTTTCAGCTGTCTGTCAAATTTCATTGCAAGGATATACATTCCAGATTGCCGGGAATTATAAATATTTTAATAAATTACATGGGACTTCACTTCAGATATATGATAAAAGGTGGCTGGGCCATACAAATCTTTTACCAGAGAATCATGGGAAAATGCAAAAAATAGTAAGCCAACAGTTCTTGTGTTATCCCCTTCATTCCAGTCAAAACCCGCTCATTCATGATTTTCCCCTGCATTAGCTTATTTGACTTTTTCTGAACATTTACTGTGCGCCGCTTGTGTGAACTTGGGAATAGCATGACTACTGAAACCTGGTTACCCTCCAAGGTGACAAAGACAAGCAGTAACAACTGAGGAAAATGAATGCTGTGATAAAAATATGCTAAATGGAAGGGCCTCCATTCTAGCCATTAAGGTAAGGGAGTAAGGGATGTCTGCCTGGAAAGGGACTATTGAATATGAGAACCAAGTTATAAGTAGGAATTACCCAGGTAAGGAAAGAGAAGAGTGAGGGTATTCTGGGCAACAACAGAGCATATGCAAAGGCCTAAAGAAGAGAGCACATGACATGCTTTGGGGACTGCAGATGTTCATGTGACTAGAACAGTTTGTAAAATATCAGGAATTAGAAAATATCCTATCCCTCTCTACCTCCCCCAACTCAACACTCTCTTGAATAACTAATGTGGATCTCCTCTCCCAAGAACACACTCTCTCAAAGAAGACACAACTCCCCCAAATGTTTTTCTATCAGAAAAGAGTCCCCAAAACATTTTTTCAACTATTCTAAAATTGTTTCCATCAGAGGCACTGACCACTTTTCTCACCTTTTTGGGGAAATAGCCTCATGCTTCAGATCCTACTAGAGTGACTCTAACGCTATTCTGTACAAAAAAAGTGGAATAAAAATGCAATAGGAGTCCAATGTATGGCTACCTGAAATTAAGAAGATAGCTCTCCAACCCCCCATTTGGCCCCACCCCATTCGGGACTCAGAAGTGTGAAGTGTCAGGTGAACAAGTGGCTATATATCTACTCAGTGAATGCTACTTTGAGAATCAGCCTGAAAATGATCCTTTTTCCCCTGTCAAAACCAATGCTTATTTTTCTATAACAGAAATAGATTGCCAACTTTAATAAAACAACCAGATAAGAAGTAGGAATTGGGCACTATAGGTGATCTATTCTTAACCCAAAGAAATAGATTACCTACAAACAGATTGTAAAAGAAAAGAAAACCCCAGTGATGGAACAACACTGGCGTTTGAGTCTTTAATGTGCTGGGAGACCAAAACCAGGAAGAGCCGGAGAGCTTTCTGCTTAATGTAAATAATGTCTGACGGTTCACATGATCTGTCTGTTGAGAGTATGAGAGTCAACAGACTGGAATACAAGGACCCATCTCAGTGCAACAGAGTCAGATTAGATGAAAGTGTGGTGAACCCTGGGACATAGTTGATCTAGAAGCTAGACATATGAATCTGCTTTCCAAAGACAGATCTGACAAAACCATTGTCTTTAATGAATCCCCAAATGAAGAGGAAATAAAACCATTCCAATCTAGCTAAAAATTTCTTACTGGTAAATATCAGAGTTCCAGTGTGAGAGAAAAAGAAAAAAAAATAAACACATAAAATATCATAAACCAAAAGCAAAGGGTTGACATAACTATAGAACAAGGGAAATGAAAAGACTCAGAGGAAGAAAATAATTCAAAAAAGTAATTTACAATAACTATCAGGGGAAAAAAATCAGAAAATTGTTCAGAAACTCAGTAGGCTAGAAGATAAAGCCTTTAGGAAATGGGAACTCACACTTAGAACAGAAAGGGGAAAGAAAAAAAAATGCTATAAGCAAGCCAAAGAAAAACATAGCTAAA
The DNA here is from genome assembly GCA_004026545.1 of Mormoops blainvillei. Lineage (NCBI taxonomy): Eukaryota > Metazoa > Chordata > Mammalia > Chiroptera > Mormoopidae > Mormoops > Mormoops blainvillei. The sequence goes on from PVJD01000172.1 coordinate 126,974, forward strand.
CTAAAACACATAAAATTACAATGAAAAGTACAGCAGACACCACATAAAACAGAATCAGCAATAAGCAGGACAAACAAGATTGTCCTTCAGAAAAAAAAGGATAAAATAACAAGGGACTAAAACAAGTGAGAGACAAGGTGATGGTCAACCAGAAACAGCAGCACAGCTTTAAAGTTTATATTACAGCTAAAGGAATAAACCACAATGATGATAACAATAGTAAAAATTCAAAGACAAAAGTTCAGAGTTAACTAGTATCAATAATTATGATGATGAATTTCAGTTGGCTGCCAAGTGGGGAGACATTTTTCTCTGAGGAGGTCTTATGCTTGACTGGAATCCAGGCACCAGTGCCTATCATACTGGCAATAATCTGTATAATGTTTAATGCAGAACCGAAGTTTGAATGTTTAAAGGTCAAAGATATAGTTATTGTCTCCTCAAGCTTCAGGTTCTATTAATAATTCAGCAGTAAGGCTGAGAAGAGACACCATTATTTTTTCATTACTTCACTCTTTCTCAGAATGTTTGAAAGAAAAATGATAAAATAAGCTACACCAGGCAAATACAAAACAAAAGGAAATGGATATGTTGATAATATCAGAACTTACTGTGATATGATGAGAAATATTTCACCAAGAAAATATGACAATCATAACCTACATTCATTGCAACCTTACCTCATGTACAAAGCAAAAGTTGTCAGCTCTGGCCAGGTAGCTCAGTTGGTTAGAGCCATATCATTTTAGCATCTTCCCCTATTCACTATTTGAATATAAAAATGTCTTTTGTGTGAACCTTTAATTTCTTTCTTATTTTTTACCAGTTTCAAGGTAATTTGAAATTTGATTTCTAATTAAACCCTAGTTAAACTATTAGTCCAGGTTGATGGAAATATGAGATCTGTCCTCACATGTCATATGAAAAATAGAGATGTTTACTGAAGAAGATACAAGATACAAGAAACATTGTACATAGGACAATGATGCCTCAATCCTATTCAGGTAGGAACCTCACATAGCTCTCCCAATGGCCATCAACTCCCCAAACGTATTTTCCCAAATTTCATTGACAGTTTGAAATCTCTTCCCTTTCAAAGGTGATTTTAGTTTTGGGAAAAGCCAGAAGTCACAGGGCACCAAACCGGGACTATAAGGGGGCTGAATCACCTGGGTGATTTGATGTTTTACAAAAAAACTGCACAAGCTGTGAGGTATGAGCAGGCGCATTATCGTGATGATGTTACCAATCACCATTTGCCCATAGCTGCAGCCTTTTGAATCATCCAAATAGTTTCCAGGGAGGAATGTTTAAGCTTAACCCAAAATTTGATGCAGATTCGTTGCTCTACTTGCTCAATCATTTTGAGTGCAACAGCCACACAGTACCCATGCTCACTCAAGAGCGCCTACCACCCTACTGACTGGTACAGTGGAGTCGTCATTCATGCATGCGACTTCCAGTTCACTCTCCATGGCAGCCAGGTTACATTTATATTAACAATGGCTGTACTTTTTCTGGACAGACCTCGTATTTAGAATCTAGACAGTAAACAAACAAAAGGAAAGTAGAAGGAAAAAATATCATTTAACTCATTTAAGATGAATACAGGGAGTTAATATCCACATAACACTAAGACCTATATCCTTCACCACTGAGGAAGTAAATGGAAATTCTGAGAGATCCCATAACTTCTTTACTCAGCCCATTATGTGATTCCCATCCCAAGTCATAAGTGGCAGCAAGTGGTAACCTTCACCTGTACATGATAACCTTCTTGATGACACCATGGTCACATTTATCATCACTTTTAGTTTTTATCTAGATAGCAACAAAAAGACTTACATGGTCTTATAGAACTAATTGAACCAAGTTAAGTTACTATAGTTTGCATAGTTGAGTTTCTATAATACATGGTCTTTTTGTTATTATTGTTCAACTCCCCTACTTGAAACAGACCAAATTTGCTTTCCTCATGCTGGGACAGTGATCTGTTGATGGGGTACAGGTGGGTGGGAGGCCCTGCTCATGGACCCCTTGGTGCTGAGCTCCAGGTCCTGAGTGCTCACACAAATGCAAGCTGCCCCGTAGGCGCCCAATAACCCCTTTATTCACCTCCCTTAATCAGCCCTGCTTACTCCCATTGCCTCTGAAGAGTCACATGCTTCACAATTAAAACAAACAAACAAAAAAACAAACAAACAACAAAAAACAAACTCTGGAAGCTCCTTTCTGTCACCTCTAATTTCCAGTGTGGTGGGAGCCTTCCCCGGCTTCTAACACATCCCAGTGCAGGCCAGCCAGCAAGCACACTGATGGCTAGACTTTCGGGTAGTTCAGACCTTTCCCTTTGGTGATTTATTACATGACCACTGTTTTAGTTAGATGAAAAAAAATGCAATGTGCTGATGAAAGAGTGAATGTCTTTAGTCCTCTGGCTAAATTCTAAATATGATCTAGTCTCACCCTTTAGTTTCACGAAAACCATGTAAAGTAGGCTACAAGCATAAGCATGATTATCTCAATGAAAAAGCAAGCAAGGAAAGAGAGAAGCCAAATGGTTGAGGTCTTTTTGATTAAGTTCATAATAGCTTATATAACAAATTAAGCCCCAACTTGGTAACAGGAAACCTATCTGATTTTGCCTTGTGTGTGTTTTATGTTTTATTTTAGTTGGGTAGATAGTATTTTGGAGGATTTAAGTTGAAGATGATCAGAACATTAACAATTGCAGCTTTGTTGAATTTCTTTAAATCATCCAAAATTGTTTCTGTGCTTTTGACTAAAATATTGAAATTAAATATACTATCCTCTGTAGCTCATGTTATTTTCAATTTTTGTGGAAGATCAAAATAATAGGTAGCCTGTATTTATTCACCCTTTGTTGCAGAACATGGAGGAGAATTTTATGCAGATAGAGCATTTTAAAGTATAATAGAGACCAAGATAAAGACAACAATTTACTTATTTACTTATGAAAATGGTCAGTAGAATCTTCTAAATTGTACAGTTTTTTCTTATGAGATTCCCAAAGAAACTCCATAATAACATTTGCAAATGTTTCAATAAGAAGGAAAGTTTATGAAACATGTTTAAATATTTATGGAATGGTAAAAATGAGGCATTAATTGGCAAACAGCTTAATTAAAATGCTTTCTCAAGTAATTAGCAACAAATACTTCCCTATGTGCTTTGCATGCCATTTGTCTTATTGTGTTTGTTAAACCTGCCTGTCATTCAAACTTTGCTTCAGGTAATTTTTTTTCCTCTGTGGGGAAAATCTTCAAAAATTACATCTGAATTTAAAATATTTTGATTATCATTTTTATCTAACAAATTCTCTTTTTCACTTCATCTTCTATATGTCCCAGTAAACCACCATCCTGGGAATTTAGGGCCTGAAGATGAAATTCCGCATCAAGGCATTACTGAGTTTCCAAAAGCACTCTCCAGAGGACAAAAGGAACCAATCTAGAATCAACAAACAGTGCAGTTAATTAATGAGAACACCATAAGGGAGCTTTTTTAAACAATGTTGACGGCTGTTGCCTCAGGACCAATAGCACCAGAAGTTATTGCTGGTTTGAAAGAAGTGACTCTTAGGGTTCCCCCAAGGCACCTTTTGCTTACATTAGCTATTTACCACAACTTTGCCTTTTATTTGCACCCTAGGGAAAGTACTTATTTTCTAAATTACTTTTTAAGTGATGCTTATTCCTGCCAGTAGCCTGAGGTACAGCGAGGAGGTACCACAGAGTAAACAAAACAGAAATCAAGTCTAAAAGAGCACTGAATAAGTCTGCAAAAAAAATCCTTATGCCACAGAGTTGTTTGCCAAACCACAAGTCCTGAGATGCCTTGTAAAGTGTGGAGGCTTCTTCCTTGAGCCTGGTCTAACTGGGGGCATGAAAAGGGAGGGTGAGGCTAGGAGGAACTTTCAGAGGCAAGTGGTGGTGTTGGGTGTGAACAGTTAGGAAGATGCAGATACTTATAATGGGCAAAAAATCTCATTAAAACTAAAGCACCTAAAAGATATTTAGATCTATTATACTTAGACCTATTATAAGACTAGCTACATCTCAGTATGTAAAGACATTGATCCACAGAAACTTATTGTCCACAGAATGTTAATTCCTGAAAAACAGGTGCCTGACTTTTGTTCGCTGACTGTCCGGTTTCTAAAACAGTGGTGCACTCAAAAAATAGTTGTTGAATGAATGATTAAATGATCAAAGATTGAAGTGATTGGAGGTTGGTAAAGGAAAATCCTAACTCTGCCATTAATTGCCCCAGCAACTGAAAGGCACCTAAAAAAAATCCTTCATTTTTAGAATTAGCCATTTGCTATCAATGTCTAATGCTTGGTACAAGAAATAAGTCCTACAATATTTAGTCATTAACTATTGGTAGAAAACCTATTAGATGTCGTGTATTGTGCTAAATTTGGAGATCAACAGCTACATGACAGATTTGGTTTTTACCATTAGTTTGTAGTTTGATGGGGAAATGAGATATTAATCTAATAATTATATTAATATAAAATTGATAAATGTGATAAGTGCCTTGAAAACTATGCTGGGTTTTATGAATGTATCTGAAAGCATCCAGAAGATCAAGGTGGTCATATAAGGCCATTTTTTTAAATAATGAAAGTATGTTAAATGCAGAATGGATAATTTAAAATGTGGAAATTAGGAGTTCACAAACTAGAGTATTCATCTCCGCATCTTTTCTTATGAATTACAGTCTCATCCAAACCTCTGACATACAGAATTATTCAAGATGTCAGCTGTTTCAAACTATGTCATGCAGTTCTGAAACTTCCAAAACTTATACACCCACATAATACTATTTTAGTAGAATAAGTAGGCATTAAATTTATGTCTTAATTCCTTTTGCTGTAACTAGGATTTTTAAAATCTTAGCAAAAGGATAAGATTAATCTTTTAATTAATGTATAACAAAATGAAGTTTCTAAACTTTTTGGATTTAAAAAAGTTTACATTTTATATTAAGCATAATAATAGAAAAATAGATATTTACCAATGGCTTTCTGAGCACCAAGAACAATGTAGATTTGTTTACTCATTTTCAATATTCCATTATATTTTAGTAATTTTATTAAACTAAAAAAATTGGGTTTTCTTGCCAGGCAAGATTTTGTTTCCATAGTGTTCATTTATTGTTTTTCTGCAGAAGTGAATGGGATGAAAGATTACAAACAATCCTGGTGAAATTTTTTTTTAAAATTTAAAGAAAAATTTGAATATAGACACAAAGATAATGCCTCTACCAGTTGTTATTTTTTCATTTTGTGCCCAATGAATAAGCAGTTCTCAGCACATATAGCTGCTCTACTATTGGAAAAGGTAAATCTTTGATTTTTGTAACTTTTTGTTTGTGTTTATGTGTGTATGTGAGAGAGAGAGAGGTAGAGAGAGAAAAAATGCATGCTTAATTCTTCCCAATTCTTTTATTATGCAGTTATTTGGCACTTGATAAAACTAAATTTCATCACTGAATAAAACTAACAGAGTTGGTTAAGAGCTAATTTTAAAAATTGATGGTGCCAGCAGAGTTGGATGAAACAAAAAGACAAAAACAAGAGTAGTTTGGATTTTTAGGCATAGTCCTTGGTGCACACAAATGTTAAGATAAGATAGCAAACTTCTAGCAGCAGAGTTGAGGAGGTGCAGGTCTACATAAATTGCTCTATTTTACTTCATCTGTAACACCTCTACTTAGAAACACTCAAGAGCTTATGTCTTGGTGAGTGTGGTACTTCTCTTCACCTTGATATTCACATATCCTCCTGATCTCTTCCACCAGTTTGCAAATTTCAGATGGTAAGGTAAGTTATCTCAAGTAACATGACATTCACATCACACCAGAATTAAAAAAAATTTTTATAAGAGCTGGAAAGTCACAGATCTAAAGAGTATAATTTATTAAAATAAGTGGGTTTTTTCTTTTCTTTTTTTTAACCAGCGGGGATCCAAGATGACAGCAGAGTAAGGGGATATTACACTCACTTTTTCTCAGGACCAATTGAAATTGCAAATCATGAACATGAACAACAGTGTGGAGATTGCTAGGGGGAAGGGACATAAGGGGAATGAATGGTAATGGAAAAAATACAATAAAGATTAAAAAATAATAGTGGAATAAAGAACAATCAACCTGAATAACCAACTGAAGACTAGCTGATTAGAAATCTTATGACCAAGGATATACAGAAGAAGCCACATGAGACTGGTAGGAAGAGTGGAGAAGCAAAAATGTCTGGTCCCTGCTCCCATGAGTGGCAGCTGAGATTTCAGCGGGATATCTTAATTGCAAAGATTCACCCTAAAGAACTGGAATCTAAACCCCGTGCAGGTCTCCCTGGCCCAAAGCACCAAAGCCAGAAAAAGATATCCATATAACATCCGGCTGTGAAAATCAGTAGGGGTTCTATCTGCTAGGGAGAGACTGGGGCCCTTTAGAGACACAGGTGCACTCTTAAAGGGCCAAAGCACAAAATTTCGTTTGTAAATACTCACCCTGGGCTCCAGTGGAGGGAGGGTGGAGCAGACTAGAGTCATGTGAGGAAAGACTGGGATTTGTGGTATTGGGGAGAAAGCTGACGGGACAGCCACCAGGACGCCTATACTGAGTCCTACTGACACACTTTGGGTGGAGCACTCCTTTTCATGCAACATCAGCCTGAGTGAATGCAAAAGCCCCACCTTTAGGACTCCCTGTCACTCTCACTCTGCAGAACTCAAGTGCTACTGAGGAGTCAGCAGCCTTGGCAGGGTTGTAGAAGTCTGGGCAGACTCAGGAGATATCAGTGACTGAATGATGTGGCATTGAAGCAGAGGCCATCCCTCTACTCCACTTTTCCCTTAACTGAACCAGCACCTCCCTTTTAGGGAAGATCTTCTAGCCTCACTCTCCAGGCTCCAGGCAGCACCACTTTCCCAACTCCTGGTTAATCCAATTAGGTAAGGTTTTTTCAGGATACAAAATAAGTATCTAGAAATTGGATGCATCTTTATACACCAATAATGAACTGTCAGAAAGGGAAACTAAGAAAACAGTCCCACTTAAAACTGAACAACAACAGCAACAACAACAACAACAACAAAATAACCATAGGAATCAATTTGACCAAATAGATATATGACCTGTACTCAGAAAATTATGACACTGAAGAAAGAAATTGAAGGCGACAGAAATAAGTGGAAGTATATACCATGTTCATGGATAGGAAGAAATAACATAATTAAAATGTTCATACTACCAAAGAAATCTATAGATTCAACACATCTCCAATCAAGATAACAATAGCATATTTTACAGAACTAGAACAAATATTCCAAAAATTTATACAGAACCATAAAAAACCCGAATAGCCACAGCAACCTTGAGAAAGAAGAACAAAGTTGGAGGAATCATGCTACCTAATATCAAACTATCCTACAAGGCCATACTAATCAAAACAGCATGGTACTAGTATAAAACTAGACACATAGATCAATGGAACAGAATAGAGAAGCCAGGAAAAAACCCATGTCTTTTTTTAAGTATATTTTATTGATTATGCTCTTACAGTTGTCCCATTTTTTTCTTCTCTTTATCCACCTCCACCCTGCATAGCACCCCTCGTCAGCACTCTCTCCTCTGAGTTCATGTCCATAGGTTGCATATATAAGTTCTTTGGCTTCTTCATTTCCCATACTATTCTTAACCTCCCTCTGTCTATGTTGTGCCTACCAATTATGCTTCTTATTCCCTGTGCCTTCTCCCCCCTTCTCCCCCCACCACCTCTGTGCTGATAACCTTCCACGTGATCTCTCTTTCTGTGATTCTGTCCCTGTTCTAGTTGTTTGCTTAGTTTGTTTTTGTTTTTTAGGTTCAGGTGTTCATAGTTGTGAGTTTGTTGTTATTTTACTGTTCATAGTTCTGATCTTCTTCTTTTTCTTAGATAAGCCCCCTTAATATTTCATATAATAAGGGCTTGGTGATGACTAGTGCCTTTGACTTTACCTTATCTGGGAAGCACCTTATCTGCCCTTCCATTCTAAATGATAGTTTTGCTGGATAGAATAATCTTGGATGTAGATCCTTGGCTTTCATGACTTTGAAAACTTCTTCCCAGTCTATCTTGCCTGAAAAGTTTCTTTTGCGAAATTAGCTGATATTCTTATGGGAGCTCCTTTGAAGGTAACTGTCTCATTTTTTCTTTTTGCTGCTTTTAAGATTCCCTACTTATCTTTAATCTTGGGTAATTTAATTATGTGTTTTGGTGTGTCCCTCCTTGGGTCCAATTTCTTTGGGACTCTCTGAGCTTCCTGGACTTCCTGGAAGTCTATTTCCTTTGCCAGATTGTGGAAGTTCTCCTTCTTTATTTTTTCAAATAAGCTTGTAATTTCTTGGTCTTCCTCTTCTCCTTCTGGCACCCCTATAATTTGGACATTGGAATGTTTAATTGTCCCACAGGTTCCTAATTCTTTCCTCATTTTTTTGAATTCCTGTTTAGTCATTCTGTTCTGGTTGAATGTTTATTTCTTCTTTCTGTTCCAAATCATTGATTCGAGTCCCGGCTTCCTTCTTTTCACTGTTGGTTCCCTGTATATTTTGCTTTATTTCACTTTTCATAGTCTTCATTTTTTCCTGAAAAAGAAAATCCACTGAATGGGAGAACATATTCACCAATGATACATCTCATACATCTGATAAGGGGTTTAATATCCAAAATTCATAACTTACACAACTCAATACCAAAAAACCCTCCAAATAATTTTATTAAAAAATGGGCAAAGACCTAAATAGACACTTGTACAAATAGGACATACAGAGATGGCAAATAGACATAGAAAAAGATGTTCAGTGTCACTAATCATTAGAGAAATGTAAATCAAAACCACAATGAGATTCACCTCACACGTCTCAGAATGTCTGCCATCAGTGTTTCAACGAACAAGTGCTGATGAGGATGCAGAGAAAAGAAAACCCTCATGCGCTGCTGGTGGGAATGAAGATTGGTGCAGCCAGTGTGAAAAGCAGTATGGAGATACCTAAAAAGTTAAAAAATGGAACTCTCTTATGACCTAGTGATTTCACGTCTAGGAATAAAACTGAAGAAACCTGAAACACTGATTTGAAAGACTTTGAACTCCTATGTTCACTGCAGCATTAGTTACAATAGCCAAGATTTAGAAGCAGCTTAAGTGTTCATCCATAAATGAGTGGATAAAAAACTGGGACATTTACACGGTGGAATAGTCCTCAGCCATAAAAGAAGGAAATATTACCTTTAGTGACTGTATTGATGGATCTGGAGAGTATTATGCTAAGTGAAGTAAACCAGTCAGAGGAAGACAAATACCATATGATTTCACTTATATGTGAAATCTAATGGACAAAATAAACTAACAAAATAAGAACAGAGTCATAGATAGAGGACAGACTGACAGGTCTCAGAGGGTGGAGGGCTGAGGGGTTGGGTGAATAAAGGGAAAGAATTAAGCAAAACAAACAAACAAACTTGTAGACACAGACAATAGTGTGGTGGTCATCAGAGGAAAAGGGGGTGAGGAGAGGTAGAAGAGGATGAATGGAAATAAATAGTGACAGAAGAAGGCTTGACTTGGGATGGTGAACACACAATACAATATACAGATGGTATGTCATAGAATTGTACAGCTGAAACTTATATAATTTTATTAGCTAATGTCACCCAAATAGATTCAATAAAAAATAAAAAAAGGAAATGTGGTTTTAAAAATAAAAACTTACCTACTTGTCATCCAAGTAATGTGATATGTAACATTCGATGGTCTAACTGAAGACCATAGAAAAATAATAAATATTCCACAGAAAAGGAGACATGGAGAAGAAAAGTAAAAATCTAGACATTTAAAAAGTAATTTTTAAGGTGATAATATTTAGGAAAACCACTCAATGAAGTGTTGGCTGAAACAAGTAGTAAGACACCAAAAATGTTAGAGTTGCATATAACAAAGCTTATAGAAGACTAGAAAGGAGATCAAATGTATTAAGAAAAATAAGGAAGGGATGGATTAGAAGATTGTTTTTGGCTCTTTATTTTTCAGTTTTATTTTTTTATTGTTGTGCAATTATGGTTGTCCCCATGTCCCCCCATTAATCTCCTCTGCCCTACTAGCCCCACCTCCCACATTCAGTCTTTCCACTTATATAAACAAGCTATTCGTGGCCAAGGGGAAGATTAATGTAGTGCTCCTGAGCAATAAAAATGGACAGGAAGAAAGTATGTTTTGACAGAAACAACAAAAAGTCATATTTCTGTGAAACTAATAATGACTAAACACTAGTCTCTTCTCTTTCCAGTAACAAGTCACAAATCAAGAAACTGAATTAAAGGAACAGTAGCAGATTTTTAAAGGAACCAAACAAGTAACATTTAGCCACAGTATATCTTGGAATGTAATGTTTAGTATAAAAATAATGAAGCAATGTCAGACACCAGAGGTAATCTATTAAATGAAAAAATGGAAGTATAAGTGCAATAATCATAATCTCTGTGAAAAGCAGATAATTTATAGTCATCTGTGTAAATATTAGTAGATAACTAAGTATCCTTAATCTTAAAGTTGAAGTTCCCTAGGAGGAAAGATTATATTCAATATAACTATAATTCTGAATAATCAGACAGTTCTCTATCATTCAGCAGGCCTATTCTTGACTATAAATACTACATTTAAGAGCCTAGGGCTCTGAGACAAGTCTAGGTTATTTTCATATTATAGGCTGAGTGGTATCTGATTTAAACTGATAAGATTTCCTTTAGCTTTACAGCAAGGTCTTAGTGATGTTGTGGATTTGGATCAAATTAGAATCTCAGATAACCTCTTTCTTTGTGGGTGACTTACTGTTTTCTAGAATTGTATTGTTGGGACTTGGCCAGAATTTAGCCAAACTCCATGGTGGCAAGGACATCTGGGCATTGACCTCAATGAGTTCAACACGTTGTCAGATCGAGAGATATATATGCATCACAGAATGGAAAGTTTTGGTTTCACAGAGCATTGGAAATACCTCCTAAGAAGAGAAGTGTCTGTTTGGATTAGATGGTTTCCAGTTAAACAGATGGGGTACCAGCCTCCTGGGTTTAAAACTGGCAGAACCTTTTAGGGCATTCAATAAAAGAATCAACAGTGTTTAAAAAGGAAGCAGAAACACTAGGGTCAAAAACATGACATATTTTTGAATGCCAAATAAAAATCTTAACATATCTACAAGTTCAATGTGCCAATAAATTTGATTCTTTGACAAAGTAAAATTATATAAATTAGTGGAAATTTTAACTTGTTTTTTTAGATTTCAACATTTTGTCCTACATTTACCCAATTTAGCATAAAATTTTCAATTTTATAGAACACTTTTAGTTTCCTATGGTTTAACATTAGGTTTATCCATGGCAAATATTATTCTCTTTCTTCTACCACTCAACCAAGTCTCAAGTTACAAGGCTGAACCAAAAGTGAGTTCAAATTAATTTCATAATCATATTGGCTACTTAATAAACTTCAGATCCTATACTGGTTTCAAAAGGTAAATAATATTCAGTCTCTGTCTTTAAGGACTTACCATCCAAAACATTACTTCTCCACATTTTACCTTGTTTCCACATTCATTATCTGGACAAGATATTCTGAAGTGAGTGCTAATGTAGAGGTATGGCCATCTTAAGGGTCTGACATACTGTGGATCATCACAACTGCCTGTCATTTGAATATCATTGATCTAGTAGAAGAAAAGCAATCCAGAATTCAACAAGTATAGGCTTCAGGCACTACTTAAAAATCTAAATTAATACACAGGGAAGATGATGAGTCAGTTTTGCATGTGTTCTTTTAGATTTTGGGGGGATATCCACATAGCTTGTCCAGCATTCTATGACCTGGAGTCCAGGAGAGAATCTTACCTTAAAGGTACAGATTGCAGGATGCACCACACCTGGATAGATGTTAAAGATATAAATACAGATGAACTTGTGTGTATAATGGGTATACAGTGGAGATAAAGCTGGCAAAGAAGTCCAAGAAATGAATATGTTTTAAAAGTTAAAGGACAAAACTATTTCCACAAGAGAGTTAAATGACTTTATATGCAGAAGAGATCACATAAGACCTGACAAGAATAGATTGGATGTGGCAATTTAGATATAATTGGTGACTTATGCCTGACCAAATAAGGTGAGGAAGGAGCCTAGATTTTAGAGAGAAGCATAGAAAAAAGAAGTGAGTGTGAAGCACTGGTAGTTTTAAAGACTATCTTTTGTGTAACTTATGAAACACAAAAAAGAGTATGAAGTGAGGACTAAAAGAGTTTCAAGTTTAAGCAAGGGATTGGGGAGGAGAGTTATTTGTTGGAGTGCTTGTGTTTGTTTGCTATTGTTATTTAATTGAAATTAACTTTAGCAGAATTATTAGAAACAACCAGTTAAGAATGTGAAGTTAAAATGGAAAACAAAAATCCAAGAAAAGAGAAAACACACTTGACAGAGCTCTCTTCCATGAGAACAAAGGAAATTAAAGAAAGAAAAAATAAAGAAAAAGACTTTTTGCGTTTTATTTTTTTATTGTATTCTTTTTCATTACCATTTAGTCCCCTTATAACACCCCCCACAATCACCACACTATTGTCCATGTCCATGAATCCTTTTTCCTTTCTGCTCAATCCCTCTAACCCACTTAGCTGTCATCCTGCTCTTTATCTATGAGTCTGTCTCTATTTTGCTTGTTAGTTTAGTTTGTTCATTAGATTCCACATATGAGTGAAATCATATCGTAATTGTCTATCCGACTGGCTTATTTCACTTAACATAATGTTCTCCAGGTCCATCCATACCGTCACAAAGGGTGAAACTTTCTTCTTTTTTACAGCCATTGTGTAAATGTCCCTTAGCTGTTTTATCCACTCATCTACTGATGGACACTGGGGCTGCTTCCATAGCTTGCTGATTGTAAATAATGCTGCAATGAACATAGAGGTGCTTATGTTCTTTCAAATTAGTGTTTTGGGTTCCTTTGGATATATTCCCAGAAGCGAGATCACTGGGTCCAAAGGCAGATCCATTTTTACTTTTTTGAGGTACCTCTATACTGCTTTCCACACTGGCTGCAAAAATCTGCCTTCCCACCAACAGTACAAAATGGTTGCCCTTTCTCCCCATCCTCACCAGCACTTGTTTGTTGATTTATTGATGATAGCCATTCTGACAGGTATGAGATGATATCTCATGGTGGTTTAAGTTGCATTTCTCTGATGATTAGTGGTGTTGAACATCCTTTCATATGTCTATTGGCAATCTATATGTCTTCTTTGCTTAAGTCAAAACTTTAACATAGTCCTAACCTCGGATGACAAACTGCAAGATATATCACATTTTGGAATAAAAATGTTTAACAACTAAGTAATTAAACAGCCAAGGAATTAAAATCCATCAAAAGGATATGAAAGTTATTATTTTTTTAATATCTAGCAACATTGTATTTTAATGCATAAAGCAAAAGGTGCTAAAATATAAGGAGAATTAAACGAAGGTAGTAGTAGGCCACATTTAAAAAAAACATTTTAGAATTCAGTATGTCAAAAAATTAACAAATGAGCAAATATGCAAATAACTTGAATAGCAGTGTTAATTCTATACACAAATTCTATACACAAATGAAATTATCCTAAGTCAAAATGCATTTAATACACCTAACCTACTGAACATCATAGCTTAGCCCCATCTACCTTGAACATGCTCAAACACTTACATTAGCCCACCTTGGGGCAGTTCTCTTGAGTTTCATCTCATTAATCATTGCCTTTTTCTTCTCACTGGAAGCAGGAGACAGAGATGGGCAGTTTGTAGATATGGTAGAATGTGAAAACACAAAACATACACAATCAAAAAAATACTGGAAACATAGTGTACTGTATACAGTATCAGCTGTTTATCCTCATGATTGTGTGGCTTATTGGGAAGAGCAGCTTTCTGCCATTGTCCAACATCACAAGAATATCATACTGTATGTTGCTAGCCTAGGAAAAGATGAAGATTCAAAATCTAAAGGTTTCTACTGAGTAGGTATTGCCTTTATACCATCATAAAGTAAAGACATCATAAGTGGAAACATGGTAAGTCAGGTACTGTCTGTGCATGAACTATCGTGAATTTAATCATGTACTAAAAAGTGAGTCATGCTATCAAAAAAATGAGAAAAAGTCATGAAGAGGAAATTCACAGAACAAGAATTATAAGCGGATAATATAAATAAGAAACATGCTTGACCTTGTTATTAATCAAAGATATGCAAAAAAAAACAACAATGAGAGATATCTTATCTTTCCTATTATTTCTAAAAAGATTGAAAAACAATAATGCCCAGTGATGTTGAGACTATGGGAAACTATGGAGTAACATATGTTGTTGGTATGAGCATAAATCGGCACTGTTTTCTTGAGATAATTTGGCAATAAAACTAAATTTGAAATGTTTAAATTTTGGTCAAGAGATTCCACTTTTAATAATTTCTTCAGGATATAGCAGTTTAAAGGTGTATGTTCAAGAATGGTTCCTTCAGTGATGTTTAAAGAGTCATAAATGAAATGAATTAGAGAGTTTCAAAATAAAATGGCAGCTTTAAAATCATTAAAGAGAATAAATCAATTATTTATGTACTGTCATGAGAAAATAATAATAGAAGTAAAGAATGTAGGTTGAATGAAGGATAATGAATAAATTATGATTCTCCTTATGTTAATTAAAAATTCAAATATGTATATATATGTAGCAGGTAATTTTTTTAATTTAAAGAATCTTTTTTTACTTGGGGGTTGCTTAAGTGTCTCTTAGACAAATATGGAGCTTTTTTTGTAATTCAGTTAAGGCTATCATTTCCTGGTAGACAAAGATGGTTGTATCTTAGGTCATCAATTGCATAAGATTCAGATCTGCTCCCCGAGATCTGAAGGTACCTAGACCCAGTTAGATGGATCAGGGTTGTCTCACCAAGGCCCATGTCAGGGAAGGCTTCTGAAATAAAATTACCTCAAGGAAATTGTGAATATGGGCTCATGAGCAGGGTTAAAAATAAGAATCCCTTCTGAAGAAAGATTGTTCCAGCAGAGCTTTAGGCTGATCACAGAAACAACTCAACACCTCACCGCACAACTGTTTGTGCGCTGGGAAATCATGGAGCATATTTGGAAAAGGGATACAAAGCATTTATTCAAGAAATACTCTTTGAGTGTTTTCTCCACGGAAGTTACTGTTCCAGGTGACTTTGCTACAACAGTGAATGCCACATACAAATATTCCTGCCTTCAAAGATCTTGCAGTCTAGTAGGAGGAAATAATAGATAAACAAATAAGTATTATATTGGTGATATTAAAGGCTATAAAGTGAAATATTGCTAGGAGGACAGGGGCAGAATAGGAGTATTTCTATTTTTATACAAAGTAGTCACTGAAGGTCCAGCAAGGTAAATTCTGAGGAGCCACCTGAAACAAAGTCATACGGATATTTGGGGGAAAAGATTCCGGATTGAGAGAACCACAGAGCCAAACACCCTGAATGAGTTTCTTATGCAAGAAACGTAAAAAGGCCAGTGAAGCTAAGATGAAATTAAGGAGGGGGAAGCAATAAGAAATGAGAGATTGGAAGGGTCAGTCCCTGTAGGCCATCCTAAACCATCTTTAGAATTTTGGTTTTTACTCTGCAGAAGAGAGGAAGTAACGGGAGAGTTTTGAGTAAAGGACAACACTTGACTGAGGTCTGCACTGAGGAAGTGGGAGTGTTATTCAAAGAACAGTAGTTGTTTGCAAGGTGGTCTCTATCAGCCTCATTCACAAGGCTATGAAACATGTCCTGCAAGGGATTAGTGAAGAAAACCATAACATGGGCTACTTCTAAAATAAAGTATTAGTTTTAATATGCACACAGAATGGTTTTTACTCTTCCACAGAGTTTCATCTTTTGCAATACTCATGTTTTCAGACAAAGTGATAAAGGTACAATAATAATAAAAATATAGTAAAAGAAAAAATGTAACACAGGAAAAAAAGCAATTTATGATTAGCTACAGAAAAGAGTAAAGGAAATATGTAACAAGTACGAAGGAAGGATGTGGTTTGATGAGGCAAAGAATACATGCCCCCAAAAGATTGAAAGAAAAAAGTAGAAGTAGGAATAGATGTGTCTGTAGTCATACTAATGGCAGATTTTGAGGAATTTCCATTAAGATATGCTTAATGTCCTCTGTAACATATAAAAATAGTTAATTTGCTTAGACCAAGTTTCTAGATGTTGGGATTGGGGACTTGAAAAGGTTGGCAAGCATTTGAAAGAGCTGTAGTAGGAAATGGGGTTGAGAAGACAGCTGAAATTGAGAACCAGAAATATATAATATCATCATTACTCACATTTATTTGATTTCCTCCAGCAGGCTGCCAGCATCTGAGAAATGGAGGTAGAAAAGGCAGATGTCTGGGTTAAACCAAGGATCTAGTTGCAATATAACACGGAAGAGACTCCAAGAGACTTTCTTTCACTTATGGCTAGTATGTTCATAATGTACTAGCAGGGACCGGGTTTGCCCTTATACCTTAAACAACTACACAAGGAGATAAAATACATGAAATAATAATTTCAGAAAATGTATAAGAACCCAAAACAGTGATCCTTGAAAAAAGGAAACAAGTGAGGGAAGATCTGCAGCTGTCCAAGCTAACTACCTTCAGAAACTCCAGATCCCAGTGCAAAAAGAAACCCAATCAAAGCTGAGGTCTGGCTGAGTAGAAGAGACAGAGTTGGACGTCCAGGAAGACCAAGATGGCTAGAATTTGTTGGGAGGTGTGGAAGTCAGAGAAAGGAGCTGCACTGAGATAGCTCTAGAGATCTGCAGAGGATTTCTCTTGAACGTTTGACTAAGGGCTGATTTTCACATACATGGGAGGGAAGTAGCAGAGGCTGGGCAAAAAGTATTAAAAAGAAAGGAAATAAGTGCAACAATATCTACAGGTAACATGAGGTGGGAAAGAATCTATGTCCCAGTCAGCCAGAGTGCATAGGCCTGCAAATATAAGAAGAATCAAGCAGTGTCTAGAAGGATATTGTTTCAGTAGTGGGGCTCTGAATATGCCCCATGAAAGCTTTAAAACAGGCCTGGAAAGAAACAAACTGCTTCCCACCAACTCAATTGTGTTCTAGAACAAAGCTCAATAACATTTAAAGAAATATAAATGTAAAATTCACCGTGCCTAGTATTTATGCAAAGAACAGGAAAATGGAACACAAAAGCAGAGACTAAAGCAATCTATACAAACAGACATGGAAATGGCAGGTTGAGAGAATTATCCGACACTAATACTCTCAGAGAGTATCAATTCCGCTCTCTCAGATAAACTTCACATATTTTTTTAAAACAGGAAATCATGAACATGATAAGCACAGTTATGGAATATACAAAAGAGACTTCTAGAGTAAAAAATAAAATAATATTTAGTTTAAAATTCACTGAGATTCCACCATAAAAAGAATGAAATCTTATAATTTGTGACAATATAGATGGACCTAGAAGGTATTTTGTTCAGTGAAATAAGTCAACCAGGGAAAGAAAAATACTGTATGATTTCACATGTATTTGGAACCTAAAGAACAAAATAAACAAAGAAACAAAATTGAAACAGATTTGTGGACAAAGAGAAAGAACTGGCCTTTCATAAAGAAGGTGGACACTGATGGCAAACTGTGCTTTTGTCGCAGTTTTTCATAAGACCAACACTGAAGATTAACATTTCAATTGAAGATGTGTTGTGCTAATATTTAGAAATATTGCTTTGAGATAAGCTTTACTGATAAGGCTTGCATTTTTTAAAATCACAATCCATCATTGAAGTGAATGGCAATTAATTTAGGGGCCCTGATCCCATTGGAGGATAGGGAATGTTACCGAGACTTTTGCAAACAAAAAAAGTCAGAGAGAGTGTTGAATAAACTGTGGTACTACCATAAGATTGCACACTACTCAGCAATGAAAGGGAATGAGTGACCGATATGAGCAATGAGATGGATAAATTTCAACGGCATGATGCTAAAGCCCAGTTACCGGCTGTTTAACTCCATTTATGTGATATTATGGAAATGGCAAACCATAGGCGCAGGGATCTGGGGGAGAAGAGCACTGACCTTGGGACATGAGGGAAGCTTTGGTTGGGTGGGGCAGCTCTGCATTCTGACTGTGATGATGACTGTACAGCTCTGCGTACATCAAAGCTCACAGAACTTTTAACAAGTGAGTAGTACATCTTTGTGCATTTTAACAAGTGAATTTTACTACGTGTAAATTATACATCAATAATGCTGAAAAAACAATAACACAGAGATCGTTACAAATAAGTGTAAACCTATAGGTCAATATTTTCTGTACTTTAAAAAAATTTTAATTTGCCTAATAAAAAATATACGTACACATTGACAATTACTCCCAATCCTGAAAATCTTTGGTACAGATATTCACTAGCAACACACTGAGATAAATGTGTAAGCGTGGTTATTACCTTATTGTTCAGATTAAGAAAAATCATCAAATTAATGTATTAAAAATTAAAAGACTGTGGAACCATAAACAAGTACTGGAACAACAATACAAAATAAATAAATAAATAAATAAATAAATACCTGAAGACAACAATTAGGGGAATGGTTAAATAAATCTTCTCTATATAAAATTTTATATAATTTATTATCTTACATGAACTTTCATGTAAGATTATAATATATATACTATGTATATACTATTGTATACATATACATTATAGAATATTATGCTTTTAAGTTGCAGAATAATATGTAGAGTATGATCCCCTTTGGGGTTAAAAAGGAAAGAAGAGAACCAAATAGTTTATGTTAATGAAGTCAACACACCTTGATATTCGCTAGAGTGAGCTTTAAATTATTAGACTACCATAGCAAAATGATGAAGAACATGAATTCTTGAATCAGATCTTTTCGTTCAAATGCTGGTTCTGCTACTATGAGCTACGTGACTTCAGACAGGTTACTTAACCACTCTGTGCCTCAATTTTCTCCTCTATAAAAGGGAAATAATGATAAATGCCCAACTCATAGGGTTTTTGTGAGGATTAAATATGTTAGTACATATAAAGAACTAAGTATAGCATTAAGTGTTTGCTGTTATTAGGAGTAAAGCCTGAAATTTCAACTCATTCTAGAATCTGAAGTAGAAAGAATGAAGATGAAGATCATAGTTACTTTATAAATTATCAGACTCGAAGCAAATCTCTTTTTTATTATTCAAGGAAAGAAATAGTCAAAAATCCATATGTTGAATTCTCCACCATGTCACTTAAAAAAGTAAAGCTCTAATAAAATCATAGTACTAAAAATGTCTTTTTACAAAAAGGTAGATGTACTCTTTACTCATAATATAATCCTGTATATTAAGCCTGACACCTTTTTTTCTTTTCTTCACCTCCTTATCCAAAATTGTACCCAGGTGCAGGAAAGGATTTGAGTTAGTAAAAGGGAATTCACTGCCATCTAAACTCCATATGGTCACAAGAGATACCAGAAAATGAAAGAAGTTTCAGTCAAAAAGACACTCGCAGTAAAACTGAATTTTTAAAGCTACATCTGTCATATTATTTGTGCCACATGAATCATTTGGTTGCAATGAGGACAAAAGGAACTCAGTGCTAGGACTGTGGGATATGTGTGTATTTCCTGTGTGTGTGCGCGTGTGTGTGCACACGGGTGTGTGTGCGTGCGCAAGTGCCTTTCTCACAGAACATATGTTATCCCACTCAGATTTTGGCAAAGGTGAATTTGGACCATGTAATAAAATACAGTGTTACACAATCAAAATGTTGGGTTTTAGTCCTCATCTGAAGAAAAGCATTTGATTTGAACTTGGATTACGTGACTGTGTTGACATTTTAGCTACGACTATAAAAAAATGTTTTTCTCTTTTCCAAATCAGCTTTTTTCCCCTCCTCCCCTCATGTGTGGCACTCAACAACAGGAAGGGAAACTTTGCAGACAATAAATGCAGTCGAACCATGAAAAAAATAAAACGGAATTGCTCTGTGGCTCTCATGGAGTGGCTACAGCAAGTCAGATCCTACAGAGTTGGAACCCTATCGCCCTGAGCATCTGCCCCACTCCTCCTTGGAGAGCGCACACTAATCATCTCTCTTCATGGTCAGTAACCACATAAGGACAACACCAGACGATGCCAGTGGTTTGGGTCCTGTAGCATTTATATGCTTCCCTGCAAAGATAGTCATGCCAGATAATATTCGTCAACCTTGTCCTTGGTCTTCTCTCTTGATTGAGGCAGATGTTTATTTTCCATCTGTACTATATGTCAGTGCAACTGCAGCCTTCATCTGGCAAAGGGTGCCTGTAATATTATGAGGCCATCACATAAGCTGCTGGAAAGATTACTCTGGTGAATAAAATCAGTTTATGGCTAAAAACATTTATTCTTCATTTTGATAAGCTCTTAACAAATGGAAATTTGCTTTCTTACACTTTTGCCAAGCATAGGACCATGTTTATTTCTCGCTATATGGGTCACGAAGGATTCCCAGCTGTTAGCTAGAGTCAGTTGTGCATTGCTGCGCTCAACAACATCTGTTTCACAAAAACAGTATCCAGCTTTTAGCGCTCAAATGGAGGTTATACCATATGCCGGCAGACCACTTAGTTTTTACCTTGGGAACCAACTTTACTCTAGTCAAGGTAGCAGAGGAAAAACTGAATATTTTAATGTTACCCAGCTTCAGTCACATCTTCATGTGGGCTTGTCATATCCAACTATATATCGTAAAATTAGTTTCAACAATATAAAGCAAGCTGTTCCTCTGTTTAATTATTAATTGGAAGAAAGTTTGTTTGCAAAACAGTTGAAATGTATTTTGTGATAGACCCTGATGTTGAAAGTAGTGCCATTAGATGATGCTGCGAACAGAGCATTCTGTTGAAATGTTGATTAATGTTATTAGTTATGGACAAAAATAAATTAGGTTTATAACCCCAAAGTAAAGTGTGACATGATAGAAGACTACAGACTGTTAAATATTTTCTTACATTACAAAATATCCTTCATTGCTTGACTTATGTCTTGGATCCCTTATCTTAGTC
Organism: Mormoops blainvillei; assembly: GCA_004026545.1. NCBI lineage: Eukaryota > Metazoa > Chordata > Mammalia > Chiroptera > Mormoopidae > Mormoops > Mormoops blainvillei. Next base: position 148,162 of record PVJD01000172.1, read on the forward strand.
CATGATACTTTTTTAGAAAATCAGAAAATAAAATTGAGGTTTCAGTATATTTTGTGAGAAATTTAAACTTTAAAGAAACACATTCAAATGCATATTGGCTTTCAAACTTATATTCGTATTAGCGCAGTCCTCAAATCCCTAGAAAAGATAGCTCACTTATTTCCTAGAAGCCTAAAAATAGTTTATTGACTCTTATAATCTAATGTGTTGTCTTAGAATATTTTTTCATGGGTAATGAGCATTTTAAAAAAATAATACTAAAGAACATTGAAATTCTGTGTTTAGATTTTCTAGTTTCCTCAGTTCCAAAATTGAAGACATTGGTTCTATTTGTCTCTAAGGCCCTCTCCAAGTATTGTGATTCTATTACAATAGTCTATAATGATTACGCAAAGATGTCTATGTACTTTCCCCATGGGGAGAAACATTAGATTTTTAAGGTTTCTTTAATGCTATGATAAATGCTAAGAGGTTTTCCTGAGTCAAAACTTTAATTATGAAGCCAGAGCATCAAGAAGGCCTTACCTGAATCTCAACTGGGAGCATCTTAAATTTCCAAATTTCATTTTTGAAGAAAGAAATATGTCCATCTGGGGACTGATTCTCCCTAAAGACTCTAGAACAACCAATTAGAGATCTGATGAATAATTACCACAGCTAATTATTAGGCTATTCAGATTTTTCATTTGTGAACTTTCATGTAAGATTATAAATCCACCTGTGGATTAATCACACAGTTAAAAGGAAGACATAAGATAGGTTATTACTAGAATTGCATTTATTCTAATTCTTAACTTTGGCTATCTTCTACTTTAGAGAATAGCCAGTTCTAAAAACTAAGTCACATCCAGCCCTGGGTAGAAATGTGAATTTATCCAAGTATATCTTTGACCTGCTCTGTAGCTCAGTGCCTTTCGCCTTTTCTTGAAACCTCCTGAAACGTTCTATCTTTTGAGTTACACCCAAATAACCTTGTCTACCAAGTACCCAGATGATCAGTGTGCATTTTGGCTGCCCACAAGGTTGCCCTTGACAACCTTGGTTATAACGAATAGGAATCCAGACATAGCAGTATCCTATGGCGCCAAGGCAGGAAGAACGGGTAGCTCTTACAATGAGCTCAATCCAGGAACTAGAAAACCAATCAAAGTCGTTCTCTCTGTCTCCCTGAGGCCATGAAGTGCTTGCTTTTCTCTGCAGTAGTGTACATGATGTGACAAAAACATATGACATGCACTACAGGAAATGGCTTTGTAAGCCTTGACTCTACACAACTTTAGTCTCTAGTGTTCATTTTGTTCTGGTTCCAAATTCCAAGAAGGGTGATCCTGATTGGTCCAGGGGGAGTCATGTGTTCATTCAGTTGTGGTCAGTGGGGTCATGACCACAGAGAAATAACATTGAAGAGAAGCCCTTTCCTTCATTAGGAGTAAAGAGCTCTCAGAGATGAGGCTGTGAAGTAATAATGCATCACAATAAGTGTCTCTTCTACCACCCTTTCCTAGAGGTACTAATGAGCACTGAAGTTCCTAAAGCCACCTTTGGAGAGACAGCTTGATGTGGTGGTGGAGGATGTGGAATCCACAGCCCCACAGCTGGGAAATGAGCCCGGCTCTAGTACCCTCCATAAAACTCAACCTCAGAGCCTCACTCTTCTGGTTTATAAATTGGGCATTGTCTCTCTCATGGGCCTGCTGTGAAGATTAAATGAATTGCAAAGCTCTTGGAATAGTGCCCAGTATGTAGTAAGAGATACATAAAGATATATAAATGTTGCTTGAGAAGATAGTAGAAATAAGAGCACTGTAAAAACATAGGAAAATAAATTATACAACTATTTCTTGATTGTATTTGGCACTAGAGATACAACCCTTCCTGTGGAAGCTATAATGCTAAGAGATGAATATCATGAATGGACATAGGGTATGAAGAAAATCAGTCTATGGAATATAATAATAATGCGGGAGAATAAAGCTTAAGATCTAAAATTTGAGAATAGTCACATATACGTCCAATCTCATTATAAATAGAGCGGGATGGCATGCTGCCTTTGTATTTGTTCTGAGGTATTCTTAGTATTCTGCAGGCACTTGATATGTGTTAATAATAGTGAATGTCACCTATTTTAAGCTTTCTTTACTGATCAAAAATACACAGATTGTATGCCACCTAACAGAACAACCCTCGCTGAACAGTAATTTATTTGGTTATTTTCCACTAAATTAATATTGCAAGATTTTGTGGAAGAAAGAGGAAGTTGTCCCCCTCAAAGGGATTCTTATGTTGTCCAGATATGATAGTGACAAAGATGAAGAAATTTAGGGTATGATTTTCTGCCAACTAAGAAACTACATAGGGAATTTTAATCAGGAAAAGAATATGATGTGGAGGGGGGATTGGGAGTGATGCTTAAAGAGGGAGCAAAGCCTGTCTATGCCAGAGAGTGAAATTTAATAAGCATTACTTAAATGCTTATACTGCAGCCCTGGCAGGTGTGGCTCAGTGGATTGAGTACTGGCCTGCAAACCAAAGGGTTGCTGGTTTCGATTCCCAGTCACGGCACAAGCCTAGGTTGTGGGCCAGGTCCCCAGGAGGGAACATGGGAGAAGCAGCCACACATTGATGATTCTCTCCCTCCCTTCCTCCCTCCCTTTCCCCTCTCAAAAAATAAATGAATAAAACCTTTAGAAAATACTGCAGCTGGTAAGTAGATAGGTAAATCTCTCTTTTTATTTGTAATACATTAAAATTACCTCTTAAGATGTCTGTCTTGCACACATGCCATAAATTATTTGAAGGCTGAGATCATGCCATCTCATCATCCATACACTCTTCTTCCCAATAAACTCAACATTAAGAAATAATCAATGAATGTGTATTGAGCTGAACTTGATGTACAGCTTTATTAGAGGCCTAAAATAAGAGACCTTGGAAGAAAAATATGCTGGAACATCAGCAGCAAGCCAGAGGGTTTGAAGAGGAAGTAGGCTCTATCTTACTAAAACTCATCTTGGTATAGAATTGCCTCTCAAGAAGGGGGTCTCACGAGAATGGCAAAACCATGTTTGATTAAGATCAACCAAACATACTATCCCGAAGATTGTCAATTGTGAGTGGAGCATAGGAACATGAGTTTCAAAGTGATGGCACTGGTCAACATCATATCATGTTGATGCTTATCAGATGGGGCAAAATTCCAAACAGTGAAGAGTCACAATTTTAAAGACTGTGGGCAACAAGTGACATGAACTAGGAAGAGTATCACAGCATTATCGAACTACTATTCAAGGTCAAATTCCAAAGGAAATGGAATGATCACCAAAATCATAGGAAGACTTCCAGTCTGGACGATTACCACAAGATTTGGGGATGCTAAAAATTGGTGAATTCACAGGTGATGGGGATTCATGCTAGCTCAATAGATACCAGGCTTGCAGGGATACTGCAAATTGTTGACCTTGATTCTAACATGCTCAAGAGCTGGGGAATCAGGTTCTACTGACAGAACGGTGGGAAGGCTAAGGAAGGCAAGGGCTAATACTACAGACATCATAGAGATAGTATGGATTTGGCCTCAGAGAAATTAATACATAAAATTAGCAGTGACATTTATTTCTCTTCAAATACAGGACAACATAGAGAGACAATAGAGCTCAAGCCAGCCTAACAGAGAGAGTAGACATAGCTTGAGGACAAGATTGCTTATACTGTGGCTCAACTATTGGTTAAGAAGGGGGCAGTGAAACAGAAACAAAAAAGGGGTGATCACACTTTAGGTCCTGGGAGGAGGTGACCTCTTGGCATTCATTGCCCAATATGTCAAGATCTGGATGGTAATCCCAGGACTAGGGTGTAACTCAAGTAAGATAAAACATAATCTTTGATTCCACTTGGGGTAATTTTACTCAACTTGAGGTATCTATTGTATAATTAACTTCTTCTATGAAAAGAGCTTCCAATTCATAGTACTTTTCAGTCATGTTATAGAGACAAATGAGCTAATCAAATGGAATAAATTTCAATTAAAGATACAAGAAGTGAATTTATAAAAATGAAATCTTTCATGTTTCCAAAAATTTGATTCTCTTGGTTCTTGACCTAAATTTATCCTGCTGAATTTCTACTGTTTACTGCATTAAAAAGGTTTCAAGGAAGGTATATGGTTCTCAGATTGTGTTTCAACATGTGAACCAGCAAAGATACTCTCAAAGAAACCACTTAGCTATTTCATATTCATTGTGTTCTGTCACTTTATTTTTTAAATTAACAGTCAGCTGTGATCAAAAGAAAGGATGAAAGACAAAAGATAACCTAAAATAATAAGACTCACTTCTTAGGCTTTTGAAAATAACCGTGGGAAACATTAGTCTTTAGCTGTTCATTGAAAATAATCTTACTTCCTCATAAATGTATATCTTTGAGTTACTGATAAAGACTGAGAATAACTTCCTAAGAAACTCTGACAAAGTCACTTCCTTCCCTTTTATCATCAATGATGATCATGCAAGGCTCTGAGCAAATTTAAATTTTATTGTTGAGCTAGGATTGGAATGCGTCATTGGCTTTCTTTGAATATTATATTTTCAAAAATAAGGGAAAATTACCAAATATTCTTTGTGTGTTTCTGTAATTCTTCTTCCTCTTTTCTTTATTGCTAAAGTACTTAGAGCTAGAATTGCTAAATAGTTTATTGTAAAAATAAGGACATATTTGAAAATAAAAGGGGATATAGTCCTGGCTGGTGTGGCTCAGTGGATCGAGTGCCAGCCTGCAAACTGAAGGGATGCTGGCTCGATTCCCTGTCAGGGCATGTGCCTGGGTTGTGGGCTGGGTCCCCATTTGGGGGTGAACAGGAATTGGAATTTCTCTTGTGTATTCGTGTTTCTCTCCCCCTCTTTCTCCCTTCCCTCTCCTTTCTCTCAAAGTAAATAAATAAAATCTTTTAAAAATTTTTTTAAAGTGAGGATATAACTAAGAATAATTCCAGGACAACTGGTATTACCCTACTTGAAGAGCACTTTAAGCTCATCTATCTCTTGTCCCCATTTGAAAATTATATGTAAAAAGAAATGTCCTTAGGAGCCATGTGAATTTTGATCCATGAACACAAAATGCTGCTAAAAATGATTATAAGAAACACATTCTTCAACCTTGACACAGTCACCTATTTCCCATTCATTTATTTATTCATGGGCTAATTATTGAAAACTTACTGGACTTGGGTATATTGATTAGAAAACTCACACTTTACTGCCTCATGAGTCTGTAATTTGGTGAGAAGACATTTCGAAAATGTGGATATAAGGGCTGTGTGGAGGATGGTTCATGGTGCCATGGCAATATTTAGGAGGGGCACTGGGGCCAGATATGCGGTTGGGGGGTGTTGGGGAACAGCTTCCTGGAGATGCAAGAACTTAATGATGACTTCATTTTCAAGTGCAAGGAGGTCTACAAGGATGGGATGTAATACGGAGAAGGAAGGAGTGGGATGAAAAGGTTTTCAGGAAGAGAGAACAACATGCATGCATGTTGACAGAGGACATGCATGTCTCTCTGAGGACAGAGAGATCAAGGGAAGTAACAGGAGGTTAGTATGGCAGGGGGCTTCCCAGTGCAGTCCTGGGGGAGAACGCAGAGACAGCAGATCGCTTGGAGTTGGAGAGGGCGACTAGTTTGGAGCTCCAGGCCTAAACCAGGCAAGAAATAGCGGTGAGATGAACCAAGGAAGTGAGAATGAAGACACCAGGTCTCCAGCTTGAGGGAACTTCCAAATACCATACTGTAGTCTTTACATTAGGCAGGACCAAAGAGAATATTGGCTTCCAATTGTCTAGATGTTTTAAACCAGGTAGTTCTCTCTGTGAGTTCTAATGTGTGTTCGGCTGCAAAGCAAGTGTCTCTTAGCCATAGCACTCATAAATGATACATAACACCCGCACCTGGTGGGGAGAAGCTGGTTTTCTTCCGTACCTGAGCACCTCGCAGAGGTCTCCAATAATCCCCAATCCCCACTTCAGGGTCATAAGGAGGTTTTCAGTTGTTTATTTTCTACCTCTGTTACTGTACGGAGGCCTGGCCCTGAGCAGGTCTGCTTAGAGCCAGATGGTAATGTGGGTTCTTTAATTCATGCAGGAAAAAATGCATAACACTAGTCCAGGTGACTATGAGGGTATGTTTATTAAAGCTGGAAACAGTAAAACAGGGAAGGGCTTAGCACAGAGGAAACAACAGAAGAGCCTGGGCTGGGCTCCCTTACCTCACTGGGAGTCTAGGAAACGAGACCTGGGGACAGGTTTAGGGGATTAGCCTGGGATGAGCTGCTGCTGCCCATTGCTCCTCTGGTTGCAAGTCTCATGGGGACTCAGAGTTTCGGAGATGTGTGTCTGTGGGGGAAGAAGAGAGGGAAGAAGGAGAAGGGAATGTCACAGGCTGCTCACCAGAGGGAGAGCAAGCATGCTGGGTCCTTTGTCTTGAGGCTTTTATCTTTCTTTTGTGGATGCGAATCTTAGGAGAGGTCCCAAGAGAGGTTTTCAGCAGAATGTTCATCAGTTTTCCAGGTGTGCTCTTCAAGGATTGTGCTCTCTACTGATCTGTCAGTGCCAGGGCAGGGGGTCGTTAGTTATTGCAATTGGTCCTGGTTTTGCTGCTTCTCTGGCCTGGAGCTGAAATACAACTGAGGTTTAGATGTTTTCTGTCGGGAGGTGACCTTCTATATATAGCTGTAAATTGTCCAGCCAGTTTGTTCAGCTCTCTGTCTCAGTTTCCCTATTCTACTTGTCCTAGTTTACTGGCCTGTCACACCTCCATATTTTCTGTTGTATTTTAAAAGAAAAGTAAATTTTATTTAAAACAAAAGTACCATCCTGGGTTATCTAAAATCCCTGGGGATTTTTTAAAGTTCAGTTAAGAACCAAAACTTTTATTGACCACTCACTGTGATAAATAATGGGGATCAAAGGACATTACTAGTTCATTCTTGACTGTTGGGAACTCACCATCTGCTAGGGGGATTGAAACAACCCACCGTCAGATCACGCAGAGGGCGGGGAAGGTATTAGATGATATTCTGTAAAAGATCCAGAAAACTCTTTCTTATGAAAGTGAAACTACTTCTGCTGAACTTCTTAGTATCAATTCCTTTTTCACTGACATATATAAGGACATCTGTGTGTGTGCTTACCTGGTAAAAAATATGACAGGGATTTTCTGAAAAAAGTTAAGAAATGAAAAAATTTTGTGATAAAATAGTACTAGGTCTCTAAAGAATCCCTAATTTTCCAGGACGCCTGAAGACCCATCGGCTGCTGCCTCCATTTGGTTCTGCGGAGAGGCTACCAGCCCTTTTAATGTATAACAGAATCATCTTTATAGACTAATGGTCCTTCTTTTGCTTGGTTTGTATCACTGGCCCCATGATACTCTAATAAAGCTGAAAATCCCTGCCTGGGGGTGGGGGAGAGTTTATAATTCTCATCCACATTTTTACATCGAATTAGAGAAATTCTCTTTTCCTCTGAAATTCTACATAGAATTTATGGACTCCCTGACACCCATCTATGGAATCCCATTTAAGAACCTCTGTTACACACCAAACTCTCAGAAGGTGGGGACAGATGGGGGGTGTCATCAGGTTCATGTTTTATTCCCACTTTCTGGCAGAGGGTCTGACCAAAAACCTTTCTTTAACAAAGAGCAAATGGTAATAATAAAACTGATATTTATCATCTAACATTTATTACATGCTTACTAATTGCAAACTTTTTTTCCAAACATAGTATAGTTGATGAAATTCACAGCGTCCTTTGAGGTAGACTTTATTATCTCTCTTTTGCAGATGAGAAACAAGTAAAAAAAGTTGTATAACTTTTTAATGGCATAAGTTCAGAAGTGATGAAGCAAAGTTTCATACCTAGACATACTGTCACCAAAATCAGTGCTTTTCACAACTAGTTAGGGAAGAAATAAATGAGTAAATTAAAATTCTTTTCAGGTGTCATAAACCTAGCAGATCAAGGTTTAAGTTGTAACTTTCTTTAAATTCTTCTTAAGCACATACCTAAAATTATCTAGGAGACAGTAACTCAGATTTCCTGTAGTTCAGATTCACAGGAAAAGAACACATGCTGTTCTACATCTAAGTAAAAGAAATGCCACGAAATCCTAGGTTTTTCTGTTCTATAGGTTAGCAACACCAGTATCTACCCTATAGGCTTTCTCATTCATCCCTTGTTATTAGAAGCAAAAATTCTGTCCACCGATTACCAAGGCAAAAGTTCCAAACATGAAAATACCATCATGAATTATTTTTAAAGGTGGATCACAGATTCCTCCAAATTGACTAACATTTCCCAATAGAAGAATGCACACTATTGCTAGATTTTTAACTCTATTTTCCTTCTCAATTGGTATTTTTATTGTAATTTGTTGCTGCTGTATTTTCTTCATTTTTGGTTCTCTATGACTTTCATTTAAGTTCTCCCTAACCTATAAACTTGATGAGCTTTCTATAAAGAAAGCGGGAAAGATATTAAAAATAAGAGGATTTTCCAGGTGGGTTCTCCCAAGCTCTCGGTTCTCTCATTAGAATAAAGATTTTACAGTTACATCTGCATGATTCTTAAAAAAAAAAAGAAAAGGGATATAAAGGGGAAAGATAAAAAAGAGTTCGATGTATACCATCACTCCTCCCCAACCACTATCCACATGTGTGGTGACATTACAGGATGGTCTGGAAACAAGTGGTGAGACTGAGTGGGAGTGCACTAGAATACTCCAACTCCCTTTATAAAAGCATCAAAATCACCTTTCCTTCAAAAACTGAAGGTGTCCTTCCCTATAAATGTGCCCGGTTAAAGTATTCATCCCATATTTATATATCGTATTACATTTTGTTGAGATCCAATTAGTTAACAAGAATTAAGGAAAGTACACAAACCAGCCTCTAGCTGGCCAAAAATAATACAAGAGGACAAGGAGGGGAGTCCATTTCATTTTATGTAAAATTTCTCTAGAAGCTATTTTTATTAAAATATTTGCTAATTGGGTACGTCAATGTAACACACGTCCAAACCTACGGGAAATTTTTGTGAGTTTATTTAACCAAACTGATGACAATCACCAACAAGCAAAATCTCAGTGGATTGAGAAAATGCGCTAAAGAATGGCAGTTTTGCAGCTTATTTTATATATTACAATCAAAGGAGGAGGTATAAAGAGGGTTACATGAAATCTATTGGAGGTAGAATAAGAGGATGGGAGAAAGCAAATGGGGCCGGAAATCTCTGGGATTGAATAAAAAGTAAAATGGAAAGACACATACTTCTCTTACATTGGTGGGTACAGGATAGTTAATAATTAGCATTTAGAGCACATGGAAATAGTATTGGGGAACAAGATACCAATGAAAGGTTCTGTGTGGTCTCTTGCTCTGGTGTGAGGTGGTACCCTGAGGGGTCTGGAAAAGATTACTCTGACATTTCAAAGGCTTGTTAATCTTAGGTGCAAAAAGACAATAGACAGGCTCACCTAAAGTAAAGATTGACTTAAGTGAATCTACAGGCCACCTGTCATGGCTTGCTTTTCGTTAGGAATCTTTTTGTCCAGGCCATCTTATGTGGTTATTTTTAGTCTCTGAGTTTGTAAGGCCCACCATGCAGACCTCCCCTCAGCTTGTCAGCATTAGCATGTAACCCCTTTTGTCACCCACAGATAAATGCTGTCTACTATTTATCTATCTCAAGTATGAACATCTGTATAGAACTGTGAAATAAATGGACAAGTGACTAGGATTATGACATGGGTCTGGGTGACTTCTGCTTTCAAATGAACACTTCACATTACACATTTTTGTACTAAGAAAATGTAACCATGTGAAATCAGCCTGGGATACTTTAAAATCATCTTTCTTTGGCCTCTTGTCTTGCTATGGAATAGGAAGGACAGAAAAAAAATGTCAAAAAATCTAAATATTTAAAATAAAAAATTTTCTTATAAATTAGAAAGTTGGCATTTGAAATTATCTCCATATTAAATTAACCCAAGGTACAGTTCCAAGGTCAGTAATGTGTCTGGGAGAAGTTATCTGGTTCCTGAATTAGTGTCCTTATTTCATCTAAGGGAAGGTAATAAATAAATGAATATCCTGAAGAAGGGAGGGCAGTTTTCTATTTATTAGCTTTCCCATGGGAATTCCCTTCAAAAGAACTTGTTCTTTGTGCTTACATCATTAAAAGGTAAGCTTACCTAGTTAAAGAAATCTTCCCTGGAAGACCTACACATCGCCTAGGCTGGAAACAAAATAGCTCTCAGAGCAAGGGTCTCAGCAGCAAACCCACCGGCATTCATCCGCCCAGAGATGAACACGAAACGAAGCATGGCCTCTGCCCCAGACAGTTTTCCATGTATGACAGAGAAAATCTAGAACGAGACGGGCAGGTCTGTGGGGCTGAGGCTCACTTCAGGGTAGAGGCTTGGTAAGCTGGTCCAGAGAAGCCAGGCAATTTGAGTAGATGACAAGTTTTTAGGAAAATGACACAAGGAACTAGGCTAGTGTCTAGGGAGGCTAAACTGAATTAGAATTGTTAACACAATTTGACCTAGTAAATTTAAAAATCTAATTGACTTTATTAAGTAAGTCATGAATTGGGCAGCATTCAATCTAGCAACTAGAAGTGTGCCCCCAGGGGTTGTACAGCAGGGAAGGTTTTCACAGAAAGAAGGGTGGGGCAAGGGACTTACTAAGAAAGAACAAAAGGGGTTATTTTTAGACCAGCAACTCTGTTTTTATGGGGGTGGAAGAAGAACCGCAAGAGTTTTTATCAGAGAGATTGCTTCTTCCTTCTGTGGGTGGAAGGGATGGGGAGGGCCCACATGACAGATTCCCTCACTGGTGTTGGCCAGAAAATTTCAGACTTGTTGATTAAGCTTATATTTCTGAGAGAAGTTAAAATAACAATTAAGTCAGGTATTAAATCTTGGTTTGGTGTCATGGATTTTAGCACAAGTAATTACATTTTGGGTTTGTGGTTTTCTTTTTAATGGGATGTAGGAAAAGATCTCTGTAAGAAAGGAGATTAGAGCTGGACTTACAGGGTAAGGAACCAGCTATGCAAAGATCTGGAAGAAGAGCATTCCAGACAGAAAGCAGCACAGGAACCTAGAACTGAGGAGGCAGGAGGCAGCAGGTTAGAGGAACATCAGAGGGGCCCAATGAATGAGCAAAGATAAGAACTGATGCAAAGAGATCAGAAAGGGAGTCAAGAAACGAAAGCCAATCTGCACATTCTGACAAAAAATTTCATGCGTGGCTGATCAGAGAGGTCGCACTTGGATATACACAGCTACGTAGGGCTCTTCAAGTTGAATTCAGCCCGCCCCCTATACAAACAGCCTGACAATAAGCCCTGACCCGAAGCCTCTCTTACTTGCCAAGGCAATGATGCAACTCACCCTTTACTACATGCTTTTCCTCTAATTTGTCCTGTTGGCTCCCTGAATCCCAGTGTACCACTCTTGTAGTTCACCCCCAGACTCTCTGACTCCAAACTATCTGCTGGAAAGACATATCTCTGCCCTTAGCCTGGGCCAGAAAGGACCAGGGTAGCCAAGCCTGTCCACTCAGCTGTCTGCCAAGAGAAAGGAACTAGATAAAAAGAAGACACCCCCCAGTCCCTGACTGTAGCCTCATAACTGTGAATGGAATGAAGGAGCTATAAGCAGGAAGAAAGAGCACCAGAGAATCGAATCCAGAACAACATGGGCACCCAGGAAAGGCAACAAATTTTAATAGAGGTAAAGACCATGGGTGTGTCCTGGTATCTCCACTGTGTTCTTCCTCTCTACCTCTCAGGGGATAGCAGCTTTGGTTAGCGTATCAAGTCCCACATTCTCTCTGGTGAGGCGGCTGTTGGAAGTTGTCTCCACCAGTAGACTAACCTGTAAGAACTACATGTACTCATCTTTGTATCTTCGGTGGGTAGCATATGTTAGTTGCTCAAATAATATTTATTAAATAATTAAAGATATGCACTGATTTATGTTCAGTGATGTTCATTACAGCATTAGAATTTAAAAAATCAGAAATTGCCTAAACATCCAAAGATGAGGTCAATTTTGTTACAACTATAATTCAGAGAATTACCAGTGAACAATGAAAATTATGTTTTAGGAAACATGCATTCTATAGAAAATAATTCATAATAGAGGAATGAGAGAGAAAGAGAGAGAGAGAGACACTTATTTTTCCCTCCAGATTTACTCTCAACTTTACCTCACAGGGTGGTGATAGAGCCTTGTTTGCCTGGGTTATTCCCAGGTTATTCTATTGTCCTGGGTTTATTGGCATCATGAGTAATTCACTCCTTCTCACTCTCAAAAGCGTCCTTATTCTTACAACAGGTTTTGAAGTCACACTTTAGCTCCACATCCATCAAGGAGCCCCAGACATACAGGCGTCATAACCTTGTTTCTTGCTTCCTGGCTTCTCGCTGGGCTGGTCCAGGAGTCGCACTAACTGGTGACTGACAGTAGGGAGGAGGCCAGGGAGGCATAAGAGTTTATTCCTCCAGCTCCCTCTCTAAAAAGCCAGACTGGACCTGTTGTAGCTCCCCGTCAAAAGGCCAGGCGGCTGCCTTCACACAGTCTCTCCACCTCCAGGCCCCGAACCCCTTCCTGCCATTACCCCAGTGGGTTTCTGGGTAAACTCAGGCTCCTTGCTGTTTTCCCTGTTCCTTCCAGTTGCCCTACAACCAACCCATATCTTTATAAATAGTCTCTTTATGAAACTCCTCAGACAGTCCCAACGTGAGTGTGCCATCTGTTTTCTGCCGGCGACCTGGCGAATTAACAGAGACAGCAACAGAGAGAGACACAGAGACAGGAAGATCACCAAAATGTTCTCAGTGGGGGCAAAAGCATAGGTGATGTTCATAAGGTCTTTGTGTTTTGACATTTTCTCATTGTTCTCCATTTAGCATGTATTTAGTGTTGAGACAAATGATACAAAATCAGGTGAGAATTTGCAGAAGAAACTGACAAGCCTTTGAAATACCTTTCTCTGAACTCTACAGTCAGAGTTCATGTTCACACCTGATTCATGTTCACACAAGAATGTGCTGTGTAGAGCATTGCTATTATGCTTGTTATTTACTGAACTATTCCTGTGACATCCGCTTTATGTCCACTGTTTCACTTTTTCCTTTACAACAACAAAAGGTAGGTGTTATTAATCCCACATTATGGGAGAGAAAATGAAAGCTCATAGAAATTATATCATCTGCCCAAGGCCACTTAGGCATGAAGAGGCAAAGCTGAGATTTAAGCCCATACTCTCAGTCACTTCTTCCCACAAATAATATAGACGCACACATAGACAAGTTAATTAGAGCATTGCATAAAATCCCTTTGGGAACAGATTGTTTTTTTGTTCTAAAAGAATGAATTGACCTTTTGATTATGCAAATATGAAGTAAGAAAAACTTCTATTCTCTCTGTCTTTAAGAACGAGCCTTGGATAGGAGAGCTACATTGAAGGGGACTCCTGTTAGTAGGGACCCAAGAATTTAGAGACGTGGTGGCACCCAAGATTAAGGACAAAAGCTACTATCAGGTTACCCTGCTAGAGAAGTCAAGCCTCTAAATTCCTGGAGTCCTATCTACTAGGTGTTGTTTGCATGTTTTCTGCATTGTAATAGCCATTTGGTTTTCCCCCCTCTTCAAGAAATCTAGTTAAGTGTAGTTCTCATCTAACCTGAGATGAATTAATCTGTTTCCTCATGTAGCATAAAGTGGCTTAAAGAAAAGTAGGCCGGCACGGGTGTGGAGCAGTGATCCAGGCCTAGACTGCTGGCTAGGTCAGGTGACCTCCAGAACCAGCCTTCGGAGCATGAACACATTCCCCGGGGATTCTCACAGATTTGTGGGGTGACAACCCTGGTGGAGCACACGCTGGATTTCCTGTAGTCAAGCAAGATGGAGGCTCTTGCTACCTTAATTTGAGCATAAAAAAGGAAATGTGAGCTCAGTTTGTGATCAGTTTTTATGAGTATATGATATCTATCTATATCTATATCTATAGATATGTCTATATATAAATATATATCTATATATAAATCTATATATAGATATAGATATATCTTGTCCAATCTCCTAAATCAAAAATTATGTATTGATTTAGTTTCTTTGATAATTCAGAATGGTAATGAGGCTGGACCTTTAGTCAGATACTTATTGGCAGTATGTATTCATTTTAGTGTGTTCTACTAATTTTATGTTTTCAGTTTTTAAGTTTCATATGTTAATACATCAGAAATTTATTTTCAAATTTTACCCACATGTCTAAATTCCACTTACTGAATTTATTCTTTCCCAAATGAATCGAGATGTCTCATTTTTGGAGCTTTAAAATATTATACATATGTGTGTCTATTTCTGTTCCAGCTTTCCTCAAACTTGTAAGAAAGAGATTTATCTTGCAAGATGCATTTTAAAAAGAATTCTGAGGTCAAATAAGCCTAAGAACCACCGTGTGTAATAACCCCTTAGAAATTCACAATGTATGTCAGTACAGCAGCCCTGAATAGTCCTAATATTTTTACACAACTTATAGTCCTGTGGTTCCTTGATACACATCTATAAATATTGTTCTATTCTATTCTATTAATTTGGCTCACTATTATAATACCAGTAGGAAAAAAATAGGTGGAATTATCATTGCTTCACAGCAATGATAAAAGATAGCAAATACTACTATCTTTTAGGAAAAATACCCATATCGGCCCTTATTTTCAAAATTGGTTTGGCAATTTTGAGCATGGTTTTGCTTATTAAAAAATTTAGAATAATTGTGTTGCATTCTAATATCCCCCCCACCCCCTCGGATTAGTATTCTCATTATGTTCACCTAAATTCAGATTCAATTTAGGGTAGAATTCACATATCAAAAATTGAAAATCTTCTGATTCAGAAACTTTGTATTTCACTCAATTTATTCAACTCTGTTTTTATCATGCATTGTAAAAAATTTCAGTTTTCCTCACATAATTGGTACACATTTTTGTTACCTTAATTCTAAATATTTTACATAGTGACTGTTGTTAGGCATAAAATTGTTTCCCATTATTTTTAGGTGACTATTGTTAATACACAGTATTTGTGTAACTATAATCCGATATATTATTTAACATACATATTAGTTTTAATAGTATATACAGTTGATTCCCTTATGCTTAACAAAAAGAAAATTAATAAAACTATCAGCTAATTTTCAGTAGCTATATTCATATATTTTTCTCATCTTATATTAATAAGATTTCCAAAGCAAAATTTAATAATCTTATTGATAGTCAATATATTTACCTTATTGTTAATTTATAGCAAATGACTTTAGTGATTATCAATGAACAGTTTGCATACTAATTGAATTTGCTTTACAAAGTAGCAACATTACCTTTGCTAAGCAAGAGGGAACACAATATGAGATGATTGCAAAAAACCTGAAGAAATCAGATTTTATGATTCCTCCAGCTACTCCCAGACACTCTCATGGCAATTACCAATACCCTACATATTCAAACCTGGGCAACAGACATTAAAAAAAACAGTATTATTGTTTCTACTGTTAAAAATAATGCTTCAATAATTAAAAATGTTGTATGTCTTTCCACAGTGTCATGTATATATGAAAGTATATTGGTACGGCACTGACTTATCACTGTCCTAATTCAGGTCCTTATTTTGCATCAGCTAAAGTCAATACATAATATCACTTTCACTATCTTATCCTCAGAATCCTTGTTAAATTTTGCCTACACACAAATGTCAGAATGTTTTATTTTAAATATGAATCTGGCTGATTGGATATCCTGATGAAATCTTTAAATACTCAACTTTCTATTGAGCTAACTTAAGCTCCTTGAATTGGCACATAGAGCTCTTGGTGATTTGATACCATGTCTTGTTTTTGCTCTGTTTCATGACGTATCTCCTACCTACACTTGTAGTTCCATGCACATGTCACACTGCAACACACACTATGCCTCTGCTCAAGCTTCTGCTCTGCCAGGAATGCCTTCCCCATATTTTTCTACTTCTATTGGACACACAGAGGCAGCACTCGCTTCAGGAAGCCTCTCCCATTCCCATGTCCTCTTCTGCACTGGTCAAGTCAGGCTCACTTTATCTGTGGTCCAGTAAGGCTAGTGCCTCACTTGCCATTGCATTTAGATTGTTTTTATAAGTAGGTGCTATTATGTCTGTCAGCTTAAGGTCAGTGTCTTTGTCTTACTTTGTATTCGTATTCTCTGTTCCTAGCATGCTACTTAGCATATAGAAAGAACTCAATATACTTCTTTTAAACTAAAGAAAAAAAAGTAACAAAGACATTTTAAAAATAAATTACTCAGACTTATCTCTTTTTAGGAGTTCTGTCACAACTTAGGCAACAGGAATCACATCTGAAGTCCTAAGATTTTGTTTTACAACACATGTTTCTGAAGTTTTTTCCTCTAAATCAGGTATTAAAATGTTTCACTATTGATTACATTCTTGGGGAAATACTACATTTGCTCTAAGTTGTAATCAAATTGGTTTTCATAAAACAGAAAACTTAGCCCTTCTTTAAAGGAAAATCAATCTCTTGAATTTAATATTCATAGTATTTTATAATATGACATAGTGATATGTAATCATTTAATTTAGCACAACATGTTAATATCAAAAGGGTTACATCTTATTTGGGCACTAATGTTTAATAGATTCTAGGGAAATAGGAGTTTATAAACAATATTTATAAAGCATTTATTATTAATCGTTCTTAGTGCTTTATAACAAACAATCCTCGGAAACCTCTGGTAGTTGAGAGCCATTATTATGATTTAAAAATGAGGAAACTGAGTTTCAAAGAGATCAAATAACTCTCTTCATGCAGCATTATCCTACTTCTTTGCAGGAGTAAGATTTGCCAAAACAAATGACCATATTTATAAACATCTTTTACTTCCTCATTCTTACCTTTGAAGCCATACACTCTGCTCTCTAAGAACTTCCTCCTTTTCCTTTTAACCAGGAACCTTGCTATAGAAATTAAAAGGGCTAGTTTATGCAGCCAACTATTTTTCCCTCTAAAGTGGGCCTTCATGAGTGACAGGCAGACCCACTCTGGCTCTAGAACTCTTTTCGAGGCAGTCATGGAAACAGTCTCTCTCAGATGGTATACTCACTGGATCCTTCCTTCGACACATGAAATCTTTCTTTACTAGGAACATTCCATCTCCCCTATGCATAGCTCAAACATTAGCAAGCTTTTCTTGTCTGAAACATAGGTAAGAAACAGCGACCGAACTGCATCAAGCCTGTTCAGGGCCATATCCAACAGACCACACACTGGAGCTCATCCACTTGGTGGATGTGCGAACCTCTCTTCCTCATCCAGGGCACATTTATTCCTGTATAGCATTAGTCATTAATGACTTCCCTTGTTATTGTTTATACTTCACGTAAATAGCAGAAAATCACCAGAGAGAAAAGCAACCACTCCTCTCAGATACAATGACAATCAAAAGAAATGGCAATTAGGAGCAAGGGAAGGCACCAGAAAACTGTAGAAGCATGTAGAATGTTACTATCAAGCAGTGAAATATGTAAGGAGAAGCTTGTCTCAGATCAGCACACTAGACGGTCTATTTGAAATGCTCAAATAAGAATGCTGTGAGAACAAAAAATTCTGCCCAGTGCTTACGGCCTCAGCTCAGGGCCCTACTCACCATTCCTTCTCTGCCAATGCCGTGTCAAAATTGCAGTACAGCTATTTAAGACCAAGTAGAAGGCCGCTCTTGAATAGCCCTGTAATATTACAGGTAAGGAGTCACAGCAGATGACAAATATGTTTTAATTAAATGGGGAAGCAAATGGTCTCAAAGTGAAGCTTGCAGTGAACCAAACCCTCGACATTAACTTCACAGACAAGTTAAACATAATTTACTTTCCTCTTTTCTCAAGTTTGCTTAAGGCTAAATAGCTTTTCTCATCTGTTACTGAATGAAAAAAAGTATGTTGCGTTGTTTTAAAATAGCCGTTGGGTGGGGTGTGTACACACGTGTCTGAGTGTGTGTGGGGTAAACGAATTATTTTGTGGCAAGGAACTACTATCATTGATGCATTGAATTCATTTAACCAAATTAACTCTGTTCAGTTACATGAAAGATTAGGCGCTATTATCTTATACTGGTATGCAGAGAGTTACACAGAAGTACAAAATGTACATTGAAGGCCAATTACACATGAAGGACTACTGATAATTTTGAGAGCTGGTTAATATTTCTGAATTATTAAGTTTGACAACATAATCCTGCTTTCTGTGCTGTTTGGTCTATTGATACCAGATGCTTAATGCATAGTAAAATGTGACAGTGCAGTAGAAGTTAATGCTATTTTGAAAAATAAAGAAAATTACTTTGCAACGTGAAATGCAGCAGACAGAAGCTGAAAGTTAGAATTGGCTTTAAACAAAAGGGTTACTGTAAGTCCGAAGTCACGTTCAGCTTCAAACATCTTATTCGTTATATCTTATTTCTGCATGCAGTGGTGTTTACAGGGCTGCTGTTGCCTTCCACCATGACAGATCGCCCCATCTCCTATCACTACGTCAGACAAAGGCCACTAAACAGTGATATCATAACACCCCTTACCTCAGATGCTGAAACTGCTATGTATCCCTTCTGACAGTTCATGTCCCAATGTCACTGGAACTTTCTCACCTGTGAGGGTATTATTTTGAGGTCACAGGTCATTTGCTCTCAAGCTGATGCTCAACACTGGTTCACTGCTGTGATGCTAAGCTTTTTAGTACTTAAAACCAGTTTATATAAAGCAGCATCTAAAATGAGTGAGAACCATGAACCTGGCTAGGATTTTTAAAAATGCTAGTTATAAAATTCACTTAGTGACACGAGGGAGCAAGATTCACGAGGACCAGTTATGCATCATATACCAAAGATGATTATGAGTTAATTAATATTCTTGAATTATTAACTCTGACAGCAAAATCACATTTTCTTCTTGTTTCTTCTGATGATACCAGATTTTTAATGCAGAAAAAATGTGATAGTGACATTATATGCTGTATTTGTGGCTAGAAAACACAAAAAGTACACATGCTATCGTTGTGACTACATACAAAAACATACATACCATATAAGACAAAACAGAAGTCTTCTTCAAGATTTTCACTCTTAGTTAAATTAGGTGAATCCCCCATAGAAAGTATGGGTAAGAGGGAATTTTCTATCACAAATGGGATTGTGTTTCATGGCTTGGATAATAAAATGTGTCACATTTGTTAATTGGTACCATTAGTTGCAGAGACAATGGAATATGATGTATCAGGCTCTTCCCACATAAACTGAAGTTTCAGTTGTATGAATCTTGGTCAGTGAAATTTCTTAATGATAATAGCTAAGTAATGACATAAAATAGGCTAAGTATACTACATGTATAAAGTTAATCTTTGTAATATCCTTGTGAGATGGGAACTATCATTGTCCTCATTTTGCAGATGAAGAATAGACACAAATAGGTTAAGAAGGTTGCCCAAGATGATGCAGGTATTAAGTGGCAGAACTGAGATATGAACCCAAGGGGTTTGGTGCCTAGGCCACACTGTTAAAATACACATTAATACCAACACTACGGCCCGCTTAGCCCCAACAAGCTCTTTCTCCCCTTAAGCGGAGCCAGCCTAACTGTTGTTTAGGACACAAAGTCATGGTTCTTGCTGATGGGAAGAGGTAGTGACCCTCTATTTTCTTGCTAACAGAATATGGAGATTAAAAAAGGTGAACCATGATCACAGACATGCATTTTTGTATGTTCTCATTCTTTAACAATCATTTATGCTTCATGGCATAAATGAGCTCTTCCGGGTAAAACAGGTTCTTCTATTTGCAAGACCAATCAATTCTGCCATCATTCAATAGCTAGAAGCTTAGTCATAAAATATCATATTTAAAAGAACCTCAGCAAACAACAGGAAATACTAAAACAAGAAATACCTTGAACATGCTAGGACACATCGGTTAGTCCTAAATAACTGGCAAGACTGACTGTATCAGCATTTGTTTAACCTTGAAATAAAAAAATAAAACATGAAACTCCAAAGAATTACGGCTTGTTTACATATAAGAAAGACCAATTCCATGCTTTTTTTTTTTTGCCACTTAAAATTCAATTTTCAAATTTTGATATTTTTAGACAGAAAAACAAGATTTTAGCTTAGCAAAATAGTTTAAAGAAAACAATTGCTTAGTATTTATGAGGGGACTATATATATAATAATTATAATATATTAATTCCCCTCATAATATCAATTCTTGTTCAAATTTCTTTTTATGTACTTTATACTATTACAACACTGTCATTGGGGTTTCATTTAGGAATAGGGATGTCTTTCCAAAAAAAGACATACTTTAGGAGGGAAGGAAGTGGTAAATTACTAAAAGGAAGAAAGGGTGAATGTATCTTGAAGGATGATCAGCAGTCTTTCTCAGAATAATACTCCTTATTCTGCCCCCTTGTTGAGAAAATGGTTGTTAAAGTATAATAAAACTCCATGTGAGGGATTGTTTGTGAGCATGAAGAAGGAATGAGTTTCAGGTCACAATCCACATGGTTCAGACAGAGGCTACCAGAGCCCAGAAGGCGAGGAGGCTTGGAGAACAAATGTATCTGAGAGTTTGCGGGAATCTAAAGGATGGCTTTGGAGTCCTACAGGCCAGGGAATTGAGATGTTGGACACAATTTCTACTGAAACAGAAGTGGTAGAGTATTCCCAAGCTAGATGGAGTTTGGATCTCATTATTAACATTTGTAGGATACTACAGTTTGCACAGACAGGAGTTTTATATTTGGAAGTTTTAGGGCACATAGAAAAAACATAAAGAGCAAACTAATTATTTAAGTTCTATGAAGAAAAAGACTAAGAGGAAAAAAACTTGGGGTATTGCCTCTCTATGAGAACCATTCTATTCCCAATATTTCTAATGTTATATAGTACCTGGGCAGCAACCACTGAATTTGGGAGTGGCATTTTGGAATTCAATAGAGCAATGTTTCTCAATTCTGGTTGAACATTATGTTCACTGATGGAGCACTTTTTCTTTTTTCTTTTTTAATATTAGTGCCTAGGCCCATTCAAATCTAGTTGAATCGAAATCTCTAGGACTAGGGGCCTGAGCATTAGTATTTTTTGTGCTGTATTCGTACCACTGAGTGACTTTAATGACTAGTTGATATTGAGAGCAACAGTATCATCTGTTTCAGTGGGACATTTTAATTAGGCTTTATACTAATCATACTGTAGCTGTTTGTGTTTTCAATCTTCTTTATTGATTATGTTTAATTATAATCCGGTGAACTAAAAAACTTACCCAGGTTGAAAAAACTAATCTAAGAATTTTAAACACGCCTTGTTTTACTGAAATATTGTTTTAAATTTTCTTGTTATTAAAAGCGAGACAGGTGTATTATGTAACAAGTTTATAAATTTGCACTTTTCTGATTTTTTGCTGATAATGCAAGGATTATCTTGTAAATTTAAATGTTTCAATCTCTGATAACTTTAAAGAAGGGAATAACAGGAAATCTACACAAATGCAAAACACATTTTTTAAGTGGATACCTTCTAGAAGCTGATTATATAATTTGTAATGAGAAAATAATGATTTCTTAGTTAGAAAAAATTAACTTATTATTTCTTCACTTTTTAGAAACTATATTATCTAGTGCATTATCTTACTAGTTGCAACTTTGAGATAAGGTAAAATATTCAGATGTTTAATATCTTTTTTTTATCTGTGTATCTTCAAGCATGTTACGAGTTGGATATAGTACTTTGAAGTTTAGAGCTGGGTAGGGTGAGGTATATTTAGCACATTGGAAGTGAATATAAGGTACTCCCCAATACCTACAGATAAAATTGTTCTCAAACAAGATAAGCTAATAAAAGGTTGATCATTTACAAAGAAAAAACCAAAACAAACAAACAAATAAAACCTTACAAATCAAATCCTCAGAAAATCTTGTTGACTTACCTTAAAAATAAATTGACTGCTTCTCACTTCAACCTTCCAGTCATCACACCTGCGAGTCCCTATACATCCTTATTAAGTATGCCAAGAATGTAAGGCCCTGACCACTCCTCACTCAAGACACCTTTTATGGTTGTGTTTACAGTGAGCAACCTGAAGGGATGGGACAAAGAGCAGCTTTGCTTACTACCTACTGCTATAAAAGAGATGGATTTCCAAAGCTCAGTGCTCCTTAGCTGCGGCACATGCCCACCAATTACGCAGCACTCATCTGGACCCATCCGTATTGCCTCCAAGGGACTTGGCAGGGCAAGGGGAACTAACACAAACATGAATTTCATGCTGCTTGCTATGCCATGAGTCATAAAGTCCTTTGTCTCTGACCCAAGAGTTTCAGGTCTTTTGCCAGAATCCAGGAAGCAGTTAGTTTAATATATTATCTTGTAAGTAGGGTAAACTCAAGTCCCATATTATTGATACTCATCAAATAGCACCCTAATCCAGGATACCATCATCTCTTACCTGGACGATTGCAATAGTTTCCTCATTGGTCTCCTTGTTTGTGCCCCTTTGCTATCTGTTCTCAACACAAAACTCAAAATAATTCTGTTAAATATAAGTCTGATTATGCCACTCATCTGTGTAAAACTCTTCAGTGGATTCTTATCTCACTCAGAATGAAATTCGAAGTTCTTACCAGGAGCCAAAGGCCCAAATTATCCTTCTTGACTTTGTCTCTTATTTCTTTTACCCTAATTCTATCTGAACTGCCATCTTTCCCACCTGGCACACTCTATTGTCTGTCAGTTTTTCACTAGGTTAGCTCCCTCACTTCCTGCAGGTATTATTAAATCACTTCCTGAGGAAAGCCTTACTTACCCCTCAACATATCACGTTCTCCTTCCTTATTCTATGTTTTACTTCTTTGTCCTTATAACATTTATTTTGTTTATTGTCTTTATCCCTCTCTTAGATAAGATATAAGATCTATGAAGGAAGGGAATTCTTCATTTCTGTTTATCTCCAGCATCTAGAACAAAACCTGATATATGGCAGCAATATATATTTGTTGTATGAATGAATAAAGAGGACTCGTGAAAGTAATCAATGAATAACGGAGTACAAAAGAATATAAAGTTTATTTAATATCCTAGCCTACCTGAAGAGAAAGATAGACTGGGGAATGGTAGATAATTGTTTCTAGAATCTTTTGCTGTATAACACACCATCATGAAACTTATGGCTTAAAACAAAAATTTATTGTTATTTTTCATAGCTCTGTGATTTGACTGTCCTCAGCTGGACAGCTCTTGATCAGTGTCTCTCATGCACTGATGTCAGATAAAACGTGGGGCTATAGTTACCTAACGTGGGTTGGACATTCAAGGTGGCCAACTTATAGGACTGGCAGATGATGCTGGCTGTTGGCTGGGAACTCAGCTGAAACTGCAGCTGGAGCACCTATCTTTGGTAGCTGGGTTCTGCGAGGAGCATCCTAAAAGCCAGTGTTTTAAAAGTCAGGAAGAAGAAACAGCCAGGCTTCAAAGGGGCTACATCCAGAGCCAGCCCAGCAACATTTCTGTGGAACTCCATTGACTACAGCAGTTACAGGGCTCACCCAGATTGAAAGAGACACACACATAGGCTCCACCTTTTAATAGAGGACTGGCAAGAAAAGCAGTCCTCTAGGAATAATATAGAGAGATTGTTGCAGCTATCTTTGCAAAATGCAGTCTGCCACAATGATCTTTGAAAAAGAAAGGATGATAAGATTAAAGAGCATAAATTCAGCAATCTTCACATAACCTGAGTAAGGGAAAAAGATCCTGATTTTAGTAGGCAAGATTGTTCAATTAATTAGAAAGTTGGACTAACTTTTGTTACAGGAAAATTTCATCAGATTTTTTTCCTGGTCTAAGGGATATTCCTCCTCAAAACAGCCATTCCTTAGTGCCCCTTTTTTCTCTTCTCATGAAATCACACATTTGATTCATTATTAACACATTGGCATTTTGATTCATATGTCCATCTCTGTTGCAGCATTCAGTGTGAATGTTCTAGACAGTGTGATCATTCTGATATGCATAGAGTCAGATTTTCCTACAAAACCAGAACCCAGTGATCCCACCAACAAACTGTTATCTTCTGAGGAGTCTTATCAGCATCCAGCTACTGTCATATTTCTCTTACTTCAACCTAAGATTCTAGGAGTTTCAATGTGTAAGTATCATTTTTCTTACAAAGCAGAGGACAAGTCTATGGAAAACTGCCCATTTAGACTACAGAAAAGTCGTACTGCTTTCAGGTGTCTACTAAGTATAGGATGTTGTCATAGTTTCCTCACATTCCATACATCTAGTCACAGGATTTGATTTATGAAAATTCACACTTCTTGAGAACTTACTATTGGCTAGGCATTGTATGAAAAGTTTTATGTGCATTATCCCACAAATGCATGGGTTCTATTATTCTCAATATCTTACAGATGAAAAAACCAAAGCTACAAAAAGCTAAAGCCATGTCACTGGTGGTAGATGCTAAATGGCCCTATTTATTTTATTATTTATCCACTGACTATCTCACTTTATATTTTTTCTTATTTGCAAACCCAATATGCAATGCTCAAAAAAAGAGAAAGAATTGACTACAAAATTATTTTACATTCACAGTGCCAGTGTCAGAATTTAGTGTGCTTTTTATTTTCTATATTAGATGTAGACATATAATTTATATATAAATATATATTTATTGTTGATGTTTTCACCAAAAAAATTAAGATTGAAAGATAAAAATTCTGCTATTTCTTCATCAGAGGTAACCTATAGTCTTGGGAAGATTAGCCTGCCTAATCTATTTGATTTATTATCTGCTAATTCAGGAAGAGAAAAACAACTGTTTTAAAGTATTTTGATTTAGCAAAACATTTGATTAAACTAGTTACTTATTAGGTAGTGACAATGTAAAAACTGTCATAATTAATGGTATTAGTGCTCTGTAAGTCTTGCCCTCAGTGTGTTTGGATGGGATCTGGGAAGCAGTTCTGCATGGTATTAGGAAACTCTTAGAATTCTGCCCCTGGCCAAGATGCTCTGATGTTAGGCTGGTGAGAGGTAGGGGGTGTCCCTTGATATAATGTACCCAATCCGAATATCTATTATTAATACTTTTAATTGGGATTATATCCTTCTTTTTAAAAAATGAAAGTTTTAGTAAGTTACTTCAAAGTCAAGGTATAGTAACACAGCTTTCATTAAAACTGAGTGGAAAAACTCAAGGAATCCTAATGATCTGCTGAGATCTACAGCAAAAATCTTAGTTAATGTGACCAAGGGAAGATTCTAAGTGTCCATCCCCTCCTGCCTATTCTTTGTTGGACATCTTACTCAGATTTATAGGAACATTGTAGTTGCCCTTGTCCCCTTTTAACTTTCAATGAGACTGTCACTTCTGATGCATTTCCATAGATTAAACTGCTTGCACAGTCACTGTTTTAGTAGGATTTTGTCTCCATATGGCTGAGATTAAATATGAATGCAATTATACATCTGTCTAATGCAACTCATCCTTTAATGAGGTCTCAGAATTTTAAGTTACATTTCTGTTTATTTGTTTCACTGTATGGCATTACTTCTCTTATGAGCTCAGTAAATTGGCCATTTTTCTTTTTCTTCTCTATTTTCTTTCATTTATTTCCATTAGTTGTCAAAGTCTAATGCATCCTTCATACCCTGAGGTATGTGACTCATACAAATATCCCTCATCACTCACCACCTTCCCCTTTCGCAATTCCGTGAGAGTAACATTGTTTACAAAAACTGACCACTTTTGAGCTATGTGGTGAAAAAGTTACTTGAAGATGCTCAGAAGACAAATATAAAAGTAAGAATCCTCAGAGAGATCTCATATGTATTTCATTTTATACGTGCATGTACAAAATGTGGTTAAACACCAAGTAATTCTATGAGCAGTTCAAATATACTGTATATAAAGTATATAAATATACAGTATATAAAGGCATGGTAAAATGGCACATTTGGTCGGAAGTACATAGGATGATTGTGATACAAAAATCACACTGGAGCCCTTCCTGGGTGGCTTGGTTGGTTGGAGTATCAACCCATACACCAAAGGGATACGGGTTCTATCCAGGGCAAAAAACCTAGGTTTCAGGTTCAATCTGTGGTCGGGGTACATATGGGAGGCAACAGGTCAATGTTTTGTTTCTCTCTCTGTCTCTCTGTCTCTCTCTCTCCCTTTCTCTTTCTCTCTCTCTCCCTTCCTGTCTCTTTTTCTAATCAGTAAACGTATCCTTGGGTGAGGATTTAAAAAATAAAATCACATTGGAAAAGATTGAAATCTCATTGCTCAGAAATGCCTTCTTCTACTGATGGATCATCAAGTTTGTGGGAATCAGGGAAAACCCAAGGAAGAAATTCACGCAAACCAATTGCAGTTCTTGCATAAGTTGCATAAACCCTTGTGCATAATCATTAATGACATGACGTAAATAAACGGCCTTTTATCTTCCTCTGCCCAGTCTCACTTGGCAGTGATCTACATTCCAACTGATGATGATCAGTCAACTAACTTAAAAATATTCTTATTTTATTATTCCTCAGTGACCACCACTGGAAGACTTGTGTGAAGATGACTTTCGCTGCTTTCGTGACTGCTGGTTATGCCAGAAGACTGGATAATTGGCTGTTTCCAGAAGTCATAAGAAATGTGCTATGTGACTTTATTTAAATTTGGATAACTCTCTATTTTACAGAGAATATACTGTGACTATTTTACTTTGTCATTTTAGGTTTTGGGGCAACCTTCTCTCCAGTCACATTGATCATGTCCTTACCCTCTTAACTTATCCCTATGCTGAACTTACATAAATTTACTTTTCCACAGATAGTAACCGAAGGCATCAAAGTTATTCTAGCAATTTTGTCTTGGTAAATAGTCTTGCAATGGTTCTTCATGTACATAGCACCAAAATTTGGGGCAGGGAAGGAAAATTTTAGTTGCTTTTTGCGGCAGATACAAACTTCAGGGGGTGTGGTCATCGACACAGGCTCCAGGTCTCAGCTCCTCCAAGATTCAGCTGCCGAGAGGTCCTCTCCCAA
This sequence comes from Mormoops blainvillei, assembly GCA_004026545.1. Classification (NCBI taxonomy): domain Eukaryota; kingdom Metazoa; phylum Chordata; class Mammalia; order Chiroptera; family Mormoopidae; genus Mormoops; species Mormoops blainvillei. Next base: position 175,358 of record PVJD01000172.1, read on the forward strand.
GAGCACACGCTTCCCAAGTTGTCCACACGCAGTGACTGCGTGAGGTAGCGATATAAAGACCTGGACAATTTGACCTAACAAGGGATACTCTGACAGTCGATCTGTAATCCAGAGTTCCCAACAGGTTGACCACGACTTCGTGGGTCTCATCCAGCAGTCGGATTTCTTCTTCTGCCCACATCTGCTTCCTCCCCCTTCTTTCCTAGGTATTGATCCCTAAGCCCAACCTGTGATAATTATTTTAGCTTTTTCTATTTTCCTGTATCAGGATATTGGAAGGAACTTTTCTTGAGGTTCTGATATTAAAGATTAGGAACAAAAGCTGAGGACAAAGATGCTAACAATCCAGTGTCAAAAACTGGGAGTCCAGACTGCCGCCTTCCCAGTCTTGTTTGGGCCGACCAAATTGGTCTTGTTACACCCATCACCGCAGAACCCTCTTTCACCTGGCTGTGTAAGCTAACGGTGAGTGGAACAGGAAGTGCCCAGCAGGACTGCTGCTTCTGCTTCCTTCCCCTTTATTGCGGGAGAAAGTAGGAGAATGCGCCCCCTGCCCTAAACAGGGCGCCAAGAAAACCGATCACAGAGATTTGGGAAACCTGCAAAGAGAAGACGTAGCTCATTCCCCAACTGATCAGCCGCTGTGTTTTTTAAAGAGACAGGAATATAGAAAGAGAGAGACCTAAAAAATGGGCAAAATGAAACAGCTTACACTAACACACCTTGATTCAACAAGGGTGTATGGGCTTCTTATTAGTCAAATTGGCACAGCTCGGGCGCCACACTTGGGCCATTCTGTAAATCTCCCGTGCAGTCTAAGAGGGAGAAAGACCTTACAGGAGGAAGATCTATCAGCTGGACCATCAGGGAAAGGGGCTGAGAGGGCAGAGGTCCTCCCAAAGCACACCTTCTGCCCTAGCAGCTGGGCAGCAAGGAGGCCTTGTCTAATCTCCTAAAGAGACACACACAGAATCCCCACAGGAGGATGAGTGGTTTTCCACACAGAGGGTACTGATGGACCTTCTGTGCCACCCCTAGTTGAATGAGGAGTTCAATACCAGCGTTGCACAACACCTGCGTGCTTTCCGCCAGCCCTGCCCTTTTCCTGTGTCAACACTAGGGAGAAGTAGAAGTAAAAAACTTCAGGTGGGAGTAGAGTATAGGAGGCATAAAGAAGAGGTGTCCCAGGGGCAGGCCCTGCCCTTCCCATCCATGTCCCTTAGTGGAAGCTTACTGGACCCTGAGGAGAGGGGAAGGGGGGAGAATAAAATTGTATGTAAGAAAAAAGTTTTCAGTTGGATTAAAGAGGTTTAGAATTTTTATACCTTAAAGTGACACACAAACTATAAAGTTTGTGGCAGATGTCATTACAAGACCTGAAAGAGTTTCACAATAGCACTGTTGAACGCAGCGATTAGAGAAAAACTAAACCATTTACTGTTTGCACCTCATTGACTTATCACTCTTCAGTAATCTGGGTATGTTTGCTTCCAAATGGTTGTTTCTAAATGTTTGCATGACAGATGGGGGTGAGGTTTTTTGTTTTTTTGTTTTTTGTATTGATCTACTTTCCAAGGGCTGGACTTCTGTCTTATTTTTATAACCTCCTTATCATATGAAGATGGGCTTTGTTGAAAAATTAAAAAGAAAATACCTTGGGATAAAACTATAGTATACCTTAGGCACTTGGAGTCATTGAAATGCTTTCATGCAACTGATTGAGAGGTTGTGAGAAAGAAGTCATCATAAATTGGCTAACATCAAATTTAACTGTTCTTCAATACATGGGTTAACTGTTGCCCACTGATCTTGCTTCATGGCGGCCTCTGACAACAGATCTCTGGCAAACTTCATGGTTCGTCCACATAACTCGCCTTCTGTATTGACCAAACCTGTGACTCGAACATCTCTCAGGCTGCTTAACCTTATAGGGTTCAGATTTTTTAAACACCTTCTTTATTTACTCCTTTGCCCACCACAGTCCAGAGACCCTTGTTTTTGTTTTTTTGTGGGTTTTTTTTTTTTTGGAACCTGTCCTTCTTCACTTTCAAAGGGCTGGACTTCTGTCTTATTTTTATAACTTCCTTATCATATGAAGATGGGTTCTAATCTCCCAACATCTCTTCTTCTGGCTCAAATGCCTTCCTATCCTGTCTAGACCTGGTGGCTATTTCAGGACCTGCCCAGACTCATGCATGGAGGCAATGACAGAACAGGGACTAAAATGCAGGTGTCCTGATTTTAAAAATTAATGTTCCAAAGGAGAGTCAGGTTGTGGTTAAAGCCTGGCATTTCAAGTATGAGTATCCCCTAAGAAATGTAGGTGTTGTGCCAGAAGGAAAGGGAGGCCCAAGATGAACAACACACACCTTCACACGGCATCAGTTTTCTTCATAAAGGCAGGTAGAGGCAGAAAACCATCTGAGCTAAGATATTTAAAATGGTGGTTTTATAGTAATGGTATTAAATTTTCTCTTGGTTTTGAAGTTTAAGCATGAAAAGAGCTATTGTTCTAGCTGGTAGGTTCAAGGCCAGCAACAGATCACATGCAGAGTAAGCTTTCTTCTGTGTTTAGATAGAGGTGCTTTGGTAGGAAGTATTTATAAAGCACCACATTAGGGGGAAGATGAGGTCAATTATGTGCAGGAGGGAGAAGAGAAAGAGGTACTTGTGCATCAGACTACGGAGGATGTCATAGAGCAGCGTAGGAAGCACTCACAGAGGAGCCTGGGTCTAGGGAATTCGAATCTAAAATAAACAAAGCCTGGGATCAAGACAGAAGAAAAGTGACCTTGCAAATGACATAAGCCATTATCAATTTCCTATTGCAGCTTTTACACATTGACACAAGTTCAATGGCTTAAAACAGTGCAAATTTATTACCTTACCATCATCTCACTGAGCTGAAGCCAGGACGTCAGCAGGGCAGAGTTCCTTCTGGAGACTCTGGAGAGAATCTGCTTTTTGCCTTTTCCAGCTTTTAATGGTTGCCCATATTCCTTGGTTTGAGGCTCTCTTCCCTCTTCAGGGACAGTAATGACATTATCCTAACCTATGCTTCTGTTGTCACATCTCCTCTGACTCTCCTATGTCCTTCATTCCCTTATAAGGACGCTCGTGTTTACAAATAATCCAAAATACTCTTCCTACCTCAAGGTCCTTCACTTAATTACATTTGCAAAGTCCATTTGCCATGTAAGGTAACACATTCATGGGTCCCAAGGATTAGAATGTGAACATCTGGGGGGACATTTTTCTGCCTACTACATTTAGGGAGTTGGAAGGTAATCTGGAAATAAACAAAGTTTGATATTGGAAAAGTTTGAAGCACTAATCTGCTTCGATACCACCATAAGGGCTAGTGGGTCTCAAAACGTTTTAGGTCAGTTTTCCAAGGGCACATACTTAATGAAAAAGCCAGGCCTCAAATTCTTTTTACCCAGGCTACATGTTTGATACCTGAAAAAAAATAGGGGCTACAATATGTAAAAAGAAAATCTAAAATAAAAATTAAGATGTTTTGATTAAATGTTAAAATATAAAATGATATCAACTCTTTATTATTTGTTAAATTTAGAGTTCATAGTAGTATAATAACATTTTAAATATTTTGTATTTGATTTTGTCACTTCTCAAGAATTCCTAATAGGGCAAGATGATGACTGACAAATAATATCCAATATGAATTTTAATGAATTCCTTAAAGAAAATAACTTGTAAAATAAAATTATAAAACTCTTTTCCTCTTTATAGCAAAAATGATTTTTAGAGTGGGTTGTGAGTATATTTTCACCTAGGTAATATGATTTTGGGGTTATCCCAAAAGGAAGCATGCCAGTGGCCTACCATGGTCTTCCAGCACATGAAACGAAACTAGGGCTCATGGCTGTACAAATGCATCATGGGAATTTTACCAGTGGGTGAACTCCCCTTAATGAAACCTTGATGCAATACATTTGAAGGACTCCATCATCTTCCTCCAAGTCGTGGGATTCTGAAAAAGGAAGTCAGTCCAGCTGTCTAAATAAAGGAGGTTCTCCTTCATTTGTGTTCAAATGTTTTGATTTAGAAGTTAGCATAAATAGAGAAAATGAGCAGTTCCCCTTCAATTCAATTTGTATATTTAAATAATTTCTAATTAAACAGCACTACATATTCACTTAGGAATTTAAAATACATCATCTCATGCAACCTTTGCAAAAGCCCAATAAAATAAACATCATTAGTTTCACTGTGCATGTGGGAAAAGAGCCTCTGAAGGCCCCCGACTCACTAAAGATGAAACATCTGGAAAGTATCAGAGGCAGAATTCACACCGTTTTTTTTTGTTTGTTTGTTTTGTTTTGTTTTGTTTTTTGGCTCTCTCAAAATTTGTTGATCCTGTAAGTTTTTATAGCACCTCAAATTAGGGAAACACTTTTAGAGATTTAGGCTTAATGGATATGGAAAACTGCAAGAAGGCAAGAAAAAGAAATAATTAAATTTGTGGGTAATGATTCTAGAGAAACTCTTTTTGTCACCAAATCAAAAATCCTGACAAAGCACACACACAGAAAAAGGTATATTTTTTCATGGTGCAAATCTTCTAGTTCAAACATGTGGATAAATGTGATATAATATAGAATTTTAAGACATATTTATACATACTTAATTTGATATGTGGCAAGTTTCTTCAAAGAATGTAATCACTATTTTCATAGTTAAAGTAGAAAGAAAAAGGAGAGAAGGCACTGCTATAGACATAATTTAACATATACACATGCATGTTTATATGCACTGAAGAATAACAGAATATCAGTCTCATTTTTTTTATTGGGATGCAAAGAAAGGTAGAGAAAATAGTTCTTTCACTGAAGGAACTACAACTGGAGGCCAGAACTGCAGAAGCCACTTTGAGATTATACATGAGGAGAAAAGTCAGGGAATGGCTACTAAGTGGTTAACTGAGGAGTTAACATGAGGAGATTGGTTCCAGCATTCTAAACCACTGACTAAAAAGGGACAAGACCCTCATATTGCATCTGAGTTACATTTTCCTCCCCTTTATCACTGAAACACAATTATTAAAGAAGTTTGTGACAGTTTGTATTAATGTTCAGTCAATAGTGACCTCTCTTACTTCCCACTGTGAATAGGGTACGCTTCCCTGTGCCATTGGTATTAGACTTGACCATATGATTTTCTTTGACCAATGGAATGTTACTAAGCAAGATACAAGCAAAGGTCTTGAATGTTTTGTGGGGTTTGATGACCTGATGATCTTCTATGAAAATGATGTGTGTAAGGTAATTTCTGGCCTCAACCTAAACTTTAGAATGAGACACATGAAGCAGTTCACAGGACCTAGTAGGTGCTCATGCCAAGGAAGGTGAGAGACATGCACCTGACAAAAATCCAAAGAGCAGCCTAGAACCTGGAATCTGGAGTGTAGCCAGATTGCAGCCAACTTGAGGACCTATGAAGAGGAAAATAAGTTTTAAGTCACTGAGTTTGGGGATGGAGTTTTTATGTAGTATCATTGTAACAAAGCTGATTAAGATAGAGTAAATATATCCTTGTCAACTACGGGGATCTACTAGGAAAGAAAACTCCTATTTTAATAGTCTGTAGGATTGTGAATGTGTGCATACACACGTGATTTTTTTACTAAAGAATGCTTGCATATATTCAATTACCTACCATTACATATGTGTTGAAGCAAGCTTGATACACTGTTATTTTTTAAAAGTCTATAAATTAGTATGTATTTAAAGAACTTACCTTTACCAAGATAAAATGAACCCTCATTAGGATATTAGCAGGTCTCTCAGCACAAATCTTACTGGCAATGAGAGAGTGAGATAATATATTCAAAGGAAAAACTGCCAACCAAGAATAGTTTACTTACCAAAACTATCATTCAGAAATAAAGAGATTTGGGCTTTCCCAGATAAACAAAAGCTAAAGGAGTGCATTGCTATGAGAGCTTCCTTATAAATAATGCTGAAAGTTTTCAAGCCACAATAAAAGGACACTAATTAATAATATGAAACATATAAAAGTATAAAATATACTGGGAAGTTAAGTATATAGCCAAATTCAGCACACACTAATACTGTAATATGTTGTTTTAATCATTTAACTATAGTTTAAAGGCTAAAGAATAAAACTATTAAAATAACTATAGTACAATAATTTTTTAATAGATAAACAATATAAAAAGGTAAGTTTTGATATCAAAAATGCAAAATTGGGGGAAAGTAAATATTTTTATGCAATTGAAGTTAAGTCATTATCAGCTTAAAATAGACTATTATAACTATAAAATGTTTTATGTAAGGTTTATGGTAATTAAAAAGCAAAAACCTACAAGTACACAACAAATAAAGAAAAAGGAAATAAAAGCATACCATTATAGAAAATCACCAAATCACAAAAAACTTCAGCAAGATAAAAGGAACAAAGGAAATACAGAACAGCCAGAAAATAATTAATAAGATGTTATTAGTAAGACTGTACCTATCAATCGCTACTTTAGATGTAAACAGATTAAATTACCTAATCAAAAGATACAAAGTGATTGAATGGATAAAAAATCAAGACTTAACTATATTCTACTCACAAGAAATTCACTTCAGTTTTAAAAACACACGTAGATTGAAATCGAAGGGATGGAAAAAGATTTTCCATTAATATAAAAACAAAAACAGAGCAAAGATAGCTGTACTTCTATCAGACAAAATAAACTTTAAGTAAAAAACTGTAATAAGAAACAAAGGTCATTGTATAATGATAAATGGGTGAATTCATTAAGAGGATATAAAAATTGTAAATATATATGCACCTTACATTGCAGCACCTAAAAATATTAAGCTTATATAACAGATCTGAGGGAGAAATAACCAACAATGCAATAATAGTAGAGGACATCAATGCTGTATTTTGCCACGTATGATGCATATTTTTTGCCCAAATATGTGAGGGAAAAATAAGGATGCACATTATATATGGGTATAATGATTACATACTATGGGTATAATAATCTCTTGCATGATGCGCAACAAAAACGTGGGTGCACATTATACATGGCAAAAATAAGGCACCTTACTTTCTATATAGAAGGATCATCCATAGAGAAAATGAATTAGGAAACATTGGACTTGAACTACACTTTAGACAAAAAAAACCCTAATATATATACATATACACACACATACACACATATAGAACATTCTATCTAATGGCAACAGAATATTAAAACCAATAATTGGAGCAAAGCTGGAAAATTCACAACTATGTAAAAATTAACATATTCTTGAATAACCAATGGGACAAAAAAGATGTCAAAAGGAAAATTTTTTTTTTAATCTTGAAAAAAACAAAAATGAACAGACACATACCCAATTTTATGGGATGCAATTCTACCAGGGACGTTTACATTGACAAACACATACATTAAAAAATAAGTAAGATCTCAATTAAACCATATAATTTCATACCCCAATGAACTAGAAAAAGTAGAATAAACTAAGCCCAAAGATAGCAGTAGAAAGGGTATAATAAAGATTAGAACAGAAATAAATGTAATAAAGAACAGAAAATCAATAGAAAGATCAATAAGCTTTGCGCAGTGGCAGTAGTGTAGCCAATGAGGTTTACTTGCGGTGCGATTATTGCTAAGTGAAAAAAAGAGAAAAAATCTACAAAACTAAGAACTAGTTTTTTAAAGATAAACAAAATTTTCTGGTTATAATATTAAGTAGTTTAAGAAAAACAGAGAGAAGACTCAAAATCAGGAGTGACAAAGAAAGCATTACAACTGAAAACACACAAAGTATTAAAAAAACTTGCTATGAACAATTATTTGACAACAGGCTGGATAACCTAGAAGAAATGGATAAATTCCTTGAAACATGCAACCTACTAAGACTGAATCATGAAGAAATAGAATATCTTAACAGATCAATATTGAGTAAGGACATTAATCAGCAATCAAACACCTTTCAAGAAATAAAAGCCCAGGACCTCATGACTATTTTGGTGAATTCTGCCAAGCATTTAAAGAGTAATTAATATCAATCCTTCTCAAATGCTCCCAAAGAATTAAAGAAGAGGTAAAACTTCCAAATTCATTTTATGAGGCCAGAATTACCCCGATAATGCCAGAGAAGGATACTACAAGAAAAAACAATACAGGCCAATACTCTTGATGAATATACATATAAAAGTCCCATAATCTTCTAGAATACAGACATAAAAATCATTAACAAAATAGTAGCAAATAAAATTCAGTAATATGCAAAAAGAAGTATATACCATGACCAAATGAGTTTTATTTTAGGAATTCTTAACTGGTTCCATATAATGCACATGTTAATAGGCTGAAAAAGGAAAACATATATTGTGATCATATCAATCTGTGCAGAAAAAGCATTTATCAAAATCAACACAATTTCATGATAAAACCTTCAGAAAAACAGCAATAGAGAGGAGCTTTCTTAACTTGATAAAGAGTATTTGCAAAAACCTACATTATACTTTATGATGAATAATTAAACGTTCTTTTCCTAAGATCAGGAACAAGGGCAGACTAGCCATTTCACCACCCTCGCTAAACATAGAGCTACAATTTTAGCTAGTGCAGAAGACAAAAAGGAAATAAAAGATATACAGATTGGAAAGGAAAAAATGAACCTGCCTTTAATGACGGTCTAGATACAAAATGCCAAGGAACCAGATGCAAAAGAAACAAACAACAACAACAAAACAACCCTGAACAAACAAAAACCAAAAACCCCAAACAAAATAAACAAACAAAAAAAACCCCATAACCTCTAGAAATAATAAGAGTTTGGCAAGGATAATGAAAGATAAACATTTAAAAATAAATTATATTTTTATATAATGGCAATAAATGTGGATAGTGAAGTTAAAAATGTTATACCATTTGTAATTACTCAAAAAATGAAATATTTGAATAGAAATCTAATAAAACATGTTATAGGACTTGTATACTGAAAACTAGAAAAATGCTATGAGAGAAAGCATCAAAAATCTAAAGTAATGGAAAGACATATGTTCAGGTATTGGAAAATCAAACACAGTAAAGATATCAATTTTCCCCAAATTGATATACGGTTTTAACACAATTTGTATAAAAATCCCAGAAAATTTTTTAGATATAGACAGAATTATTTTTAAACTTACACTGAAAAATAAAGAACTAGAATAACTAAAACAATTTTGAAAAAGAAAACAAAGTCTGAGGAATCAGTTTGATTTCAAGACTATTTTTATAGCTACAGTAATCAAGGTGGTGTGGTATTGGTGGAGGGAGAGACACGTGGATCAACTGAATAGAACTAGATCCACGCAAATAGAATTAGCCCCCAAAATATACCCACACATGTACCCAACTGATTTTCAACAAAGATGCAAAAGCAATTCAATGAAGAAAATAGACTTTTTAATAAAAACACTGGAGTAACTATACATCTATAAGCAAAGAAAGAGAGAGAGAGAGAGAGAGAGAGAGAAAGGAAGAAAAAGAAAAAAAGAAGAAACCCAACCTGTCTAATATTTTATATAAAAATTAATTCAAAATGGACCAAAAATTTTAATTTACAATGATAAGCTTATAGCACTTTTAAAAAAAATCATAAAAGTAAATCTTCAGGACCCAGGGCTAGGCGAGTACATCTTAAATTTGACACCATGAACATAATCCATAAAAGGAAAAATTGGAGTTCATGAAAATTTTTTGTTTTAAATTTTGCCCTGTGAAAACCACTTTTCGAAGAATGAAAATATATGATACAGACTGGGAAAAATTATTTGTAAAGTACATCCAACAAAAGATTAATATCTAGATTATGGAAAGTACTCTCAAAATTCAATAGATTAAAAAAATGAAGTAATCCAATTAAAAAAATAGGAAAAAGACATGTTTTAGTTTGTGCTGCTGTAACAAAGTACTATGGACTTTGTGGCTTATAAACAACAGAGATTTATTTCTCACAGTTCTAGAGGCTAAGTCCAAGACAAGTGTAGGCAAATTCAGTGTCTGGTGAGACTCCTCTTCTTGGTTAATAGATAGCCATCGTCTTGCTCTGTCCTCACATGGCAGAAAGCAGAGAGAACATAGCTCTCTTAGAATGGCACTAATTCCATTCGTGGTTCCACTTTCATGACCTCATCTATTTCTAATCACCTTCCAGAGACCCCACCTCCTAATACCATCACATTGAGAGGAGTAGGATTTCAACATAAATTTTGGGGGATGCAAACATTCAGTTGATAAAACATGAGTAAACAGCTTTGTCTAAGTAGACATATAGATAGCAAATAAGCACATGAAAAAGTGTTTAGTATTGTTAGCTATCAGGGGAATGCACATTAAAACCACAGTAAAATATCACTTTCCACTCATCAGAACAGATAAAATTAAAAATAGGGACAAGCCAATGGATTAGCAAACCATGGTTCATCCATACCATGAAAAACTACTGAGCAGTAAAGATGAATGAACTACTGATGCCTACATCTGAATGACACCTTGGAGAATTATGGTGACCATAAAAGCAAATCTCAGAAGATTATGTATTGTGTGATTCCATTTAACATTCTTGGAAGGAGAAAATTATAGAAATGAATGACAGGCTAGTGGTTGTCCAGGATTAAGACAGGCTAGAGGTGGGAGGGAAGTGGATGAGGCTATAAAAGGGTAGCATAAAGATCCTAGTGATGATGGAATTGTTGTCTTGAAGGCATCAATGTCAGTGTCTTGGGTGTACTACTGTAATAGAGCTGGAGTATATTGTTGGGAGAACTGGGAAAAGGATATAGGGGTTCTCTCTGTATTATTTCTTATAACTCCATGTGAATTCACAGTTATCATAAACTAAAAATTTTAATTTTTAAAAAATTATGAATTTATTTAGCTATTTTTAGTCATGTATTTCAGAGCCTCAAAATAGTTTCATATAATAATAATAATAGCTTCATATGCCCTGCAGCATATAATTAATAAATAGGAGAGAGCGATCATTTAATACTTATACCAACTATGTGACAAGCATTGTCTTAGCAGAATCAGAGTTCCTGTTTTTATATACATGTACACACAGTCACAAATATAAACCTTTTTATATGTATTTATGTTCATTAAAATGTATAGAACTGTATAGAATTTTAATAATCTGTCATTACCCCAAATATGCCAGTGTTGTTAATTTACTCATATGATTAAGTTAGAGCTTTTTAAAAATTTCAAACAATATGTTTGTGTTGATGTTTCAAAAGCTGAGGGCAAAGTCAAAGACTTTGAGAACACATAAATACTAAGACTTTACTTTCTGTGAAGACTAAAAAGTAATCACAAAGAGCATTAGCATGCCTAGCCTTTTTGCTGCCACATTGGTCACCAGATATTATGGTTGACATAATAAGAGTTTAGGGTCGTTACTGCTCAGGGCCATTAGGTACTAGTAGGGAATTTTGTGCAAAATACCTAGAAAGATAGATGAAGATGGAGAAAAATGAGTGCTAAAATTAATAAAAATAATATACTTCACTCATTTTGAATCTATTATTTAATCTTTGCAATATCTATTTTATTTCATAAATTATGAGCATGTTAACTTATAAAAATATTTGAAATTTTCTATAATAGGTTAAAACCTTCTTATTTCCTTATTGAAATGATTACATCTTGGAAAAATATACAATGAATTATTTGGGGGAAATATGTGTGACATTAAAAAAATGGTAAAAAGTAAAAATTTTTAAAAGAAAAAATAGAGGAACAAAATAAGAAAAATTTTGGATTATTTAGTCATAAATAATTAAATTAATAAAAGAGCAGAAAATTACCTACAATTAATATCTCCCAAAAAGAACATTTTCTATAAAACAAGAAATCAAATATGAGATGACAAAATGGCACACTGATGCAAAAAGACATTCTAGAGCTGAAAAAACCAAAATATTAAGGAATAAAATGTCTCTATTCAAAACTAAAATAATATGTAAATAAAACTAAAATAGTAACAAAAAAGAAAATAGATTACTTAAATTTCATTAACATTATAGGGAAAACCTTGAGAACATCTAGGTTAATCCAGGAGCTGTAATTGGGCCAGGGTAGGGGGTTGGAAAATAAGAGATTAAAGTATATGGGGAGAAGATATGGAAATGGGGGACAATTGTAGACCTAGGGCTAATTGACACCTAGAAAAGAGAAAACAACAAATAGAAAAATGAAAGAAGAAAGGCATATTCTATTTCATATAAAAGTTATATGTAAAACTTTAGAAATAAGTATACATCTTTGAAACCTTTAGGGGATTAAAAAATAATGTTTAATCTTAATGTAATAGAAAAAAATCATCATCTTTTACCACCTGGATCCAAGTGGCTCTTTTTTTATATCATTTTGAAAAGTAAAAATAAGGGGCTAGTGAAAAACAACTTAATTTGTAATTTTAATGAGTTAAACATATCAACCACAAGTATTCCATTTCATCCTACAATAATGACTCAAATCAATTAAGTATGTGAATATGGCACTGTGGGAACCAATGATCTGGAGACAAAGTTACATGTCATGTTCACCTTTAAAAAAAAAATTCTTGTTTATTCTCTTCATTTGGCCCCATTTTTATTTCTTTGCCCTCCTCTGCCCAACCTATCCCCAGCCCACCCCCCCTCCCACAGTCAATCCCCACACCGTTTTCCATGTGCAAGGGTCATTGACACATATTCTTTGACGAATCCCTTCCCCTTCTTTCCATCATTCCCCTACCTCCCCTCTTCTCTCTGGCAGCTTTCAGTCTGTTCCATATTTCCAAGTCTCTGGTTCTGCTTTGCTCATTAGTTTATTTTGTTCATTAGATTCATCTTATAAATGAGAACATAAGGTATTTGTCTTTCACCGACTGGTTTATTTCACTTAGCTTAATAGTCTCCAGTTCCAACTATGCTGTCACAAAAGGTAGAAACTCTCTCTTTCTTTCTGCTGTATAGTATTCCACTGTGTAAATGTATCACAGTTTTTTAATCCATTCATCTACTGATGGGCACTTAGATATGACTTAACAACAGGAAGACAAGCAATCCAATTAAAAAATGAACAAAGGACCTCAATAGACACTTCTCCAAGAAGGACATACAGATGGCCTATAGACGTAAGAAAAAATGCTCAACATCATTAACCATCAGAGAGGTGCAAATTAAAACCACAATGGGATATCACCTCACACCTGTCAGAATGGCAACCATCAATAAATCAGCAAACAACAAGTGCTGGAGAGGGTGTTGAGAAAAGGGAACCCTAGTGCACTCTTGGTGGGAATGCAGACTGGTGTAGTCATTATAGAAAACAGCATAGAATTTCCTCAAAAAATTTAAAATGGAACTGTCTTTTGACCCAGCAATTCCATTACCCTAAGAATATACCCTAAGAATACCGAATCACCAATTCAAAAGAACTTATGCACCCCTGTGTTCAAAACAACACGATTTATCATAGACGAGTATTACAAACACCTTTTCTTTTCACTTGACATTAATGCAGGATTTCACTAAAATGAGGGAAAAAAGCAAAATACCTTTTAAGAATTAATGTTTTTACAAGATCTTAATAAACAAATTTGGGCAAAATCTAGAAAATTCAGCAATTTCTTTGGCACTCCTCATTTATCACAGTAATCAACATTACCCTTAAAGCAGAATAACCTCCAAGTACTCCTTTGTCACTACAACCATATTAACAGTTATGCTCTAAGCTTGTTAGCTACCTTGGGCTCCTCTGGGAATGTTGGGAAATAGAAATTTGGGAAGAGAGAGAGAGGTCAGCTTTACCAAGGAAATATTCAGCAATACCCTATCAGTTCCAGTGTATAGAGAATTCATGGGGTTCATCAAGAACGTAGAGGTTGTGTCTTGTATGTCATCAGTGAGATGTTAGTGTTTATAACTAATGGTTCTGTCTAACTCTTTTAAACCATATCCTGTAAAAAAAAAAAAAGGTAGATTTTTCACCAAATTTTGAGAGTATGTTTGGAGTGGTCTGATTTAAAATATAGGTTATAACTACATGCAATTACACAAATTACATATGGGGGTTGAAGGAGCATAATTTTAAAGATTTCAATTAGTTAGATTATATGTATTGTGAAAGAATGCTTTGTGTTTTAAATGAAGAGGGCTCCAGATGTTCATTAATTTTCTAATATGATTAATTTCAATATTCTTTTGGCCATAGTCATGAGTATGTCATAAAAAAGGGGAAGCTCAAAAATTAGTAAATCTCAGTTCTATGTCATCAAAAGCCTAAAAACACAAATGAGAATTCCAAGTGAGTCCAAAGGCTGTGTGGAGAGGATAAGTACTTGAGGACACTGAGGAAAGGCATGTTCTGTCAAGGAGACCTGAGACTGATGCACAACGTGAGGGATGGCTGACTGCCAAGGACAGGTATCTCCTAGAGCAGCTGAAACTGAGGCATAACCAAATGCCCATGTGACTGCAAATCCAAACAGGGTTGCCACCAGTAGTTAAAAGTCCAGCCTGAGGAAAATTTGGCCACCACTCAGGAGAGACATGCCATGCATATTAAGCTCTCATGGACAGAGAAAACAAACAATGATTATAAATATGAGCCTCGAACCAAGGAATATAATATCAGTTGTGTCTGAACTTTGTCATTGTTGATAAATATTAAAAATCAAACATCAGTGCAAAGGTTCCATGTGGAGATCAATTAATGAGCCTCCAGAGTTATTAAAATGAATTAATAGGACAAAAACCACAAGAAAATTTTAAAAACAACATCAAGGTAAAAAATATTATATGAACATGCAGTGCATTAAAAGGAAACCAGTGCTTTACATGCTGGATCCCACTGTTTCCTCTCAACACTCTTCCTTGTTTAAACCTCCACAGTTCCTGTGGAGCATTTCTTTAGCCTTAGATGTTTATCAGTCACAAGTATAGATGCTACAATTGCAGGCACTGGTTGCTGATTGAACTGCTTCTCTATGTAATGTGTTCCACAAAGAGAGTAGCATGGTTGTGTGCGTTGTATAGCAAATGTGTATATCTATAAAAATTTTTAAAGCAGTAAATTATTATAGCTCTATTTTAATTACATTATAAAAATATTACAACACTAACTTTTTACAAAAATTACATAAAGATGATTGAGAGTAGTCTTAAGAAAGGCTGGACAATATGGCTGGATAAAAAAGAGAGAGAGAGAAGAAAACACAGGAGAAAAAAAACCAGAGGAGTGAAGGGGAGGGGAGGGAAAGGGAGGGAAGAGGAACTGAATCAGTTGAAAAATTTAAACTAATAAACTGAGTTTTATATAAGAATTTGGACCAGGTACAGATTTTGGTTCATGGTTGAAAGTTGCAGCAGGTATTACTACCCTAAATGTATTTCTTCTCTTTCTTCAAGTAGAAAACCTACACTCCCCTTTTTTTATCTTTAAGGAAACTTATTATTTGTGATTAAGGTGGAATTAACCAATTATATTCATACAACTATTCCCAGAGATGGAAAAATGACCCATAAACCATATTCATGCCCTGAGTGATTTAAATTACAACAAAGATCCGTAGGTGCAGAAGGTATCTGTGGCTGGATGATCCAAGAAAAGTCATGTCAAAAAGTGGGATCTCAGATTCCTGAAGCTGAAGACAAAGACACACTAGATCCTATCTTTCATTTTAGCAAGCTTATCTATATTGAAAGTAGATTCCATTTTCTTTCTCAAGTTATGGTTCTTTTTGCTTTCAATCAAAAAATTCTAGATAGTGTCTCCATCTATTTCATTCACTGTTACATCCCTCTCCTTGTCTCTGCACTGAGTTTTTGTAGGCATTTAGCTATTTGCGAAATGATGAAACATGGGTGAATAAGTACACCCCAACTCCTAAAAACACTTCCTGCCTTTAAGATGGAATGAGTAATTCATATCTTCAATCTAAATAGTTGAGATAATTTTCATTAAATATCTAAGATAATATGAAAGAGGTGAGTTGAATATTAATATGAAAATTATGTGTTTTTAAAAGACAAAAAGTTAACAGAAATTTAAAAAAATGACTTTTGTAGTTTCCGTTACATGTTCTATTTTATAGAAATCAAGTGTAATTTATGCCCAATATCTATTCATTCTCATTAATAAATGACCTTTTAACATACTTCTTTTCATTCTTCTCTATGCACATTAGTGGCTTATCTGCATGAATTATTTTGTTTTATCACAGCCATCAACTTACTAAAATTTAATGATACTTTTAAGTTTTTTAAACACTGTTATGAACTGAATCTTTGTGTCACCATGCCTCAATTCATGGGTTGAAATCTAATCTCCAATATGATAGTATTTGAAGATGGGGCCTTTGGGATGCAATTAGGATATCATGAGGATACCACTTTCATGAATGAGACTAGTGGTTTTATAAGAAGAGCCATGTGAGGATACATGGAGAAGTCAGTAGTCTGCAACCCAAAAGAGGGCTCTCACCAGAATTCAACTATGCTAATACCTTGATCTCAAACTTTTAGCCTTGAGAACTTTGAGAAATAAATTTCTATTATTTATAAGCTACCCAGTCTACGGTATTTTGTTATAAGTACTTACTGGCTAAAACAAGCACATAGGCAATAATTAGCAAATTGGGTACAAATACCACTGATGATCCATGAAGCTTTTCTAAGAACTTTATAGGCAGTGCAAGATTTAAGAAAATTCATTTTTCATATTTTCAACTTTTATTTTTTGCTAAAACTGATGTGTCTAAGAATAGGCTTGTGATCAAGGAATTAATTTGGCTTATCTTTCCCATATTCCCTTCTCACAGTAAAACTTCCCTCATCTCACAAAAGAAAGGGTCGTGTTTCACCCAACCCAACTTTTCTCAAAAAGTATCTGAAAGTTTCTTTAACCAAGTCACTGTAAACTTTTCATAAGACTTTTGTCTTTTAATTACTCATACATTTTTTTTTTATTTTGAATAAAGTGGATCATTAGAAACAGGGTATTTTGCCTGTGTTGGAATATTCTGAAATCAGATATATTTGCAGAATTGGATTAACTATCTCCTTCTCTCTCCCTAATTTTTGTCAAAGAAATTACTGATGCTGAAGAAGGCCCAAAGAAGAAAGCAATAAAAGTGTGTCCAGAGCAAATATTGGAGGGCATTGTAGGTTATTTCATCTAGGTGAGAAACTCATAGAAAGGTTGTGTTTTCTATCTATCTATCTATCTATCTATCTATCTATCTATCTATCATCTATCTATCTATCTATCATCTATCTATCATCTAATTTAACTATCTATCTTTCTATTTTATAATTAAAAGAGTGAAAGTTTTGAAAAAGGCATGCTTTCTTTTCCCTCCCTATCTCCTTTCCTTTCAGAATAATTTAGTCTATAAGTCAGTAGTTGAGGCAGAGCAAAATAACACAAAGAGAGGAAGTAGAAGTGCAAATCGAGTGCTTTCGTTGTGTCTAAGCAGGGTGAAGGAGGCATCTGCACAGTGGTCATGTGTCCAGTGTCAGAGCTGAGAGGTTTGAGGAGGTTGGGGGAATGGGGTAATGCTGGTGGTGGTGATGGGAAGTTGTTTACATATAGGTGGGATTGACCAAATAAGTAAATATGTCGGGGGTGATGGGATCCAAGGTTCTCACTGTCAAAGAAGAGAGCTATATGTATTATACATATTAAAATATATACTTCTAATTAAACTTTAGATTTGTTGATTTCCATAATATATTTAAGTGTCTTTGATCAATAATGTGCCAATAATGACTGTAATGACAACTTAATACAGATAAAGGAAAAAATAACACTTAGGTCTTCTGGTCACAGAGAATATAAAAAAGTAAATTCCAATTTATATACATATTTTTATAGCAGAAAGATAAAATGTTATCAATAAAAGACCCTCAAGCATAAAAATATATTATGGTAGGATAAAAGTGTGTGAGAGAAATGGAATGGAAATAAGAGTTCAAGGAGAAAATGAAAAGTGTTAAATTTTCAAAAGAACTTACTCATGGATTTTTAAAAATTGATGATCGTGAGCATTAAGTCACTATAGTATTTAAATTGTATTGAATAGATAAGTTGAAAAGAATATTACAGTTTTGAAATCAAATGTCAGTAATTAAAATATGCCAAAGACACATCTTTTGAAAGTATTTTAACTTATGAAAAATTTTCACTGTCAATTTAAGAATAAAAAAAAGGTAAAATAGTTTTCAAAAACCATATTACGGGCATGCAAGCAACTTCTAACAGTAAATATTTATCTATGTTTTAAAAACTAGAATAATAGAAATTCACAAAAAATTAATCAATATTCCTAACTTCACTATGGTAAGTGGTGAAACTGGGAGTGTCTGCTTGACTCAGATCCTCTAAATTTCTTACTGCACCTTTCTTCATTTTGCCAGATTTTCCTCACTCCACTTCGTTTTCTGTTCATCTTGTCTTTCCAACTATTGCCACAGGTAACCCACACATACCCCAAGATAGCACAACCTGCTTGGCTGCAGACTCACGAAGACAAGAGCTGCACCTAGGCCACAGCTTCCCACATACCTCTCCAAAAGTTTTATCTCTGTAAGCTCCAGCAAGTTCACCTGCCACAGTGCTTCAGGAGGCCGGGCTAGTACTTCTTTCTTCAAATTTTCTTTCTGTAACTTCACTTTAATAACTCCTCCCCTAATTGTGTAAAGTTTAATCTCTATAATAAATCTCCTATTGTCAGAATATGCATGATGGCTCTGCTTTTTCACTGACACAATTGTTACCTCAAGTAATTACAGAGTAATAGAATCTTAGGAACCTGGTACTGGTTATCTGATCTGGCTAGATTTAAAGATAGTTATGGTGCTGTTGCCAGGGGCAAGAGGGGCGGTGGTAGTTTATGGCATGCAGCGTAAGAACAGTATTTAAATGATCACTTATAGCTACCAGGAAAGATCTTACATGTCTAAGTGGTTGCTGCCATAGAACAACTTAGTGGAAACTAGAGTAAAATTACCATAGATTGATTTGGTTGATTCTTAGTGTGCTGGAGAACATGGAGGAAAAAATGAGATTATTTATTTGAGTTTGCTTTTTTCTCGGTGAGCCTAGCTAATGTTTTTCAATTTTATTTATCTTTTCAAAGAACCAGCTTCTAGTTTTATTGATCTTTTCTATTGTCTTTTTAGTCTCTATTTCATTTATTTCTGCTTTGATCTTTGTTATTTTTCTCCTTCTACTAACTTAAGGCTTTGTTTATTCTTTTTCTAGTTTCTTCAGGTATACGTTTAGGTTGTATATTTTAGATTTTTTTTGTTTTGTTTCTTGATATAGGCATTTATTATTATGAGCATCCCCCTTAGAACTGCTTTTGTTGCATCCCATAAGTTTTGATATGTTGTATTTCCATTTTTATTTGTCTCAAGGTATTTTTTTGATTTATATTTTGATATTTTCTTTGACCTATTGGTTGTTCAATAGGATGTTGTTTAATCTCCTCACATTTTAAAATTGTTCAGATTTCTTTTTATAATCAATTTCTAGTTTCATACCATTGTGGTTATAAAGGAAACTTTGTATGATTTCAAACTTAATAAATTTATTAAGATTTTTGTGGTCTAATATATAGTCTTTCCTGGAGAATGTTCCCTGTGTGTTTGAAAAGAATGTGTATCAATGTTCTCTGACTTACCATGGTTTGACTTAACAATTTTCTGACTTTAATATGGTGCAAAAGTGGAAACTATTTGAATTTTGAATTTTGATCTTTTCTCAGACTAGTGATATGTGGATGACATTGTCTTGTGATGCTGGACAGCGAGAGCGAGCCACAGCTCCCAGTCAGCCATGCCATTAGAAGGATAAACAACTGATATTCCAACACTGCCCTGTGTTGCCAGCAGTTTTGGACATTGTGTTTTGTGTTTTTGTATCCCATTATGTTTATAACATGCCCATTTGTGTGCCAGTGTGCTTTCAGCTGTATATGTTAATGATGAGAACCCATACAATTATTCGATTTTTCACTTTCAGTACAGTATTTCAATAAGTTACATAAAATATTCAATATTATAAACTAAACCGTGTGTGAAATGATTTTGCCCAGCTGTAGGCTAAAGGGTTCTGAGCATATTTAAGTTAGACAAGGCTAAACTATGATGTCCAGTAGGTTGGTGTATTAATTGAATTTTAGACTTTCGATATTTTCAACTTACGATGGGTTTATCGGGATGTAACCCCATTCTTAGTTGAGGAACATTTGTATTCTGTTACTTTTCTATCTTTTGAATCTATCTGGTATAACATTTAATGCCAATGTTTTCTTATTTTCTGTCCGGATAATCTACCCATTAATGTAAGTGGGGTATTAAATATCCCTAATATTATTGCAATGCTGTCTATTATCTCTTTAGGTATGTTAATATTTGCTTTACATATTTTCATGCCCCTTGATGGGTGCATAAATATTTTTAAATGTTATATCCTCTTGTTGGATTTACCCCTTTATCATTATATAATGCCTTCTTTGTCTTTGTTTTTAAACTCTATTTTAAACTGTAGGTTTTGTTTTAAAAATCTATTTTATCTGATATAAGTATAGTTATGTCACCTTTTGGGGGGGGCTCCATTTTCATGGAATATCTTTTTCCATTCCTTTACTGTGTGTATCCTTTAACATCTGAAGTAAGTCTCTAGTAAGCACATAGATGGATCTTTTTTAAAACAAAATCCATTCAGCCACCTATGACTTTTAACTGTAAAACTTAATCTGTTTAAATTTAAAGTAATTATTGATAGGTATGTACTTATTGTCATGTTGTTCATTGTTTTAAAAACTGTTTGACAGTTTCTCCCTACTCCTTTCTTAAGTTCTTCCTTTGTGATTTGATGACTCTCTTTAGTGGTAGACTTAGATTATTTTCTTTCTATTTAGAGTTTTTTAAAGCTTACCTGTTTAGAGTTTGTAGAAGGAAGAGAGGAATCCCTGGGATTAAGCCCTTTGACATTTACTTATCAAGTAGAAGATGAAGTGACCTAGGAGATTGAGAAGCAACCAGAGAAGGAAGAGAACAATCAGAAGTATATAATCATAGAAGTGACAGAAAGAAAATACTTACTTTCTTTTTTAAAAGTTTTATTTATTTATTTTTAGAGAAAGGGGAAGGGGGAAAGAAACATCAATCGGTAGCCTCTCTGACACCCTCGAGCAGGGACCTGACTCAAAACCCAGGCATGTGCCCTGACTGGGAATTGAAACAGCGACCATTTGGTTTGCGGGGATGTGCCCAACCCACTGAGCCATGTCAGTGGGCTAGAAAGAAAGTGCTTCTTGAGAATGAGAAAGATACAAGGAGGAAAAATGAGATGCAGACTATAAACCAAACAGTGAATCCAGCACCATGGAGTTGGGTTATTGTAGCTCACTAGTTATATTGCAGAATTCTATCTCTGCCTTCAGAATTTGATCAACCAAGTCTGGGATGCCTAGACTGGTACTTCATACAAGAGGAAAATACTCTTTCTCCTCTATTAAGCTACATGAAATGTGTGGGGCACAAAATGATACTGCTTTGTGCTACCAGTTATCTTACAGAAATCTTAGCAAAACTGTCCTTTTTTTAAAATGGACTTCATTTTCTAAAGCTGTGTTATAAATTCTAAAGGGAGTGAGAGATGTAGCGATGTAAGAAAAAGAAATGTCTATTAATTCAAAAATTACCCCTTCTTTCTCTTTATCCTCTAAACAATCCCATATATTTCATGTGACCCCAAATCTCTTACCCAAGTCAGGGCAACTCCTTTGGCCCTTCTTCAAGCCTAATAAATTCTTACAATAAGCACAGTGAAGCTGTTAAGATGAGGGCCCTTCTAGACACCATTGAGAAGCTTTCTTTCTAAAACAGATACTTACTGAGCCTTAGGAGAGACCATTGTTGACATTTTTCATTATCTTGGCATGTGACCCTTGCAATGTTTGCTTACATTCTGCTCCAGGTTATTTCTTTAGGAAACAAAACAAAATTCCGAAGATCAGTCCCAGCATAGATTCCTTAGGGCATTTACTGTTTGTTCTTTTGATTTCTCAGAAATAATCAACTAAGCCTACCCTTTGTTGCCTTTAAGTTAGTTCTGTGTTCATGATGTTTTATTCAAATTAAAGCTTAAAATATTATATAAATCTTGACCCAAGATCTAAAAATGTCTCTTAGAAAAGAGCTGTATTGCAAGGTAGGTTGACATAGAAGGGGGCTAGAAATACATTACATATAATGAGGCAAACCCATATACTAGAAAAACTACCACTGATATTCAGATTAAAAATGAGAATACATATGCTTGTACTATCTGGCTGTTGAACTTGGTCGAGTTCACAGAAATACTGTAAAGATAAAAAGTAGATGAAAATATTTAGCTTGGTGACCAGACCATAGTAGATATTCAACAGATTTCATTTCACTTTATTTGTGAACATTAGTGTTCTAATTTTCATTCATTCAACAAATATGTGTTGAGAATCTACTAAGAGCCACACAATGTACCAAGCATTGTGTGTACAGTGGTCAAACAGACAGACAGACAGACAGACAGATGTGGTGCTTATTGTCAGGGAAGTTACTGGGTATGTGTATAAAAATAACAATATTCAGCTCACTAGATTTTTAAGTGGTCACATGAAATATTGTTTGAAAATGCCTCGTTGCCCAGAAATAACTATGCAGGTTCATTTTCAGACTTCTAATTGCAAAATAATCATGTTCTGTTTGTTAAACTTTATTTTTATTGTTGACACTATTACTGATGTCCCCATTCCCCACTCCCGGCTTTGCCCACCTACACCCAGTCTCTGGTGCCCCTTCCTCGGGCCATCACCACCTTACAGTTTGTGTCTGTGGGTTATGCATATATGAGTATGTTCTTTGGTTAATCCCCTCACCTTCTTTCATCCAGTCCTCCATTACTATTTTGTTTGTCAGTATAGTTTGTTCATTAGATTCCACATATATAGGAAATCGTATGGTACTTGTCTTTCTCGATACCTGTCTGTCTGTCTGTCTGTTTAACCACTGTACACACAGTGCTTGGTAGACTGTGTGGCTCTTAGTAGATTCTCAATACATATTTGTTGAATGAATAAAAATTAGATAACTAATGTTCACAAATAAAGAGAAATGAAAATTTGTTGAATATTTACTATGTTCTGCTCACCAAGCTAAATATTTTCATCTATATTTTATCTTTACAGTATTTGATCCTCTGCTTCATCCAACCTACTTTTTATTCCTTCCAGTGTATTCTTGATGTCAGATGTGGTATTCTTCACTTCCAACTGGTCCCTTTTCATGGTTTCAGTATCCTTTTTCTTGCTGTTATAGTTCTAAGTTCCTTGAGTATCCTTTTAACTGTTACTTTGAACTCTGTATCTGATAAATTTCTTGCCTCCCTTTCATTTAGTTCTTTTTCTGTAGAGTTCTCCTGTTCTTTCATGTCAGGCATATTTCTTTTTCTCCCCATTTTGGCAGCCTTTTTGTGTTTGTTTCTATGTATTAGATAGATCTGCTATGACTCCCAGTATTTGTGGTGTGGCCTTATGTGTTAGGTGCCCTGTGGGATTTGGTAGTGTAGTCTCCTTGATCTCTTGAGTTGGATGTTCCAGGAATGTCCCTTGTGTGGGTTTTATGGGCTTTCCTATGGTATCGAGTCTGATTGCTGTTGGCCCATTTATGCATAGGATTGACCCACAGGATCTTGACTGTGAGGCTAAACCCTGACCATGGCCTGGGAGCTTCTAGGCAGGTGCTCTGCCTCTTAAATCCCGAGACAGTTGTCTTCCTACCTCAGAGATCTATGATTTTAATGCACCTCTATTTTCTTTTGTCAGAAAGGAGGAGGATGTGGAAAGGACAGAAGGCCAATGTATCTTAGCCTTTCTTCATCTTCTAGCAGAAAATAATCATGTTCTCATTCTTGATGCAAAAATGCAGGGAAAAGTAGTCAGGTAGGATTCTAATATATGACTTTACTTTTGCATTAGCTTTAGAAAGTTCCTTAAAGCATTATATATTTTTTGACTTGGCATATGGTCATGTAAATGATAAAGGGCTAAGAGTATTGTTTAGACTAGCAGTGATAATCTGGATAAGGACTAACTTCCAGATTTCTGGGAACTGATAAAAGAGAAGCAAAAACCCAGAAGCTTGGGAAAAGAGAAATAAATTTTGAGTTCCTGGAGCTCCCAAAGGCAGAAGGAAGAAACTCTTCAAAGCCTGAATTAGCTTTTGACACTTTCCAGACCAAGAGTCTAGCCTGTAAAGGAGGGGAGAACTCTCTAAGGCACCTATGAATGCAGAAGTGACACTTGTTTATATTTGTAAATCCATATACACTCTGATTGGCCAATCACTGCCATTAAAGCATATTTAAGGATGGAAGAATAGGAACACCATTTTCTAATTTTCCTAACAAACATATTCCTGAAAGAAAAAAATGATTATTTTCGCTTTAAAATTTTAATTAATGTTGCTGCTGCTGCTGATTATATTTTGAAAATATTACATGCTCATTGCTGAGAAGAAAATTTTTGATAGTTTGGCATAGGAGACCCCCATGGCTTGCTGATATAAAAGATGTGAATTGAATTGCTCTGCATTACAAAGGCAGGAGGTATTTGATATTTGAAGGAGAAAATTCTGGAGGAACAATAAAACCATAGAGGATGGACCTTGTCGGGAGAAAGAGAAATAAATTTCCTATTGCAATTTGGTCCAAGAGAACTAGGAAACATAAAATGTTGAGGATTTTTTCATACGAATCTTAGGTGTCATACAATGTGACTTCTTATTTTGCAGCAAAGACTTCAAGTGCCTGCTATGCTTGCGTTTATTGCAGAAAACAAGTGAAAAAACAGAGTCTTGCCTTATGGTTACTAGTTGCCATAGGATCAAAGCAGATCCTGCACACACAGGCCTAGATGTTAGGAAGTCCTGGACCGATGCTGGGTTATGCATGAGCATACCCGTCTTAGTTATATTTCAATCCTGGCTAGCAGACAATGAGACTTTTTCAGAATCATTAAAAATCAATTAATTTCTTTTTGCATGTAGTACGTTTGTTCATACGCCAGAATATTCAAAATTTTTAGCGTATATGTGGTTGCTATTATTAATAGCTGGGCGATTTTAATCCATTCTTTCCTTTTTGTAGCTAATCTAAGTGGAAAGGTAACATTTTTCTATAATGTTCCTGCTCAGAGTAAATGTTTAAATTGACTTCCCAGAGGCTTTCCTTCATGTAATACTATAATAAAACTTTGACTCATAAATACTCTGAAGTTTTTTTCTTTAACATTAGAGTGACTTAAGAAACATAGGTGCTGTATCATCTCAGAAGTCGAAATGTCAATGTTACTATAGTTCTTCTAGTGAGAGACAGAGCAACTTCAAAATAAAGAATGCGAAAATTGTCACCATCTGTGTGCTAGCTGCCCCTGATATATTTCTGTGGCACCACAGTGGACACTGTGTATTTAGTTGACGCTGCTGTGTTGCTCAGGTTCTCCATCAGGATGGAAGGACCTATGTGCCCAGTTTCTGGGAAGGTCGTCAGTTGCTTTAGCAATTATCTACCGCTAAAAAGAATTCCCTTACCCAAGGTTATCCTTCCCCTCTTGCTTGAAGGCAGTCTACAACCAGTGACATGTTGACATTGGGTTCTAAAGGCCTGAACCTTCACCCCATCTTGGGACACTTCTGAAGTGCCCTCTGAGTTATCCCCATGGGCTAAGTCTTGTTGAGATGGCATCCCAGCACAATTTCTCCCTCTACCAGTTTCCTGAACTTTTCTTCCCCTGGTGCTGATCCTGTCCTAATAGACCCCTGTGGTAGTCCCTCTCTCTGAGTCTGTTTTCCAGGACCCCTTCTATGACAGGTGAAAAATGCAACCTAGTAAGGGAGGTGGTGTGGGTAGATTTTATTTCAGACCAGGGCTCTTTGTTGGTTCCTTAAGAATCAGTAAGGTCTAATTTCCCCCCAAAATATTTTTAGTCTATAAAATTTTTCCTCATTGATCAGAGGTAGCTGAGGGGTGAGGGTGAAGACAATGGTTCTTAAGTAAATGAAGACTTAGAGAGTTTCTTGTGCTTTCTCTCCTCAAAATCTAGGTGCAAGGGCTAATCAGTAAAAGAAATTTTGGAAAAGTCAGTGGGTCGGAGAAAGAGAGCTGAGTCTTCAATCTTGGCAAAGGAAATAGGGTCAGACTGTAAGCATACACAAACTTTTAGCATGAGATTGTTAATTTATAAGCAAGAGTGTTCATCACTTGAGTGTATAAAAGTAATGCCAAGATTATTAAACAAGAAATGACAAAACTCTTGAATCTTTTCCTTCCCCTTGGAGATAATCAGAGCCATCTGTTCCACCATTTTGAAAGTTGCTTCAAAATAAGTATATTCAGGTCTTAACTAAAATTTTAGTTTATTTAAAAATTAGATTTAAATGTAAAAACACTTTCTATTGTTGGCTTATCCTGTTTATTGACAGCATTTTATTTAATAAGCATTTTTGCTTGCCATGCCTATGTGTATAACCTGAATGCTAGGTCAATGCTACAAAAGGCCTTTTTATTTTTATTTTTAAAAGATTTTATTTATTTTATTTTTAGACAGAAGGTAAGGGAGGGAGAAAGACAACACATAACCAATGTGTGACTGCCTCTTGTGCACCCCCCTACTGGGAACCTGGCCTGAAACCCAGGCATGTGCCCCGACTAGGAATCGAACTGGCGACCCTTTGGTTCGCAGGCTGATGCTCAGTCCACTGAGTTACACCAGCCAGGGCTGAAAATGTCTTTTTAGAAGAAAGAAAAACTGAAGTAATGAGAAAATAAGTGTAACTTTTTAAATCACAAATAAAGACAAAAAAAGAGGAAGAACTTGTGATTTAAGATAGTTTTAGTTGGGTGCAGGGCCAGTATCTAAGCTGCATCAATCACTATTTGTTATGTGCAAATTAATAACTTTAGACTTATAGCATCTCAGGACTCAGGATGTACTGTTATTGTTACCTCAGCTTCATAGAATAGTCACTTAAAGAAAACAAGAAAGTGACACATTTTACATTTTAATTGGGTAGAAGTAATGTACCAACAGAGTAATCCCTCAGCTTGGCTGTTTGTGTGATAAACTCATTTCTACTTTTTACCTTATGCCAATGTAGCAGAAGGTGCTCAAATGTGAAAACGGGAGAAGATCCAGCCATTTCAATTGTCATATATTTACTCCTCACAATTTAATCCTCATAAATCTATAAACTTACCATAAACCTATGGTAAACCTATAGACTCTACATAAACCTATGTAGACTTACATAATTTTTCAGATGGAAAAACTGAGACTACCTTCAGAGCTAGACAGGGGCTGAGGAAGGCCAACGTACAAAGCAGAGACCCAACTGTCTCCATGACGTAGCTCAGTAATGGAAAGATCAAGGTAAAAACCGGAACCACAAACATGGAGGCAAGAATGATTACACAGAGATAGCTGTGTTAGTGAAAGAAAACTCTAAGGAAAGCAAGATAATACCTTGAACGGAGGGGTGGTTTCACAGTGGAATGTGAGAGCTGAATAATCACAGGTATCTCAGAACTCTTTGAGGCTTGGTTTTCTTTTATGTAAAAGGGAATAATACCTATATCAGAGACTGGTTTTGAAGACAAGATGAAGCAATGTATATAAAACATGAGGCACTATCTGACACATAGAAGGTCCTCTCTTTTAATCCATGTTCCTTTCTTCTTCCATTTTCTTCCCTTCCTCTGCTTCACAATTCTGCCCAGGGGTGGTCTTGATTCTAACAGAAAGGGATAGGAAATCTAAAGTAGTTAAAACAAAGCTCATGAGGAAGAGGAGAAAGTTAACTGCAGTCATTCTTTTTAGTTATAGATATGACTTTGTAGGGGGGGAAATAACTTTGATTTACTTTCTATGTTCTTAGGGCTGGTATAATAATTAAATCAACATGAGATAGATTAAAAAGAGAAAATAATCAAATTTACATATGCATGTATGGGAACCAATACACGAAAGGTTCTGAGACAGAGATTAACATGGGTATATATGACTTTTTGAGCCAACCAAAGAGTTAAGGCACTGGGGCTTCAGTGGGCAAGAGAGAAATTCACAGGACAAGGAGAAGAGCAGTAATTAGAAGTTTGTATAGATAGGTTATAAACGGTTATTTTTGGTGATTCTTATTATTGGCAAGGCTCCCAATTTAAATTATTTAATGGAGAGGTAAAATTTTCTCTTAAACCCACAGGGTCTCAATTGACTTCAGTTCAAAATAATTCATAGGCCAAAGTTGCACATCTTGCAGAGGTCAGTTCTGAATCCTTTCAACTCAAAACCAAATCTATATTTTATGTCAAAAGTCGATAGACCTTTTCAGGTTTAAGTACTCCAATCTGATTTTTGGAACGTCCCAGTATTGTAAAAAAGAATGTGTAAAATTCTGCTTTGACATTTTCCACCATGGTACCTTCAACTGTTTCCCAACAACTGAAGCCTATAACCTACCCTTCTTCTGGCACAATTTGCAACAGGGTGGAAGCCATATGGATGCATGTTCTTAAATCCCCTCATTGTCACACTACATTCTCATGTTGACTAGCCTCTTTTTTTCTTCTTTCCAATGTCAGTCCTTTTAGTCCCCTTAGTTCCAGCCCTTTGAAGGCAGGGCTACTGCATTCAATTTTACAGCTCTAGTAGGCCAAAACGTTATTTGCAATTAACAAAAGTTCTTGACTGAGTAGGTGGACTTTGAGAACTCAATTCAGTGTATTAGTATTTTCAAAGTCAGGCCAGGAGAATTAGGGAATAGATGTCGAAGTACAAAGGGAAATAGTCATTATTCAATTTTGATTACTTCCAGTTAGGATCTTTAGAGTCAAGAGAAAGTCCCAAAGGAGGGAAGTGTGGATAGAATTCAGGCCCTAATCACTGATCAGAGAACAGAGGAAGAAGGTGACAGCTCCTACTAGCTGGTAGTTGATGGTCACCTGAGCTGGTGAAGCATGACCCATTACCTGGATACCATAGCTCTTATTGCAGAGATTCCAATGTATTATCCTCTCCCTTTATGCCTTTATTTTTAATTGTTTTTGCTTGTCTTTCTCTATCTCCATGTGTCTCAAAGTCAGTATTGTCTGAAGAGAGGTCAGTTGCTATCTATACCGAACATATGTCCATATTTGGATACCTCAGAGTCTAAGGGCTATCCCATGGCTCTTTTAGATCAGACTGTTGGCCCTGGTTTAATTAGTGTGGCCAGGGTACATAAGACACTAACACTGGTATGTGATGATGAAGGAATAATTTGTGGCTGGGTTCTGAAGGGGACACTTGGGCAGCTAGAATTTTACACTTGCCTTATCTGTATGCCTTATGAACCCTTTTGTTGGAATTAAGCTGGAGCTGCCAGATTTAGCAAATAAAATGAAAGGATCCCCAGGTAATTTTGAATTTCATGTAAACAAAAAACAATATTAAATGCAGTATTTGGGACATACTTATGTGTGCTAAGAGGGCTGCTTGAGTTCCAGGAATATTATCCACATTCTAATCAGCAGGAAAAGAGCAAGGAGGCAAAGATCCTGTCCGTTCCCATTAAGAGTGCTTTCCTGGAGTAGTAACTTACACTTGACCTGTTGGTTAGAAGTTAGTGAGAAGGTCACACATAACTACAAGGGAAGGTGAGAAAGCAGTGTTTATATTGGACAGCCTCGTGCTCAGCTAAAGATTGAGAGTTATTCCTGAGAAGGAAGAAGGAAGTAGATATGGAGGGTCAACTAGTCATCTCTGTCAGAGAAGTGTTGGGGATCAAGGCAAGTGTATGAGGTAAAATAAATTGATCTGATTTGAATATAATGATGCTATAATTGGGTTACAAAAGCAAAAGAGGAACAAAAGATGTCTTCAGGTTTTTTTTCAACCAGATCAGTTTAAAGAATGGAGGCTCCTTTTAACAGAAATGGAAAACACAAGAGAAAGATATTCAAAAAGTATGAAGTGTATACCATACTTCTAAGTAAGGTACTACACAGCTACTATAGGAATATGACACAGCTGCTAACCAAATCTAGTAGGTGGCAGTGTAGTCTCCCTCCTTTCACTTCTAGGGGACAGTGTGATCAGTTGCAGGTCTTTGCTGTTGTTGTTTAATAAAAATTAAAATGTTTAGCACTTAGTAAATGTTCAAAAAATTGATTAGTACTCGATATTTTTTTACATATATTTTAAAACAGAAGAGTCTTCCAGGTGATCAAATGGAAAATGAAAGTACGAAAGTTGAGGCTTCTTGTGAAGCAAGAAGAGGGGATTGCTGCCATGGTTACAAAAATGCACAGCATGGATATCATCCTGTATACGGGCTCTGCTGGCCAGACAGTGATGGAAACCAATTTGCTGTCTTTTGCAGGAGACAGTGTAGTTGTTGGCTCACTGCACCCTTTTGGATTTCCTGGAAAACTGAATCTATAACAGGAGGGAGGAGAGGCAGTAGAAAGACCCTGGAATGAGAGTCAGAGAAGAAGATATTCATAAACATCAGGGTTCCAATGCTGGCCCAGCCATTCACAGCTTTAAGGCCAAACAACAACACAGCAGTAACTCAGTTATGGAATGCTGACTAAGAGCTAGGCACATGCAAAGTCCTTCCAAATATGTTATCTCAGGATATGGGATCAGGAGGTTGGAGGGATAAAGAGTGGGTATGACATGGTTGTCTAAGAAATGGTTTCCACCTGCTATAACAGGAAAGACAGAAATAACCCAGATATAGTGGGAAAATGTGATGGGGTGAAAACTAGAGACTGCTAAAAGTATGGAGGAGAAAGAGGTTGCTTACAAAAGAACAGTTCTGGGGGGAGAGAGTTGAGGGTGCATGGGTGGAGCAAAAAAGAAAAGGAACTCATGGATTTGGACAAAAGTTTGGTGATTGTAGGGTGGGGGTGGAGGTGGGAGAGGATATAAGGGGGATAAATGGTAATGGAAAAAGTACAATACAAATAACAACAAAAATATGGATACTTTCTCAAAGGAAATGGGATTTGAGCTGGGCCTTGAGAGATAGGTAGAATTTTAGGGAAGAGAGGAAAAATTTGCATGCAGAGTGAGTGTCATAAACAAAGGGATGAAAGGGCTGCATGTGAGGGACGTATTGGTTCAAGCTTTAATGAATATGGGACTGTATGAACCATGGGAGTTGTACCACAAACAGAAATTGTGAAGGACTTCTCATTGCAAGTCACAGACTTATGACTTTGTCACAAGGGTAACTATTAAGGATTTTGAACATCGTAAAAGCAGAATAGGTCTTTGTTGTAGAGAGCTGGCAAGGGGGCAGGACAGGCTAGGAAGGTCAAAGGTTAGAGGAATGGAGGCCAGTTCCAAAATGATAACAGTTCAGCGAGAACCCTTGAAATAAAATACTGCAAAAGGAAAAAAAAAAAAAGTTGCCCTCAAATAGCCTTGGTTCGAATGGTTATTATTATTTTTTATTTATCAACTAACCGGGGTAAGTCACTAAACCTGAGTCTCATATGGTCTCTAAAACGCTGCTAAAAGTTAAGCTGTCAGTTTGGTGTGGAGAGTAAACAAACATGTGAAGTTGCCGGTGCGTGGTGATTACTCAGGAAAAGGTATTTTAAAATTTCCTCCATTCTTCTTTCTAAGCACAACCCGTGGGGCTTGTACCACTTCTATTTTGGTCCTTAGCGTTGTTCTCCAGTAGCTGCTTGCTTCTGTCTCCTCTCTTGCTGGGCCGTATGCCAACTGGGGCTTTTGACGAGGCCTCAGCGTGCCTGTATTCCGGGCCCCGGTATTCGGGGCTCCGGGACTGGCCCTACACACAATAGGCTCTCAGCCCAAGCAAGCAGGCTGTGCTGGGCGACTACGCAGCGCGAGCCAGCGCACTCCGCAGGTATCTGCCGCCCGCCTTCCGGACTCTCGGGTCATGACTAAGAGATTCCCAGCGCCAGAGCGTGGCAGGCAGAGTCCCACTCTCCTAAGGGGCAAACAAGGTCCCTTCTGCGGGGCTCAGACTAAGAGATGGGGAAACCAAGCCACACTCACTGCCAGCTCAGAACAGAAATCCCCTTCCTCTAGGCCTTCGGAGGCTCCTCTCGGGAAATCCCAACCCTTTCCCCTTCTCGGGCCCTTCTTCCCGCCCCGTTTTCAAGGAGCAGCCAGGAGGAAGGCGGTCGCCTAGCGGGGTGGTGCGCACGGGGGCGGGGGGGGTTGTGCCGGGGGAGGGGAGTCCGGGAACTTTGAGACCCGGCCAGCCTCCAGGAGTCCCGCGGTGACATTCCTGAGAGCGCCGTGGGAAGGCCAGCCTCTCGGGCCGGGCTGAGAGAACGCAGACCAGAAACCGCTCCGGTCTGCGGAGTCGCCCCCCGCACCACTCGGAGAGAGACCCGAGCAGCTCACCGCGGTGGCGCGCGAACTGGTGGCGGAAGACATGTCTGCGACCGTGGGCCGCATCCCGCTGGAGTCGTTGCTGCAGCAGCTACTCAGCCCCTCGGGCCTGGCCCTTGCAGCAGCCCTGCTTCTCCTGGTCCTGTGCCTTCGCTCGCGGCGCACCAGGTAAGCGTCCCCGAGACCTTCCCGCGCGGCCCCGCCGACCGGGCCACGCATGCGCTCTGGTCCCCTTGGACCGCGCGCCATCCGGATGGCCAAGAGTCCCCTCCACGATTTCGGGAGCAGATAGTCAAAACTTGCGGGGGCAACGGCGTCTTTTGAGATCCTGTGTAATGATAAAGGTTTTTTTTGCACCTCTCTCCCATACATATGCATGCATATTAAAAGCGTTGGGACCGAATTCGATTTGCTGTTCCAGTACAGGTTGTAATAAGCCTTAGGCTTGTGTTATACATTATGCATGACGCGTGGCTTCCAAACATATTTTGGTGCCTTGTTACCGCGAGTTGATACATTAGCACCTAGAATTCATCGAGCATTTCAGGAGGGGAATTTCTTACATTTATTTCGTTCAGTTAAAAGTGAAATGTTTTGGGGAATTGTATGATATGAATAATAACTCTAGGTGCCTCTCTGCCTCAGTTTACCTCACCATACCTCATCTGGAAAAGCGAAATAATAGTACCTCTGCCTTTCCTACCTCCCTCCATCCCCCTTTCCCTCTGGTAATCACCATACTGTTGTCTGTCTCTGAAGGTTTTTTTGTTTGTTTGTTTTTGCTTAATCCCTTCCACTATTTCACCCAGCACCCAACAGCCTCCCCTCTGACAGCTGTCAGTATGTTCTCTCTATTAGTCTGTTTCTATTTTGTTTTTTAGTTTCTTTTGTTCTTTAGATTCCACATATAAGTAAAAATCATATGGTATTTGTCTTTCTCTGACTGGCTTATTTCACTTAACATGATACTCTCCACATCGATCCATGCTGTTGCAAAAGGTAAGATTTCCTTCTTTTTTTACAGCCAAGTAATATTCCATTGCTTAAATGTACCACAGCTTCTTTTTTAATTGTTGATACTATTACAGATGCCCTCTTTTTCCCTGCCGTTGCCAGCCTCCACCCACTTTCCACCCCTCTTCTCTCAGGCAGCCACTGCACTGTTGTCTGTGTCTATGAATTATGCATGTATGTTCTTCTACTGATGGGTGCTTGGACTTTTAGTTTGATGTAGTCCCACTTGTTTTTATTCTCCTTTTGTTTCCCTTGCCTGAGGAGATATATCAGAAAAAATATTGCTGTGAGAAATGTCTGAGATTTTACTGCCTATGTTTTCTTCTAGGATTTTTATGGTTTTGAGTCTGACATTTAAGTCTTTAATCCATTTTGAGTTTATTCTTGTGTATGGTGTAAGAAGATGATGTAGTTTAATTTTTTTTTGCACATATCTGTCCAATTTTCCCAGCACCATTTATTAAATAGAAAATCTTTACCTCATTATACGTTTTTGTCTCCTTTGTCAAACATTAATTGACCATAAAGGAATGGGTTATTTCTGGGCTCTCCACTGTGTTCCATTAATCTAGATGTGAAAGACCTATACTTTGAAAATTATAAGATACTGAAGACAGAAACTGAAGAAGAGCCCTGGCTGGGTAGCTCAGTTGGTTAGAGTGTCATCCTGATAGGGCAAGGTTGCAGGTTTGATCCCCCAGTCAGGGCATATATGAGAATACATAAATAAGTGGAACAATAACTCAATCTCTCTCTTTAAAAATAAATACGTAAATAAAAATTTTTAGAAAGAAATTGAAGAAGATACAAATAAGCGGAAGCATATACCATATTCAGGAAGAATTAACATCATTAAAATAACCATACTTCCCAAAGCAATCTATAGATTTTTTGCAATTTCTATTAAGATACCAATAGCATATTTCACAGAACTAGAACAAATATTTGAAAAATTTATATGGAACCACAAAAGGACCCCAAATAGCCACAGCAATCTTGAGAAAGAAAAACAAAGTTAGAGGAATCACATTACCTGATATCAAACTATACTACAAGGGCATAGTAATCAAAGCAGCATGGTACTGGCATAAAAACAAAGATGTAGATCAGTGGAAGAAAATATATTTTAGATGCCTTGCTATGTCAGGTTATTGAAATCATTATTTGTAATGATTTATAGAGATACACCATACACACACAGATATCTTTGGGTTTTGGGGGAAGTATTTGTGTAGAATTTTGGGGTTGTTGTCAAAATATGTGTGTGATTTACACTTTAACAGATGTTGCCAAACTACTCTAAGTCCCAATTTGTGTTACTGCTAATGACTTATGCAACTGCCAGTTTCTCTATGTCTTGTCAATACTGATATAAACAATTTTAATTTCATCAATTTGATATTAATAAAAACAAAACTTTATTTTATTTTAATCTTTATTTTTTTTACTTTTGAGGGACTTTGGAATCCTTAAAGGAGATAATTGTCTCTTGTTTTTATATGGCTAGTAATAAATGATTATTAACCACTTCTGATTATTAATAGCTCTTATATAATAGGTATTGTTACACTTTCATACCTGCTACACTTACTTTACTATTCTTATTATTAAGAGTTTCTGGATATACCTCTTGCTTAGAAAACCCTCCTATTGTCCAACATGATAAAAAATATTCACCACTATTTTTCATCTAGTTTATTTTTAAAAGATTTTACACATGTATATTAAATTTTTACTTTCATTCTATATTCATATTTTGAACAATTATGTCTGAAAAGTTTGTAATATAGGAATGCTGGATGTTCCAAAGCAAACATTTAAGTGTTACCTAAAAAAAATTGGTAAACATTTTAAAAAATAGGTAGAAATTAACTCAGAGGTCATTTGTTTTCCTTGGCAACCTACCAGCCCATTCCTCCTCTTTTGAATACAGCACTTGGATTTCCTTCTGTGAAACCAGTTTTCCCTTTTAGATATGATCTGGTGAAACTCTCAACCACAGAAGCCATTGCAGTGTCCTTCAGGAGAGAGTACAGTGGCTTTGCCTAGAGTTGGAACTGTGGAGTTCATGGGAAGTATTTAGAGTCAGGATATATTTTTGGTGGTAGAATCAACAGGACACGCTAATGGAATTAACGTGACATGTAAAGGAGAGAAAAGTCACCAATGAAGCTTAGAAGGTATTTTTTCCCCATGAGTTATGCTTCTTGTCTGACCATCTGTGTATAGTGTGATATCATTTCCTAAGATAGGACTTTGGGGATTTGAGGAGATCAAGAATTTGATGAGTAGTGAGGTATGTATTTCTGGTGCTCAGAGGAGAGGTCCCCCAGGATATAGAATCATGAAAGTCACAAATACGAAAATGGCTTGTGAAGGCATGAGTGTTGGTTTGATCACCCGGTGAGAGAGCCTGATGGAGAATCAGAGGGCCCGGGTCCCTGTCCCTGTTGAAGAGCCTGGCAGAGAAAGAGGAAGCAGCGGACTGAGAAGAGCCACTGATGGGGAAAGAAACCCAAGTGAAGATGGCGTCCTGAACGATAGATAGGGACAAATTTCAACAATTATTTGTGTCAAATGCTGCTGAGAAGTCTAGGTTGATGAGGACAAAGAAATGACCGTCAGAGTTGACAAGATGCAAAATCGGTTAAAGCTATGCAAAGAATTGGTGGGAATGAAAGCCTGTTTGAAGTGGATTGAAATGCTGTCCTACGTAGCTCTAAGATTTTATATTCAGACTAGAGTGCAATTTAGTATTTTGTTTTATATCTCTTGAGCCAATAATTCCAGTAATTTTATTTAAAAGAATTTCTACTGATGAAATAATCATGAAGTTCCTTAAAGATTTAACCTTGACACAGTTCATTAGGGCTGCTTATTAGAGTGAAACATTAGGAAAAAAACTAGATTACCAAAAAATAATGGTTTATTTAAAGAAATTCTACCATGTCCAAATAATAGAAAATCACGTAGCCATAAAACATATAATGTAGAATATATGATGACATGGAAAGTCATATTCAAGCTACACTAAGTAATAAAAATTACAAAACAATATGTTCGCATACATGGTGTTAATGACCTCTAGCAAAGACCAGTAAGAACACACTTGTAGTTGAACAAGTTGAGTTATTGCTTATTGTTCACTGCAGTGAGAAGGAACATACACCATTCATTCTCAGTAGAAAACTGTTAAAAAGGACCCATTTGGGGCATGCACTATAGGATTTTAAAGAGGGCTTAAACAAACAAGATTTTGTTGTTCTGTTGATAAAATACTGTCAGAAAGTGGAGGCTGTTCTGATTGAACATTATTTTTTTAAACTTTTTATTTATTTAAAAAAAGATTTTATTTATTTATTTTTAGAGAGAAGGGAAGGGAGGGAGAAAAAGGGGGAAAGAAACATCAATGCATGGTTGCCTCTGACACGCCCCCTACCAGGGACCTGGCCTGCAGCCCAGGCACGTTCCCTGACTAGGAATCGGACCAGTGACCCTTCGGTTCACAGGCCAGCACTCAATCCACTGAGCCACACCAGCCAGGGCTGAACATTATTTTTTAATTCTATTTTATTTATTTATTTATTTTTATTTTTAAATTTTTATTCTTCAATTACAGTTTATGTTCAATATTATTTTGTATTAGTTTCACGTGTATAACATAGTGGCTAAACAACCATATACTTTTCAAAATGTTTCCCTCAATATTTCCAGTTTCCACCTGTCACCATACATAGTCATTACAATATTATTGACTGTTGTCCATGTTCATGAGTCCTTTTTCCTTTTTGCTCATTCCTTCCACTCCCTAAGCCTCATGCACTCCCCAGAGCTTTCAGCCTGCTCTCTATCTGTGAGTCTGTCTCTACTTTGCATGTTAGTTCAGTTTGTTCATTAGATTCCACACATGAGTAAATCATATGGTATTTGTGTTTCTCTGACTGGCTTATTTCACTTAGCATAATGTTCTGCAAGTCCATCCATGCTTTCGCAAAGGGTAAAATTTTCTTTTTTTTATGATCAAGTAGTATTCCACTGTGTAGATGTCCCATAGTTGCTTTATCCTCTCATCTACTGATGAGTGCTTTCATATCTTGGCAATTGTAAATAATGCTGCAATGAACATAGGGGTTTAAGCTGGGCAGCTGAGGAGTATAGCTGGAGACACTGATTAAGTCTAAGAGAAAGCCCACATGCAAAAGCAGATCTCTGGGAGCTCTGAGACTTAAGCTGACCCTCTCCCAGGCCCAGCGCTGGATAAAAGCCTGACTTCGTGCACAGCTTGGTTGTTTCTGCACACACCCAGGTCCAGCAGAGGGAGCCACAAGCGGTGGGTCACTGATAGCTCCAAACAGATTGCCCAGGGCCAGTCACAGGAGGCGTCTTATGTAGTTCTGCACCAAAGCGTTTGCAGATCTACCTAATACATAGACACAAATGCAAAGAGGCAGCCAAAGTGGGAAGACAAAGAAACAGGCCCCAAATGAAAAAAAAAAAAGAATCCTCCAGAAGAAGAACTAAATGAAATGGAGGCAAGCAATTTATTGTATATGAGTTTAGAGTAGTGATTATAAGGATACTCAACAGCATGAAAAAAGACATAGAAACCATAAAAAAGGGTCAGTCTAAAATAAAGAATGCAATATTTGAAATAAATAACAGTGGAAGGAATGAACAGTAAGTTGTATGAAGCAGAATGATTGAATCAGCAATTTGGAAGACAAGGTAGAAAAAATACCCAAGCCGAGCAGCAAAAAGAAAAAAAGAACTTTAAAAAATGAGGAGAATTTAAGAAACCTTTAGGACAATACGAGGAATAACAACATCTGAGGGGATGGAGATACAAGGGGAATAAATGGTAATGGAAAAAAATACAATAAAAAATAAGTTAAAAAATCATTATTGACTATATCCCTATGCTATACTTTATATCCCTGTGACCATTTCGTAACTACCAGTTTGTGTTTCTTAATCCTTTCATCTTTTTCACCCAGTCCTCCATCACCCCCCTCCTTTCTGGCAACAATCAGTCTGTTTTCTGTGTCTTTGAGTCTGTTTCTCTTTTGTTTGTTCATTTATATTGTTTTTAGATTCAACAAATAAGTGAAATCATATGGTATTTGTCTTTCTCTGACTGATTTATTTCACTTAGCATAATGTCCACTAGGTCCATCCATGCTATTGCAAATGGTAAGATTTCATTTTTAAAAAAAAAGATTTTATTTATTTATTTTTAGAGAGGGGATGGGAGGAGAAGGAGGGGGAGAAAACATCAATGTGTGATTGTCTCTTGAGCGCTCCCTACTGGGGACCTGACCCTCAAACCAGGCATGTGCCCTGACTGGGAATCGAACCAGAGACCTCTTGGTTCTCAGGCTGGCTCTCAGTCCACTGAGTCACACCAGCCAGGGCAGATTTCTTTTTCTTTTTTTTTTTTTATTGAACACCTTTAATAACTCTCATTATAAGGCAAGAGGAATAGATTGAGGCTAAATCTGTAATTGGTAAATAAACAACAGAAACTAATATCAGTAAGGTTTGGGGCATGTTTGTTCATCTTAATGATTTGGAAAGTTCATGATTTTATCAGTATTTACACATGGGCTTATTTTTATCTTTTGTCGTAATGGTCATGGAGTAGTTTTGTTTGATGTCAATATTTGTGCAAGGGCATGATCGATAGAAGAACAAAGTGTCTTAGCTGTGGATGCCAAACAAGTGCTTAAATCTCAAGGGCTGCTTCTATCTTTCTTAAAAGTATAAAAGATTGTGAGGGTGTACCTCAGACAGATTGGGGTGGGTAAAACTTAAGTGAAATGTGCAGACTTTTAGTGTACAGTTTGATTACTTTTCATAAATGTGTACACCAATGTTATGGCCATCCCAGTCAAGACATGGAATATTTTCATCACCCCAGAAAGTTTTCTCATACCGCTTTCTAATTATTTCCTACCCTTGAACTCTGATTTAGTTTTGCCTGTGCCTTAACTTCATATAAATGGGATTTTGCAGCACCTGCTTTTATGTATGGCTTCTTTCTCTCAACGTACCAATTTTGAGATTCACCCATGTTGTGGCATGTGTCAGTAATTCATTTATTTTATTTCATTGCAGAATGGTTTATATATATATTTAGTTGGCCAAAAAGTTCATTTGGCTTTTTTCCATATGATGGCTCTAGTAGTGCTGAGTTGTCTTTAACTTCATTTGAAACAATTTTGTTAGGTTGTATTGTGACAGCTGTCGTATCAGCGTGCATGTAAAAAGTACTTACCAAAATTGGTAAATTTTTGTGTAGCCATTTTAATATTGAAGATGGAAGAAAATAGGCAACATTTTCAGTGCATTGCGCTTTATTATTTTAAGAAAGGTAAAAACACAACTGAAATGCATAAAAAGATTTGTGCAGTGTATGGAGAAGGTGCTGTGACTGATCAGATGTGTCAAAAGTGCTTTGTGAAGTTTCTTGGTACTATTGACATTTTTGCCAAGTAATTCTTTGCTGCAAGGCTATCTTACACATTGGAAGGTATTTAGCAGCACCCCTGGCCTCTACCCACTAGAAGCCAATAGTGGGTGATTGCAGACATACTCAAAATATCCAAGTCAGTAAAATTACTGGTGAAAATGAAAAATGTGTCTTCTGTTTTATGGAAAAAAACTAAACAGACTCTTTGGCCAACCCGAGATATATATGTTATACACTATATAATTTATACTACATTTATTATGTTTGTGTATGTATACTACAGTTTGGTCATCTTTTGTTAATGGATGTTTAATTGTTTTCAGTTTGGGACTATTATGAATAAAGCTTCTGTAAATGTTCTTTCACAAGACTTTTGTGGATATATATGTAGTTTTTTGGGGTGGGGGTTAAAACTTTAACATCTAGGACAAGTTTGATGGGTCATATGGTAAAGACTTTTATACCCATAACCATTTGGAAAGTTGCCCCTTTTCCATAGTAGTTGTACCAATTCCACCAATGCTAATACCAATTTCACACTTCCACCAATTCTATTGGCGAGTTCCAGTTGTTGCACATCCTCACCCACATTTAATGTGACCAGTCTATTTGTTATAAGCATTAATGTGACCAGTCTATTTGACCAGTCTAGATTCTGCATTTTGTTATCGTCCCCTGAAGAGTGTTGGATTTTGTTATAGTGTGTAGATAGATTTCTATCTGATTATCTTGATAGGGCTACATTTCTCTTGGTGGGTCTAGAGGAGAATCCATTTCCTTGCCTTTCCCAGCTTCTAGAGGGCACCAGAATTCAAAGCCCTTTTTCCTATGCTGACATTCCTACCTCTTTCTTGTAAGGACCCATGTGATTACCCAATAAGGACCCAATCCATATCAATCTAGGATAATCTTCCCATCTCAAGGTCCTTAATTTAGTCACATCTGCAAAGATCCTTTTGCCATGTAAAGTAACATATTCACAGGTGTGGGAGACTAAGACATAGACATCTTTGGGGAACATTATTCTTCATACCATAGTACTCCAACCAACCTCCAAAGATTTGTTATGTCTATCCTACATGCAGAATATATTCACCCCATCCCAACATCCACAAAAGTCTCAACTCATTATAGCATCAACTCAGAGTCTAAGAATACCATCTAAATCTCATCATCTCAAAAGTTTCAAATCTCATCATGTAAATCATTCAAATAAGTTCTGGGAATCTGGGTATGATCCGTTCTGGGATAAAAATTCCCAAGAACTTCATGAGTCTCCCAAGTATGTCACAGGGATTTACTGGATCAGCCAAGTGGCTCCCCTACAGAGTATGTTCTCTACCATATTCCTCACTTCCCAGATAATCCCATTTTTATTTCTGGCTTCCTCTGTGATGGCTGTGATGAGTCGCGTGCTTAACCTTTTCAATGACTAATAGCTCTGTGTATAGGAATGAGGATTTATGACTAAATACTCCAACCTTTTGATTCTTCCCCAGCACTATGAAAAACTGTCGGGACACATTTTTGGCCTTCTTTGCAGAGCACCCTTTCCTGACAGTGAATCTCCTAGTTTTGGTTGGTGTCTTTTGCAGTTGGGATAGGCAGAGACTCTCCCAGTTCATCAGTTCCTGGTCCCTTTATGCCACAGTTCTTCCCTTCATTGATATCTTTCCTCTCACATTTTACTAAGAGCAGCAAGAAAAAACTCTTCTGCCCTTTAACACTTTGCTTAGAAATCTCCGCTGCTAAATATCCGCGTTCATTGTTTACAAATGCTGCTTTCCACATAACTTCAGGGCACAACACAGCTAAGCTTTCTGTAATTATATGACAGAGATTTCTTTTCTCCAGTTTCCAATAACATGCTCCTCATTTCATCTGAACCCTCCCTAGCAATGCCTTTAATGTTAATATTTCTACTTACAGTCTATTTATACAATGTAAGTATTCTTTAAGATAATATATTTGTTCTCTGCCATACTCCTTCTTTCCTTCTGAGTCCTCACTAGGGGAGTTGTTAACATCCATATTTCTACTCACCATCTGTTCAAAGCAATCTAGGGGTTTTTCTGTTGTCCTCCTCAAAATTCCCCCAGCACCTGCTCATTGCCCAGTTCCAAAGCCACTTCTATATTTTAAGGTATTTGGCACTTCCAGATATCAGAATCTATATGAGTTTCCTATTGCTGCTGTAACAAATTACCTCAAGTTTAGAGGTGTAAAATCATACAGACTTATTCTCTCA
Organism: Mormoops blainvillei; assembly: GCA_004026545.1. NCBI lineage: Eukaryota > Metazoa > Chordata > Mammalia > Chiroptera > Mormoopidae > Mormoops > Mormoops blainvillei. The sequence goes on from PVJD01000172.1 coordinate 217,578, forward strand.
CAGTTCTGGAGGTCAGAATCTTACTGGGCTAATATCAAGATGTCAGTAGGGCTGAGACCCTTCTGAAGGCTCTAGTGGAAAACACTAGATTTTGAGAACACATCGGAACTTGTGCTGGATGAACTGCCTTCAACCAGAACGAGGCCTCTAAGAATGAGCCCAGAAGAGGATGTGTCACCAAATGACATTCCCCAGGCTACCTCAGAGAAAATCTCCTTACTCAGCAGGAGATTCAAAGTGTCCATGAACTCTGTGACCACTGATGAGTTAGACTAACCTATCTGAATCATTTTCCTTAACTAGAAAATGGAAATAACAGCTATCTCACAAGGTAGACATGAAAAGCAAAGTACACGAGGAATGTGAACACATTTTGTAAAGTGTGCAGTCACTTAGAAGACAGGTAACTTGCACCATCAGGTTTCCTTGGCACTTCTCAGAGGCCCTTCTCTCCTAGTTGCCATTTGGGGGGGAAAAAAAACTGGGGGGATTTCTTTCCCTCTTTCATCTTGTTCTCCCAATACACATATACCCACACCTCTAAAATACTTTAATAGGTAAAAAAATAAGATGTAAATGCTAAGATAAATTTTAGTCAAAGTAAAAATTCTGTGATTTTTTTGAGTTGTAAGATGTCAAGGTTATGTCAATAATGAATTGTTTTGAAATGTTGATTTCTCGGCATCACTGTATCACATAAATCATTATTTTCTCTTTGTAATTACTCAATGACTCCCCTGGTGTTCTAGGTTCCTCACATTGTTACCATTGCCTAGAGAATGAGAAGAACTAGGTTGCCATTATTAGTGGATGTTTTTCTTTTCTTCCCCTTTCCTCATGCCACAGTTAGGAAAAGGATGTGGGCAGCTGAAAGCCAAGCCTCTTTCTGCTCAAGAGTGTGTTGAATTTAAGAAGTGAGTTTTTGTGTTTTTACATAGGAGGTGATAGGGAGACGTCCAGGTACAGCTGTGGCTCTTGGTTAAATGAACACGTAGGTGCTGCGTGGTGTTGCACTTTCCCTTATTAAGCGTGGATTGGTCATGTTACCAATTGAGACACATTTCAGGCTTGCTTCAATGTTTAATTTTGTAACTTGAGAAAAACAGTTTCTGAAAATCCAGAACATTCCTGTTGTGTAATTCCAGGAACATGTGAGCTCTGAAAAACAAAACACTTTGCTGTTTATTTTATGTGTCATTCAAAATGACCATTTAATGTTTCATGAGATGGACAAAGCTGTTAATATTATCAGCATTGAGGAATGGTCTATGCTATAATCACATTTGGCTGATAAGTCCTGTCTATCTCTTTAAAAATATCAACTATTTACCTACGAGAAATTAATTCAGAATTTGTGCTGGGTCAGCCTAATCTGTCACTTCAATCAGAAAAAATCTTGCAGTGCTTACCTTAGCAATACAGGAACCTTTACGTACGTAAAGTCTCGTGTAGCGCAGAGTTTCTCAAGAGTGAAACCTCCTTGCAGAGGCAGTGAGCGTAAGGCAGTGAGCACGGCTAGAAGCCAAAATGGACCTGGATCCAAAACCCGGCTCCTCCCCAAACGATGTTGAGAAGAGGAAGATAAGAGAAGCTTGAAATTATATGACAAAACAATAAGCAAACAAACAAACAAAAAAGAAGGCTTCCACAGTCAAAAGTCTTTTTAAAAGAAGGGGTTAATTGGGCCGTAAAGGACCAGGTTCGGGGGCATGAAGCCTAAACCACCAATGGCAGGGGTAGGTGGAGAAGGCAGCATGTCCACCATCCTGGAGACGATGGTGCTCCATTGCACATCTAGTTTGGGGGAAGATGGGCGTTGTTTTGAAAGAGTTTATATTGGCTACAGATAAGGAAGGCAGAATAAGGTGAGATGAGGGCCGTTCAGGGATAGGGGCAGAGTTCAGAGGGAAGATGTGTTTGCTCCTTTGGATTGACTGTGGGTAACAGTCTAGAAAGCTCCTGGGGAAGCAAGAACTGGAGGCTCCTGGGGTGGGTGGCACCTGGCCTTTCTCTTTTAGATAATCTTTGTAATAGCCACCAGGAAGTTAATTCAAAGTTCCAGCACACACTCAGGAGTGTGAGCAGTCTTTTGTTGTTTTTGCCCTGCAAGTGTTAATTGATTAACTCCCTCTTACTCTCCCCTCCACCCTCTGGCCGACTGTAATTTAATTTGGGACATTTCAGAAATTTTTCCCTATCACATTGAACAATGTTGAGGCTCTGCTTTGTACCAGGCTCAGTGCTTAGATGTTGCGCATATATTATCTCATTTAATCTTCATTGCAGTTCATGATATAGCTATTAGTAAGCTATTTTTCAGAAGAGAATAACACAATAAGAGATTACCTAATTTGCCTTAGGTGGCAGAGCTCTGGGGCATAGAATGGGTTTTTGAATCCAGGTCCATTATAGCTGTGGTAGACAGAATAAAACCTCCGTATCCCTGAAGTTCTTCACACCTCGATGTTTAGAACCTATGCCTGTATTAGGTTACTTGGCAAAGAGGATTACAGTTGCAGATGGCATGGAGGTTGCTAATCAGCTAAGCTTAAATGTGGGATGATCCCGAACTAGTCACACGGGCCCAGTGTAGTCACAAAATAAAACTGGAAGAGTGCAGAAGAGGAGGTCAGCCAATCATTGCAAACTTTGGAGATTGGATTAAGGAGTCCAAAAGTCAAAGAATGTGGGCAGCCCCTCAAAACTGGAAAGAGATTCCCCTGCAGAGCCTCCAGAAAGAAACCTAGCTCTGCGAACACCTTAATTTATCTTATCTTTATTCACAGAGCTGGGCTCCTCTGTGAACACCTTAAGATAAGATTTGTGGTAATTTGTTACAGAGGCCATAGAAAGCTAACATAGGAGGCAATTCCCCATGCTCTCTGCACTAAAGCGTACCGCCCCTTTTAAGAAGGTTGCAGAGAAGGGTAAGACTGGGATTTGGATGACTTTGCTGGTTGCTCATGACAAGCAGGACAGCGAGTAAATATTTCTAAATACTTAGTGCCTTTGTCACTAGACCAACATAAAATAATTTGAGATTTTTGGTCCCAGACTTCACAGATTATCATGAGCTATTCATCGATGTCTCTCTCCTTCCTTCCTCAATTCATGAGTAAGTTTTGAAGGGTTGTGATGTGTCTAGTAACTCCATGAATCTTTAGAATCTTTTTGAAAATGAGACATAGGTTGTAGGCATTGAGATACAGATGTGATTTGGTCAGGAAACTTTTCATTTCTGAGACTTGGTGCATTCCTCCTTCCTGCTGCCTGCAACCTGGAGAGGTGAGGATGACTTCGAGGATTTTTTTTTCATTATTATTTATTTACTTTTATTTTTTAATTATAGTTTACTTTCAGTATTATTTTGTGTTGGTTTTAGGTGTACAGCATAGTGGTTAGACAATCATATACTTTACAAAGTGGTCCCCTCAGTATTTCCAGACTCCGAGGATTTGGAGATCTAGGGGAATGGGATGCTGTACTTCACTGATTTCTCCCAAAATAGTAAAGCTGAAAGAGCCGCCCACTGCAGAGGGGAGATGAAAAGCTTCTTGTAGGAGACTATTTTGTATTTTATCCAAAGTAAAATCCCATTGAAATGACTTCAGGTTACTGTTCTGTGAAAGACAAAGGACAAAATTATAGAAAGCCACCTTGCTGAGTGAGAGAAGGTGACATTTATTATATCATGCACTTTTATAGCTGCGACGCTCATTTTTATGGCATTGGCATTTTTTTCAACATAGGAGTATTTGGGATGGTATCTTTTTTTGTCTCTAGGGAAGTGGAAAGAATTAATTAAGTCTATAATTGCATGATACAAAAATTAATAGAAGTTTTAATAAAAGTGCTACCATAACAGAATTTAAATCCATTGTCACTTTTTGTCATAACTTTGTCCTAAATAGTTGGCAGCAATGAAGAGGAAAACAAAACAATGTTTTCACCAGAGCAACTTTGATTTTCAAGCAGAAAACCTGATCCTTTTAATATTTATGACTCATCATCCTATCATTATTTGCTTTAAGTGTGTAAAGACCAAAATGTGTGTGACTGTCTGTGATTAACCAAAGCCAGGCTCAGCCTTTTCACAAAGGAGCTCCGGTCTGTTAAGTAAAGCAGTGTCACTTGTTACTTGTTACTGTAGTTTTTAGCACTTAGCACAATCCCAACATTGAGTAGGTTTCCACTGAATATTTGTTATAAGAATGAAGGATGAATGAATGACTTATCCATTTGGTGCAGCGATTGTTACCTATTTACAATATAAATATTTTAGAGTTGTAGATATCGATATCAAAATATACAAACTGCAGATAAAAAGGATAAATCACGTGTCACCCCATCAAGGTTTTTGCTGCTTTAATTAAAAATAGAAGATTTTATAAGCAAGTGCTCCTATCATGAATATTTAAAATAGAGAACCTATTGTGCAATAATTATTCTTTAGTGTAAACCTCACTGAAAACAAAATGATCAGAATGTAGTCAATTCCTAAACTTTCTGCTTCTGAAAATTCACAGTTTAAAAATATGTATTGTTAGCTTTCGGGTCTAGGCACTGGATTGGTGTAACCGTGTTTATGGTTGTCCTCCCTGGCATAGGTGGGTGCTGCTCTACTTAATAGACCGGAGCTCCTTTGTGAAAAGGCTCAGCCTGGCTTTGGTTAATCACAGACAGCCACACACATTTTGGTCTTTAAGCACCTAAAGCAAATAATGATAGGGTGATGAGTCATAAATATTAAATGGATCAGGTTTTCTGCTTGAAAATCAAAGTCGCCCTGGTGAAAGCATTACTTTGTTTTAGAACTGGGAGCACCCACACTGTTTTAGTCCCAGGAAGACAAATGGTTTGTTGTGGAGTCGTATCTGGTGAGAATTTACTGTCCTGTTAGTGAAGGATGGGAAGGGATTAACAACTTCGGAAGATGGACAGTTACCACTTTAGGTTTAGCTACTCCAACATTGTTGACCCATTTATATGTCTTTGTATGTTGAGTTTACAGTAGTCTGGAATTGTTTTTGACTTGTTATAATAATGACAGCCAACATTTTTTAGCACTTTCTATGTGCATAGTAGACATAGAGGCAAGTACTTTATATTCATTATTGTATGGAATTTATTGAATCCTCCCTCATAATAACTTTTCTCATTTTATAGAGGTAAAAAGTAAGTCTTATTTGAATAGTGTCTCAAAATTATAAAACTAGAATATAGTTCAGTAAGGGTTCAAATATAGTGTTGGACTTCAAGTGTGAACATTTAATACTGTTTTTTCTTTTTTATTATTCTTTTTAATTTTTCTTGTAATAATGTTCTGATATTTGCTCTTACTCTTTACTAAAAATAAAAGTATTAAGATCTAGTACAAATTTTAAACATTTCTAGTGGAAATTTAACTAAGATATGACTATATGTATTTATACTTTAAAAGAATAGATTATTTATGAAAAGCAGGAAATAGTCTACTATCTGTCTCTGACACGAGATTGTATGAAAGTCATATTCAATGAACAATGTGAAAAAATACCTCTTTTTTTTATCCCATTTACTAGCTTTTGCACCTACTCACTTAATGACTCAGCAGAGGATTTTATGTTTATTGTGTGCCCAGTTTCCCTTTATTCAGATACAATGACTTGGCTATTGTGAATAATGCTTTAATGAACATGAGAATGCAGATACCTCTTTGGGATCCCAATTTCAATTTTTTTTTTTATACCTAGAAGTAGAATTACTGGATCATATGGTAGTTCTTTGAATTTTTTGAGGAACTTTCATATTGTTTTTCATAGGGACTGTACCAAATTACATTTCCGCCAGCAGTGTGCAAGGGTTCCATTTTCTCCACATCCTCACGAACACTTATTTTTTTTAAATAATAACTATCTTAACAGGTGTGAGGTGATATCTCATTGTTTTTTTTTTTTTCAGTCCTCACCTGAGGATATGTTTATTGATTTAGAGTGAGAAGGAGGGAGAGAAAGAGAGAGAGAAACATTGATCAGTTGCCTCTCATATGAACCCTGACCAGGGATTGAACCCTAACCTAGGCATGTGCCCTGACCAGGAATCGAACCCACAGACTTCTGGTGTATGGGACGATACCCCAGCCAACTAAGCCACCTCCAGCCAGGGCTTTTGTTGTGGTTTTGATTTGCATTTCCCTGATGCTTACTGACATTGCACATCTTTCCATATACCTGTTGACCATTTGTATGTCTTCTTTGGAAAAATGTCTGTTCACTTACTTTGTCCATTTTTTAACTTGGTTATTTGTGTTTTTACTATTGAGCTTTAGGAGATCCCTATAGATTTTGAATATTAATGATTTATCAAATATATGGTTTGCAGAGGTTTCCTCCTATTCCATAGGTTGCTTTTTCATTTTGTTGATAGTTTCCTTTGCTGTGCAGAAACTTTTTGGTTTGATGTGGTCCTACATGTTTATTTTTGCTTTTGATGCTTGTGCTTTTAGTGTCAAATCCAAGAAATCATTATCAAGGAGCTTTTCTTCCAGGGAACTCTTGACACAGAGAATATTGAGCAGGCTGAGAACCACACTGTAATCTTTCTAAAAACTTGTAAGGTTTGATTTAAAACCACTGTTTTCCAAAGGAAAACCATGTTGAAGCAACCTGGAATCAAAGGGGAAGGATATTTTCACCCTCTGAGAATCCATTAAAGACAGTTTAGTGTGTTTCCCCTTTTAACAATCCTTCCTAAATGTATTATACAAGCTGTCACACCATTACTTCAGTTCTTATTGCATATAGAGAAGCAGCATTAAATACTGTGTGAGAAAGTGCTACCGACGGTTCAAGGATGAACGGATGGAGCAAAGCGCAGTGGTTCCTGATGTGTTTCTTGAATGATTTCAGATCAATAGTGAGATTTTAATCTTGCTTTGGATTTTGAATGACCTTTTTCACCTGGACAGAGAAGCTCAATACTGTGTGTAGAATGTGTAACTTTGCTTTCATTTCTTTGCAGGCATGCATGCAACTTCTTTCACTATGCATGCAGTGTATGTGTGTGTGAATATATAAATGTGTAAATATATGTGTGTATATATGTGTATAGATTTCAAACTAGTTCTACCCTTTTTGCTTGTCAGTGTGTTGTACCATATGGTTAGAGCATCATGCCAAAAGATAAAAATATTCCTAGACCATATGAAATCACCAGTCAACTGAAGAAGGGTAAAGACTTTTGACCACAGCATTTGTGACTGTGATGCATTTGAGGACAGTAGTACATGGCTTAACACCCCAGTTCTAAAGACAAAACATGTTTTGAAATACATGTGGCTCTTACTTTTTAAGAGAAGGAATACAAAAGCAACATCTTTGAAATTTTTATTTTTCTAAAGTAAAGGAATTTATTCAAATCACTGTTTTCTTTCTATATGGAAAATCTCCATATTTATATATAAAACTTTCCCCCCTTATTTTACTCTCTAGAGTTACCATATAGGGAGGCCTTAGAGAAGAAAACTACTCTACTACAGGTGGATGGAGTCTCTTGGTTGTAGATAATTTGGCCACTATACAATTTCTCTAATTTATTCTGTGAGTGGGATGTTTCAACCAAGATAAGAAAGGTACAGAAAATCAAATCCCATAGCATTCCCAGGGCCCAGAGAATAAAGTCATAGTAACAATGTGATTCGAGGCTGTTTACTTCCTCCCAGAATAAGCAAAAAAGCGTCTGCAGGTGGTCTATAGTATGCCTTATTGTGCTACTCAAATTTTACTCATTTTAGGTCTCAGATAGACCTGGGGGTCTTTTGTGACACATTGAATTTTGTTTCCAACTAATTAATTAAACTAAAATCTCCTGGGGGAGGAACTTCAATAGTTAATTTCCTATCCAAAGACTGAGTATATTTTTAACTAGAGAGATAAGTTACTACATAGAGTAAGTGCCATCGTCATGAAAATTCTGGGTGACAGTTCTATAAATAGTACTCGTGTTATTTGTATTTGACAAAGATGTAATCTTATTTTCATCTCTTCTCTAATTCTGATTCTTCTTCTTATTTTGTATTTAATCCTAATTTTTTGACTAACAAAATGATCCTACCTGAGCTTTTTTATAAGATGGGTCTAAAATAGAATAGTCTTGATAGATCTCCTCATTTTATGATTTATGTTTGAACCCTCCTGTTTTACAAATGAATTCTTAGGTAGTGCTTGCCTTACCTTGAGACAAACATAGATATCAAAAATATTCAAACAAAAACCTTACTCGGTAGTATCTATATATTTTATTAGTTCTTGTGCTCTTCCCTTTGTTCGCTGGAGATCTACCATAGAGAAATTATTTTGGTCTCAAATATAAGTTAATAAAATTGAGTAGGTAGGTAAAAATGTTCTTAATTGCACTGCATTGGAAAATATATGTAAAATATAAAGTGAAATTGCATTTCACTTTAAGGGCAGCTATATTTTTAAAGGGCTAGTCTTTTCTCTTTAGGAACCAAAGTGACTGATTCATGTCAGTTTCTTTAATCTACTTTCAGATAACTCAATCCCTCTTTGAAACTCTGCATTTGTACTCTTAAAACAGTCATGTTTGAGAAGAAATTGTGGCCAAACTGAACCAAAAACTGGACTAGGGTCTGTTTTGGGACTTTAAAAATTGTTCCCCTGTTATAAAAAGGAACTCATAAACTAAGAGTCTCAAGCACTGTGCTTATATGATAGGGTAAGAGGACTTTACAAGTATTTTAACATGACCTAAATTTGTAGGCTCTCTCATGACCTTTTAAAAAAATTTCAATAATGCTAGGTTATTTAATCACTTAAAATTGATCATTCTTCATTCGGAAACCACTTTGAACAGTGACCATTTTATATCTATTTATGATAGGCATAGATTTATTTTCAAATTCACTCCCTTCCACAGCAACTATGATTATTTATCAAAAGAAAAAGAAGGAACGTTCAGGGACATTGTTTTGGTCTGTCACAGGATGACTTTGGAAAACGATAGAGTTTTGGCTGCATCCAGAGGCTGCTTTCCCAGGGTTTCTGAATCCTGAAGATGAACTAAGAAAGAATCCATAGCAATGAGCACTTTCTTTTTCCAACTGCTGTTTCCAAGTTTCCGTTGGAATGCTACAGTTACAAGCAGGTCAAAAAAATACACTTACAACCAGGTCCAAAAAAATCTTCGAATACTTATCCTTATTAAAGGAACACAACTAGGCATGTGCTGTTTGTGAAAAAGGTAATGATAGAACTAGCTCCTACAGAGAAAATGGCATGATAACATTTCACACTCTCTCCGGAGCCTCGGGTTTCTCATAAATAAGGATGTCAGACTAGATAATCACTTTGAAAGTGATAATGATTCTGCAAGGACATTCCCATTCTCCAATTAACCCCACCAAACAATATATCTTTCACCTATCCGGAATGTATGTATCTTCAAACACAGCATGTTTTTTTTTTTTTAATTCCATTGCAATATCTTACTTTCTTCCCTTTTAGACCCAGTATAAAATCTCCACCTGCTGAGTTTTTTCAGCTCTTTCCCAGGCAGAATTCACCATCTTTTCCCCCTGCCTCTCCCAGTCTCCCCCAGCACCTCAGAATTCACTTCACGGCGTATTATAATTATCAGTCAATAGACAGTACTCCCAGCCTTTGTGTTAGGAACTAGTATGAGAATCGGAGTCTGCTTTTCATTCATCTCTGTATCCTCAGCACTTAGAAAAAAATGTCTGGTGCATTATAGGTAGTTAATAAGTAAAACGTTAATAATTTAAAAAAGAACTGCCTTTAAATAAAATCAGTGCTCATGATAATGTGGAAAATAAAGCCTGTGGACAATTTTCTCTGTAGTCATTATTGGTTTGTAAAGTGTTGAGAAACCTGATGTACACGGTTGACTCTAAAGATATAAGTCACGGCTCCACATGAGTCAGAGCTAAGCCAGTTAAGCACATGGGAATTCTTTTAGTCCACTTGTCAACTACATGAGTAGTTTCAGGGCCTAACATAAAAGGACCACAAGATCCTGAATCCCAGAGAGAGTTCAGGGCCATGAGAAACAACTCATTTCTGAAGACTGAGAGCAATACTATTTCCAAGAATTGGAAAAAAAAGTTGTTAAAATGGGATAGGATAAGCACATTGGGAAATCTAAGCATGTTGCCAGAACTCAAATCAGAGGAAAGAAGACAAATTGGTTGAAACTCCTGGTACAAAATAGCAAAGGGCAAGGTATCTGACTATCAGTGTTTACATATTTATGTTATATATGTATCTATTTGTTCAGAGTGCTTCAGGTGGCAATATGGCAGAATGTTGAAAAACTAGGGCTTTAGAACCAGAGAGATAAGGGGGAGTTTGAATACTAGCTCTGCTACTTCTTTGACGTAAGACTTTCCACGAGTTATTTCACTTCTGAGGGTAGAAGTAGTTTTTGAGGCAGATGAATGAGTTTTGGAAAGATTTCATTGCTTATACCCTTGAAGGAAAGAAGGTAGGCAGTATTCAGTAATAGTTATTGAACTCCTATAATATCCAAAACCCTGAGGAGTATAGGAAGTACAATAAGATACCCCACACAGAGTATACAGCTGCATTTGGAAAACATATAAATATGTCTCAATTTTCAAATGTTCACACTTCCCTGCTATATTACTTTAAGATTGCTTAACACCTATATTAGTCAGTGTTTATAGACTTGTGCCTTACAAGACTGACAGATCAAGTAAGGTAATCCCTTAAGGCTGTGTGATTTACACTAAAAGAAGTTGAAGCCACTAATGTCACCTGTTACTCTTGACATAAATTGCCCAACAATCATCAAGGCAAAAGAAATTTCTCTCTCAAATCCATTAGTCTTTCTTTCATGTGTCTTTTTCAGTTCAATTCAGCAAATATATGTTGGTTGCCTCCTATATTCATACTTTTTTGCTGCCAGGTGTACAAAGATGAAAGTATAGTTTCTATGTTTAACCCAAAATCTATAGAGATACATAAAGAATCCAGCAATTTTGTTACACAGTGTGATAAGTAGGCAGGATAGAGACAAACAAACACCACATACACACACACACACACACACACATGCAAGTAAAACAGAACAACTCTTAATAGTAGGGATAGATTAGAAAAATTCTTAGGAGCAGGAACCACTGGACTTGGTACTGAGCTGCATGTGGGTGGAGGAAAGAGGGAAGGTGTAAGGATGATTCTTAGGTTTCTAGTCTGAGTGTCTGTCTCTGTCCTTTGATGAGGAAGATACTGTTTCGGAAGATTAGGTTTTGGGCCCAGAGGATGAACTCACTTTTTTGGACACGATGAATGGGCAGTACCTATGGGATACCCTATTGTCCTATTGTTGACATCATTTTCTCCTCAATTCTGACTTCGTGATTTTTATCAGGAAAAGGGAAGGAGTGGTGAGTAGGATAGTAGAAATAAATGGAGGTAGCTGCCAGCTCAAGGCATTAAGTCTCCCAGATGTCACATCTTCCCCAACATCTCATGTTACATGTATATGTTATTTACCATTCTGTCACAAGATATATCTTCTGGGCCACAGTAATTGGCTTAAAGGCAGGCATGAGACCTAAGAGTCTTTCACTTGAATTTTATCAAACTGCAGTTGATATGGAAGACCCCATTCACTTATGGTCCTGGAACTGTAAAGCTGGGAGCCTGGAAATGGCTGGCAGCCATTCTCCCCATCTTGAGGGAATCAGGTTTACATCTTGAGAGAAGGTTTAGCTAATTAGCAGGGAAAAAAAGGCAGAGAGGATAGCTGAAGATCATTTCATTCATTCATTCAACAAATGTTTTTCATTTCTTTTTTATTTTTAAATTATTTTTCATTGACTTTATTGGAGTGACGTTAGTTAATAAAATTATATTGGTTTCAGGTGTACATTATACAATGCATCACCTGTATTTTGTATTGTGTGCTCACCACCTCAGGCCTCCTTCCATCACCATTTATCCCCTCTTTACCCTCTTCTACTTCCTCCCACCCCCTTTGCCCCTGGTAATTCCCTTACTGTTGTCTGTGTCTATGAGTTTTTCTTGTTTGCTTAATCCCTTCACCTTCTTCATGAAGCCCCGCAACCCCGCAACCCCCCTCACCCCTCCGATAGCTGTCCTTCTGTTCTCTCTTTATGAGTCTGTTTCTGTTTTGTTGGTTAGTTTATTTTGTTCATTAGATTCCACATATAAGTGAAATCATATGGTACTTGTCTTTCTCTGACTGGCTTATTTAAACATTTCTTGAATGCCAAATGTATGCCAGAAATTGTTTTGGATGCTTGGAAAATACCAACTAACAAAACAGACAAAAGTAATTAATCTGCACTTGAGCTCACATTGGAAACAGACATTAATAACACAATGAATGAGTTCTATGACATGTGAGAAGTGAGTGCTAAAGAAAAATAGAGCAGAATAAGGGGAATCTAGAAGTATAACTGGTTGTAATTTTATATAGGCTAACCTTCATTGAGGAGGTAATAGTTGTGCACAGAACTGAAGTGAGGAGGCGGTGACCAGAATTTTGGTGGAAAGAATATTTCAGTGGGAAGGAACAACCGGTGCAAGGACAGTAAAGTGGAAGCATGCCTAATGTCTTTGGGGAGCGTTAAGCTGGCCAGAATTCTGGGAGTGAAGTGAGTGGTACATGATGTGGTTGAATATCAGGTCAGAGGAGTGACACATAGTCAGCTTGAGAAAGGCTTCGGACTATTGCAAGGCTTTGGCTTTTATTCCTAGGGAAATGGGAGACATTGGAAAGTTGGGGATAGTGGAGTCTGGCCATCTGATTCACATTGTAATATAATCTCTCTGGCTGCAGGGCAGTGGGCGGGCTGAAACTAGACACCTGTAGGAGGCTAAGAAGTGATAGTGGCCCAGGTTACACAGGTGGTGGTGAGAAGTAGTCAGAATCTGAATATACAAGGTCTGGCACAAATAATGTCCCCTTTTTATTACAAAGTCTTTTATTATTAAATCATAAGCATGTAATTCTGTAACTTAATGATATCATATTGAAGCATGCCATATGACATTTTTGGTGAAATGTTCAAATTAAAACTATAAATTATTACACCTATATTGTTACCCTACCAAACACTCAAGCAGGTGTTACATCTGCTGGACCCCTGTATTTTGAAGGTAGAGCCAACAGAATTTCCCAAAAGATGGAACTTAAGTAAAACTCTTAAGATATGTGGCCTGAGCAACTGGAGGAGGAGTTGCTAAGAGATGATGGAGTACTGTGGATGAGTGTTCTTGGGAGGGAAGATGAATTTTTCAGTTTTAGATGTGTTAGAGTTCAGATTTCTAATTACACAGCTAAATGGACATGCTCTGTGGGTGGTCAGATATTTAAATATCAGGTTTAGGAGAGAGGTCTGGATTGGAGATACAAGTTTTTGGGTCCTTGGCATGTAGACAGAAAATTAAGACAGTGAAAGTGGATGAAATGAAGGGGGCAGTGTGGATATAAAAAACAGAGGACCATGAACTGAGCCTTGGGCAAAAGAGGACTGAAAAGGGCCAGACAGTGAGGTAGAGGAAAACCTTGTGTGTGTGATGCCCAAGTGAAGAAAGCATGTCAAGGAAGAGCGACCAATGAACTGTGTCGAATGCTGCTGGTCAGTCAAGTAAGATAAGTACCAAGAAGTCTCTTGAGTTTGGCAAGGTAGAGATCATTGACCTCAACAAAAGAAGTTCCTGTGGAGTGGTAGAGCTGAAAAACTCTTTAGAAGAGGCTTAATAGAAAATGACAAGAGTGAGACTGGGGACAGTGATTACAGATAAATCTTTTTAAAAGCTTCGTTGGAGAGGGAATCAGAAATAGGGCAGTAGCTGGTGGAGGACATGTGATTAAGGACAAATTTTGTTCAGATATGTAAGAGAAATTACAGCATGTTTGAATGTAAGTGAGAAAGATCCCATAGAAAAAGAAAATGATATAGACAAGAGAGGTGGGAATTTCCAGAGAGAACCCCTTGCATTAATGAGAGAGCCTGTCTATTAGTCAAGGTTCTCCTGAGAAACAGAACCAATAGGAGGTGTGAGTGTGTGTGTGTGTGTGTGTGTGTATTGTAAAGAATTGGCTCACATGATTATGAAGGTTGGCATGTCCAAAATCCAAAATTTGCAGAGTGGGCCATCAGTTTGAAGACCCAAGAAAGAGCCAATGTTGAAATTCGGGTGCAAGGCCGTGTGCTGCAGAATTCTTTCCTACCCAAAGGAGGTCATCAGCCTGTGTGTTCTATTTGGGCCTTTAACTGATTAGATAAGGCTGACCAGCATCATGGTGGGCATCTACCAATTTAAATGTTAATCTCACTCAAAAACCCTCACAGAAACATCCAGAATAATGCCTGGTCTGGCCGAGCCAAGTTGAAACATAAAATGAACCATCACAGGTGGGATCTCATGTGGAGGGTTGGGTTAGTCAGGGGCACGGATTTTTCCTTCACAGAACGGGTCAGGAAGACAGAGCATGGGCGTGTGATGCTGGTTGGTGGGTCGGTTGTGATGCTGAGGGTCTGTGAAAGCTCTCTGCAAATTATTTCAGTTTTCTCAAAGGAATTGAAGTAATCTGAAGAGAAAATAGGAAGCAAGGTCATCTGATAAGAGTGAATCCGGGGGACTAGGTATCTGGAGTTTGAGGAACAAAGCAAAGGGAAGGAGTGAATTTGTTGTCTAGAAAGGTGGGAGAGTGAATGAAGTAGGGAAATGTGACATGATTACTGACAGAGTTCAGGATCACTGGAGGTTTGGGGTCATTAATTTAAAGTGAGATCTGTTAGTAGGATTGTGTATTTATTTCCAGCCATGTTCACTGCCCAGGCTACATGTGGAGAGGGCAAAGCATCATACTAATGGAGTGATGGCTTTGCCCAGGAGCTCCCTGTAGTGTGAGAAGGACAAGGTCGTTGAAGGAGTAAGCCAGGCACAGTTATGATGATTGGCCATGGAATTCAAACAAGGAGATGGCCAAGAGGGGACATCAAGTGGTAGAGGGACTCAAAAAGGTGGATGTTCTAAAGGAATGAAGCCCCTGGTTCCTGTCACTTCAGGGGCCAGTTTCATTCCTGCCTTTAGTTATCTGAACAAATTCCCCTTTGAGCCTAAGTAGGTTGGGTTTCTGTCACTTGAAGTTGAAAAAGTCCTGCCAATTTGGGAAGAAAATATAAAGGAAAAAAAGGGGAGGATCTGACAAAATTTCTATTACTTTTCAAACAAGTGGTTCTTAACTCTCACAGTGTATCAGAATCTTCTGAAATTGAAGTGTTTCGATGTTTTTTAAATGACACTCGGATTTCACCCCTGAGATTCTGATTCAATTAGTGAGGAATTGAGGAAGCTATTTTCCAAACTCCCCAATATTATCCAAATGTTCAGCCTCGGCTGAGAATGAGAGTCCTAAGTCTTCTCAACTAAGGTCTTTAGTGACAGCTTCAAATTATTTGGATGCTGCAAATTAATCTTTGAATTAAATGACCAATTAATTTTTGGATTATCTCTGCATGCTTCTGGGAGATTTATGGGGGAAGGAAAGGTGTTCAATTTCCCCTGGGTAGCTTTTACAGCTCTAGAGGCCACTGCGTGTGAAGTCTGAGGCCAGCGATGGACTGCGGTGACCAATGTGCTCGGCACTGTGCAAACAAAGGAATGACCATCACTTTCTAGGAACTCACTGTGGTTTTTTAATTCGATATTGTTTGTTTAATGTTTATTGTGAGGAGTATATTGGTTTTAGATTTATGGTTCAGTTGTTTTATTCTTTATGGTCGTTGAATACTTTATTGCAAATTAAGGCTCCTTAAGTAAGGTGTGTAAAGTATGCCCCTTTTAATAGGCATTTATAGTAAAGCATTAGAATATACTAATAAGAGCTTTGGTCTGTGTGTCAGCAAGAGCTCTGCTTGAGTTCCATTCTCATCCTATCCCAGCTCTGAAATTCAGGGCAAGTTTCTCACCCTCTTTGTGCTCGTGGGTCCCCATCCATAAAATGAGGAGGATGTCGACTATCTTGCCCCTCTCTCACAGTAGGGAGCTCATGGGCAAAACCATAACTCCATTAGTATGACTCTCTGCCTTCTCCACCCATAGCCTGTGCAGTGAATGGAACTCCAAGATTTGTTGCAGCCCCAAAACTCTATGACTCGAGCTATAGTTTTGTTTTCCCCCCAAATTATTTTTGATACAGTTATCTTTTTTTTGTTTGTGTTATGACACACATGATCTTGCCTGTTGGAATATTGTCTGGTCCCAGGTGGAAAACATGACTTGGCTTGATGACAGTCCACTTTCCTATATGGCATTTAGGGAAGCATTGTGCGGGAAGGGAAGACATCTATTCACAAAACAATGTTGTTGAGATTACAAAATGATAAAGATGAGGTAAAGAATAATGGTAAGAACACTGGTTTTTGCTAGACTTCAGAAAGAAGGGAGAGGGCAGGTTTCTTTGTTGTCCTGGGAGGACTTCATGCATGAAGTGATAATTGACCCAGTGTTGGGAGGATGAACTGGATCTCAGTATTCAGGGGAGAAGAGAACTTTATCTTGTGTGCTTGGCTGGGATGGTGGAATGACAGTGGAGGAAATGAGGATTATGTTTTGATGGATGGAGGGAGAGGATCCATTTGCCTTGGTGGAGCAAAAGACTGGAAATACAGAAATTGTAGACATTGAACTGCATACCAGTAACTGACAGTACTGTAGAATATAATGAATGGTTACATTTGAGTATTAATATTTAAATTTGTTTATAAAAGGTTGAACAATTAAAATGTACTGGGGTATAGAGATTTACGAGGGGGTAAGAAACTTTAGAAAAATATAATGTGTAATGTGGGGTTTGTATATCCCTTGGAGGACATGCAGAGGATAGTGTGAAGGTAGTTTCTGGGTCCTTAGCATTCATATACTTTATAAACTTTTAATCTAAATTGACAGGCTAATTCAATCTAAACTGATATGCTCCTTGGCATCATGCTTGAATATCAAGGAGTATATCAGACCTCCTCTTTTATAATTTTCCAGTTCTTGTTGAAACTTAACATTATCTCAAAGCATAAAAATCTCTTTGGTGGGGAGAAAAAGTGAAGATTCAAAATGTTTGTGTGCTTGTCGAGACTTTTTAAATCAAGCCACTGTCACCCCCTCCCATGCATTTCATTAAGGGATTAGACATCAATAAATTTTATTCTTTTAGGTGTAATAATAATATATAAAAATATATTACATTCACCTTATTTTGTTTCATTGGGTACTGCTAATGATTGTAATAATTTAATTATAATTTAACCAGAAGAACATTTGTAAATAGAATATAATAGTCATGAACATTATAATAAAAAATAAAATAAAACAATATTTTAAATTATAATACAATTTTTTTTCAGAGATATGTAATTGGTAATCTAGTTTTTTTAAAAACTGGTGTGTAGCTAATAATCCAGCGCCAGTAATCTCATGTACTTTGCATTCTGTTTTGGAAAATCCACAGGAATTAAAGCCACTTAAATGAAGATGACTCTTTTTATTGGGGGATTTGTTTTTATTTGGTTTGGTTTTTCAAAGGGTCAAGTCAGGCATTTGGTTATATCTATGTCAAACACACCTTTGAGTCGAAGCATAGCCACCTACCAACTGTTTAATCTTAGATAAATGACCTAACTTCTCTAGGCCTCAGTTTTCTCCTAAGTAAACTGGCAATGACAAACCATTGCCAGTTTACATTGCCAGTGTGAGTCATACCACATAGTTTTGACTTGAGGAGTAAATGAGATAGTGACATTAAGCACGTAGTAGTGTCAGGTACACAGAAGACTCTTAGTCAGTTGTCTCTCTTTTACTTCCTCATTTATATATAAATAATTCAGGTTGATTATAGATCAGACACTAAGTTAAACATGATTTTAAAAAGTAGTCTCACTTGGAAAATTACCACAGGAAAATATGAGTAAATTAGTTTTTTCATAAAAATAAATAAAATACTAGAAATTCATCAGAAAACTGCAAAATAATTGCTTCTTGAAATATGAATAATACCTCTTAGTTCACCTCCTGTATTTTAGATTTTTGTATATTGCTTATGCCTATCTATATAAATTTCTACCTGCCTATTTATTAATGTGAGAAATATCTGAAAGAAACATTTATTATTCACTAATGATTATAACAAGGAATAATAAAATACAGATGGAAGGTGGTTTGGAAGAAGGAACACTATGGGTCTTGTTAATGTGACAGTTATCCAAAAGCTGATGGGAAGGATTTGAACTTTTATGTGTGTAGTGACCATCACAAATGTTTTTCTCTCAGAAAAGATATGAACTACTAAAATATATGCCTTTAATATTGTGTCAGTTTGTGCTATATTGTGCAATATTGTGCTATAGCAAGCAGTCATTTCATCATTTAGTCAAAGTTTCAAATGCATGATGAAAACTTGGTGAAGTAACCCTATTTTCTTACCTAACTGTATTATCTTCCCAAATAAATTGCACCCAAGTATTGATAGTTCATCATCATAATTTCCTTGCGTGTAACTTATCAGCGTTAAAGAAATTCTAGAAATCTTTCAGGCTCCTGGTTTGGTTAATATAAATAATATTGACCATTAAACCTGTAACTGGAGAGGAGTCAGAAAAGAAAATCAATACGATCACTGATGAACAGGTAAGTTTATTCACAAAAATAATTTTAATATGTTGAGACTTACGTAGCTTTATGAAAAATTCTTTTAGGTAAGATAAAATTGCAGCTTTAGCATTTTTACTAATGTACTAAAAATCCACTATAGTTGGTTTTTGAGCGATAATTAGGAGAACTGCTATATTGTGTGACCCTCCAAAGCTGAAAATGTATGTTCGGTGCTATCATTTATAACAGTTTTGCAAACTACAGGAATTTTCACATTTGAAAGTCTGGAAAGCAGTTCAGAATCTCAACTTTGGGACATGCCTGTCTTTCTCATTTCCTGCCTCCCTCTTAATCCCTCCATTTCTCTTTGCCGTGGAATATGCGTAGGAGCAAACGGCTAGAAGACAGTACTGTACACAGTTCACACAAGGTCTTGTTAAGAAGGTGGGAGGGATTGCATCTTTAACCATATGGAGTGCTGAAATTTTTGGGAACAAACCAAAATGGTAATCCGAACTCTTATTTAGGAAACAAAACTTGTGTGACTAGAAATAGATCCACTCCTAAATATATTCTGGTTTATGTGCATTATGGTGTAAACCACATGCCACTAGGTAGGGTTTTAGGTGGTCAGCGGGGGGCAGGTGTATTTTCTACCTAAAGAATTTGTCTGCAGCCTGGGAACTGATTATACCCTTTTTTAGTTTGATAATTTTTACCCTCATGACAAATCTATATCTATATACACATTTTTTAATATCACCAATCCCTTTGAAGCAATGAGTGTTTGTTTTTAGATAACTTTAATTATGAATTATGACTTCAGAAATCTCATTTCTACTTTTCAATATTTAAAAGTATCATAAAAGATATTCTCTGAGATATTGGTCCTCTTGGACTTAAACAACTAAAGATTAAATTGTAAACTGTGGTTGGAAATTTTCTATATTTTTTTGCCCAAATAATCCATGTTACCCATGATATGCAGCTATGATAGAGTGGGTTCAAATCTCTAGGCTTTCAAGCATCAATTACTTTCTCACTAATTAGCTGCTTCATCTTAATGCAAATGATTTAATGACTCTGAGATTCACTGTCCTTGTTCATAAACTAAAAATTTTTGTATTTCATGATCTCAGAGACTTATACCATGTCTGAATTTCCATTTTCACAAAAGTTTAACATACCATACTCATAGTTTGATTGTTTTCCATATTTTTTTTCATATAAATCATTTACCTGTCAGCTGCTTTGTTTGCTGGATTTTATGATTTTGCATATGGTTATTCTTTGCTACAGGCTGTTCCTTTGATTTTTCTGGTATATTTCTTTTGCAGTTGATAAGGGGAACCCACTGGAATGTAGTTTTGTAAAATAGTATAAGAAGTATAGATATTTCGAGATGTAAGTGATCATAAACAGCATCAAACTCATCTGTTAAAAATAAGAGAAGTGATGGCTGGATTGTCAGGGCCCTGATTTTGGTTTGGAAGGGGGATGTATGAACTAGACATTGGCAGACTGATGACCTTTTATCTTTCACCCTGTGTTCTGCCCTTTAGCTGTGTCATCACCAGTAATGTTGCTACTCTGATGTAATCACCGGTTTGTGGCATTTAAGAATAAATCTCTGATTCTGGTGAAATACAACAGTTCCAGATTTTTGTAGCCAAAACTCTAGTTCCTCCTTCTATCTTGGAATGGAGCTGACCCGGCTGAGAAGGCCCCCCTACCAGTAACTTATTCTCCTCCTCCTTTATTGTCCCACAGTGCAGTATGACCCTCATGGTGCTTGGTCAACCCCTTGGTCAGCATTTGTTTAGCAGGAGACCTTGCTTTGCATTTGTCCTCCTATAGGTGGTGATCAGAATTGTTTGACGGCCCAGATGGGAGGCAGCACAGTGTGATAGGAAGAGCAGGGACCTAGGGCTCTGCCTTTAATTGAATCAAGGATCTCTTAGCCTCACTGTTTTAAAATGTAGGTTTTATTATTAGTCAGGTATGGTGAATAATACCACACTGCAGGGGCCACACAGGGTAGCACCGGGTTGGTCAGGAGGCAGAGAAAGCCAGGAAAGAACTAGGGGGAGGGACTTTATTGTGGTTTCTACAGGAGTGAAAGTCAAGGCAGGGTAAGTAGGCTGAGGATTGGCTAGTTCGAATGAGTTTAGCAGGCTCTGTGGTGCAGGACCTATCTATCCCTAGTCGTTAGTACTGGGCCCTGGGGATATCGGGGCTGGGGGCTAGTCCCCCAGATTGTGAGAGCCCAAGGTAAAGAAGGTGGTTAGGATACAGTCTCTGAATTGGTTGGTTTGTGTATGAAAGTTATGCTAACCCTGGGAAACTGGGGACTTGGTGTGGGGGGATCCGGGGGGCGGGGGGGTGTATCCCTTCCAGTATCAGCAATGTCCCAAGAGGTCAAAGTATCAAAAATATAGAATAAAATGATAGGCTTAACACATTCACTAGGACTTAGGACTTTTTATTTGACACAATATAAGTAGTCAAATTATTACTAATGTTACATCAGTAATAATTCTTTGTAATTCCTGAAAACATTCTATTCATTATTTCATTTGATTCTCGCTATAATGAGGAATGAGTTATGAGTTATCGTATCCTTTTTACAGGTGTACAGTGTGAAGATAGGGATTTACTTGCCAAGTTTACACACCATGTATTTGTGTGACTGTGCTTGTTCATTGCCCTTCAAAATAAAAGGAGAACGAAATTACATTTGTTGAATATCTGCTATGTGTCAAATTTCTTAGGTGCTTTAGTGTAGTGTGTTATTAAATAAATTAAAAAATTCAGTACTGTTAAATATTTTTAATAACAATCTAAAAAGGAATTATTATGCCATTTTATAGATAAGAAAATGAGGATCATAAAAGTTAGGAAAATTGTTTCCAGGCTACATACCTAATAAGTGGCAGAACTGAGATTTGAACTGGCTGGGTCTGCTGGTCTCGAGGTAGTAAATGAATTTTATCTCAAGTGCCAGCTTCAGTGAACTGATGGAGGCTGGCTGAAGCTGTGTGGAGAAGGAGTCTGAGGCTGTGTCGGAACTCAGTGGAAGTGTCACATTTAGTTAGTGACCTTTGTCACAGGAGCAGGGGTGGTAGGGAGGCAGCATCCATCCATTTATTTCTCATCCTTGAAGTCAACTCTCTTTAATGTTTCTTTCACCTCCACAAATCTGTTACTCTAGGTAGCCATGGTAACAGGTAGTGTCTTAGCCTGCATTCTCCAGAGCGCAGAACCTGAGACAGAGGCTGTGCGCAGGTGGTTTGAGAATATGACCCCAGGGAGCAGGAGCCAAGGGTAGGGAAGGAGGGGAAGCCATTGTGTTAAGCCACCAGTGGTACGCAATCTGCTGTGACCTCCTGAGAATCTTCCTGAAACGTATCCGAGAACATTTCCTGAAGAAGGATCCCAGGGGCAAGAAGCATTTGTGCATAGACTCCCCGGCCCCACGCCTCACGCCAGCCACTGCTGAGCTGACCAGGTCAGGGCTGGCTCTTGCCAGTTTCACTTCAGTGTATCCGCAGTCTGCACTGCCCACTTCTTGCTTCCTGCAACCCAAGAGGACACTGACTGCTGTTGTCTCTGTAACTCCCAGAGGACTTGGAGACCCCATAACCCTTGTAAAGTCTATATTTATTCTAGGAAAGTGCTGATGACATCTAACCTCAAGAACTTCCTGAACTTTTCCTCTGTCCATTATTTTTCTGACTGTTGAGATTGTAAATATCCATCTGCTTATAAGAGAGCAAATATGTTGGACACTAGCAATCCTATTTAGTTGAGTATCTATTATGTGCTAGATTCCATAAACCCAGGATCTCACTCAGTCTCAACCACAGTGTAATGAAGGAGGTGTTGCTCCCTTGCTTTGCACAGAGGAAACCACTCTAAGAGTCAAACCAGATTGCCTGAGACCACTTCCACCAAGATTTGAACTGAAATTCAGATGGCCTCCCATTGATTTCCAAGCCATAATCATTTCAGTCTGTGGCTGTCTGATGGGAGAAAGTGGGAAGACCTTGGCTCTTATTTGACCAGTGCTTGAGCTCTTACGTTAGGATTCTACAAAATGAGCTTACTCTGAGTTTCAGGCCCACCAGCATCCTCCATGTGAGTCAACTGGAGACTGGCCCATTCTCCACGAAAAGTGCTGGAAATCCCCACTAGGTCTCTGACTCAGAGATATGTCTCTGAGCCTGTGAATCTTTAAACTGGGTAAGCACAAACGGAAATTGTCGAAAGTCCCTAGAAACTGTTACCTTTTCCCCAGAAGGGGTAGAAAACCTCATTTTCTCGAAAACAAAGTTAAACAGCACGTAAAATTACAAAGAAAATTAGCATCAGCCTCTCTGAATGCCAGTTTTCTCATGTATGAAATAAGGCTATGGGTTTCATAATCTCGAAGGTCCCTTCCAAGCTAAATTTTATGAGGCTGGGGCTACACTGAAGCAGATTTCGAGAAGCCAGAGGACAGAGGCATGGTTTCAACCTTTCTGTTTCTCCAGTATTTAGCACATAGTAAATCCTGATGCTGTGTTTGCCAGATGAACCTGGGATGCAAAGCTGACAGGTCCCCTTCCGCACTCCTTTCCACCACTACGTGGTAGTTCTTCATCCTATCCCAGCACCTATAAATTCTGCTTCAAAACAAACCCTGAGCTTAAAAAACAGTGGGGCATTTAGACGTACCTTTGTGTGAAGGATCTCAAGTCAGTGTGTTCTCTTCCACAGGTATATCTGCAAATTGAAGTCTATACCTAATTATGAAATTAAAGGAATTTTGTCCGTCAGCCATTTTCAGTTTTCAAGTACAGGGCCCACCCAAGGCTCTAAAATCATCCTATTGGCTATAAAACCCAAATTACCTGTTTGACGCACAGAGAAGGGAAGGGTGTTTTCCTTAAGGAAAAGAGGGGAAAAAATGAGGAAGATGAGTGAAGAGTTGGACATGAAGTGACCACAGGCACTGCCATGAAGTCAGTCTTCCTTTGGTTGTGGCTGCAAACATACCAGGTACAAAGTACATAGGGCGAGGGAATGATGTGAGTATTTAGAGCAGGAGTCCGTAAACTACAACCTGCAGGTCGAGTCCAGCCCAACCCTGTGCCTCTTTTTTCATTTGGTGTGTGAACTGGAAATGGTTTTTAAAGGTGAATATTTGCTACTGATTTGATGATTGAGAACACTAAGTTCAAAATTCAATTAAGTGAAATGTTAACCCCCCCGACCAAAAAAAAAAAAAAAAGAAATTTGATTCTTCTTCTTAGTAGACTTATATTATTTAAAAAGTTGTACTCCAGCTCTGACTGCTGGGACTCAGTTGGTTGGGCATCATTCTGCAAACCAAAAGGTTACTGGTTTGATTTCTGGTCAGGGCACATGCCTGGGTTGTAGGTTCAGTCTCCAGTTGGGGTATGTATGAGAGGCAATTGACCAATGTTTCTCCCTCACATTGATGTTTCCCTCCCTCTCTTTCTCCCTTCCCTTCCATCTCTCTGAACTTAAATGATTAAAATATTTTTAAAAATTGTACTCCATTACTATTATTGTATTTTAAATTTCAATGAGAAATATATGGAAATTTTTTTGTTATGTAAATACCTATTGGACATAATTGATATTTCCTCTTGGTTCACAAAGCTAAAATGTTTACTCACAAGCTTTTTACAAAACAATATTTGGCAGCCCCTTGTTAAGAGGAAAAGAAACCAGATGATGGGAAGATGAATAGGGCTATGGGTGAGGATGAAAGAGAAGCTGAGGAAAAGTGAAGTGATGTTACAAATGAAATGGAAAAAGTAGAATGTTTTTTCTCTCATCTTGTGCGGAACATACGTAAAATCTTTAAGGACTAGCCAGTCTCTTCCTTCTTCAGCAAAAAAGGTCTCTTCTGTGTTGAAACACCCACACAGCACATGCCCACACATGAGTACATACACATGCGGTCACTGGCTATGAGGACAATGGGACCCTGAGCCCAAATCACAGCTCTGCCTCTAACTCACTGTGAGGTCTGGTGTGTTATTTCCCCTCTGGTCTCACCACCATTTCCTGAGGTTGCCAGTGGAACTTGGAATCATTAAAGCTGGTGGGTTTTCCCACTTTTCAGCACATACTAAATCCCGACCCTCTGTTTGCCAGATGACAGCGGAATGTAAAACTTTATCCCTGGGCTCCACATGCCACTCTCACAACTCTTCAGTGACTCCAATTTTGTCCTGAAATTCTCTACATAAATAAAGGCCTTGCCCAAGGTTCTGTCCTCAGCTCTCTGCCCTCTGTTCTTTGTTTTTTCGCATTTTCCCTTAAAGTCCTCATTCCTTCTCCATTCTGATCATGTCATTCCTTTTCATTACCCTGACAAAGGTCTGTCTGTGGCATACAAGGCATCTGTGTCTGCCCCTCTCTCCCACCAGCTCCAACAGATGCATGCTTCTTTCTGTGCCTTCTTCTTGCCTTGCTGAATGCTTGTTCCCGATTCCAGGGCTCACTTCCGCTTGCCTGCTTTGTCTACTGAATCCTGTGAACCCCCCTCTCACTTCTGCTTTATGAACTTCTAGTCCTTCATGACCCTGTCTGCCTTGACTCCTTCCAGTTAAATTATGGTAGACATTTAAACATTGTTTTAAGTTTAATATATCAGATTATCTTTTGGAGCACTTCAAATTACTATCAGGGCTATCAATCACAACTCCAGTGTGAAAACATTCCCAAACACTGAGACCTCGTACAGACCTTAAAAATGAAATTGATCAATGTAACACATCAAGTATGCACAAATATTTCAATACTAAAAATACTGCAGTGCTCAAAAAAAGGTCCTGTACTTTTTGGACAGGCTTTCTATAAGTTAAGCAGATCATGCATGTCACTCCCCTGCCTCTGACTTCGTATGGTTTCCTGTTTTTCTCAGAAGAGAGAGCACATCCTAGCTGGGGTGGCTGGGCCCTCCCAGAAGCCTCCGCCCGCCCTCTGCCACCCTGTGCATAGGGCATTGGTTACGCTGGCCTCTTTGTCCCTTGGACATGTCAAGCTGGTTTACCTTTGCACCCTTGCTCTATTGACTGGAGTTCAGCTTCCATCTTGACATAATGTGCTCGAGCTTGTCATTTAAAGTGCAGCTCAAATGTCATGCCTTCAGAAAGGACTTTCCTTACCCCCCTGTCTAACGCTATCCTTTCCCTCTGTCAAATGAACCTATTTTATTTCCTTTATAGACTTTTTACAGTCTGAAACTTTCCGGCTCATATATTGGTGTACTTATTTTTTTCTGCTTATAATTTCTGTAATGTAAGCTTAACAAGATTTCTTGATTTCTTAATTAAGAAATCCCAGTTATTTGGCCATTACTACTTGGCCTTCTCCGTTGCCCTTCCCCATATTCTTTCCTTCAGGGTGTCATTCTGAGAGATCTGATTTATTCTTTGCTGAGAATGGGTTGCTTTGGTGTAACAGGGTTACATTTTGGGTTTCAGAGAAATTCTCTGCATGCATACTTAGTATAGAGAGGAAAGTGTGTTTGCAAAACAAGTTTTGTTCGCAGAGCAGTGGGAGCTGGTGCAATGCTGAACATTAGCATAGTTATTCAAAGTTCAACAAAACAATTATTTTGTAGGCTCAGCAAATTAAAGTCAAGAACAGCTCTAGAAAGTGGATATTTGACATTGTTTTTGTTTGAAAACTTAGTGTAATATTTTTATGAGAAATTCCTGTCAGTCTATTCAAATCTGAGTTCATAATCTTTATTTTTAAAAGTGTTAACTATTTAAAGAGAACCATTGAATTCTGGCACATTTTAAACAAAAGTCTTCCCTTTAAATCTTCAGTAGAAAATAACATTTTGAATACTGGAAGACCTTAGTAATTTATGTTTGACCTTTACTTTTTGCACACTCTGTTAACTTTTCCAGATTGTTAATCCAGGTTGTTCATCGTGTGTACTATCTATAGGTTCTCTCAAATTTCATCTCATACCTTTAACATGTAACAGAAATTGTGTATGCATAGTTTAGGGTGCCATTCAAGTGTGCAAATTTATCTGATTTTACTTTCTTCATATATTACAAGAATAATAGCAAAAATTATTCATATATGTATGTATATAGACATGGTGGGGGAAAGTAGGTTTACAGTTGTATGTGAAAGAGTTTATTCTTGTATTATTATTTATTAATTATTGTATTATTATCCATGCAAACAACTGTAAACCTACTTTTGTCCCACCCTGTATATATGGTCAAAGTTTCAGATATCTATATTTACATATATAGAAAGAGACATAAGATTTTGCAATTTCTGTTCAAATATTGTAATGTATAATTTCACACAGAGAAAATTAGAAAAAAACATTCTCTCCTTGAGTCCCATTCTGCATCTCATACCTCCCGCCTCAACTCTACATAATATTCCATATGTCTTTCCTCCTTCCCAGCATATTTTAAAGTCATTAGAATTCTGTCAGTGACAGAGATACATTGGAGAACAGCTCACAATTAATATAAACCTCTTGAGGGAACTTTAGAGTTTATCTTGATATATTTACGCAATTTAGTTACATAATTTAGTGTAATTTAGTTACACAATTTAGTATTACAGAAAGTTGGACATAGCATTTAATTATGAAACTATATGTCAATGTATATAGCCCTGCTTATAAGTAAATTTGTTTACATAGTTTCACTGTAATCTCAGCTGGGTACCATTTATGATCTAGCTGGAGCAGTGATTTGCTTTCAGGACCTGGAACCTCATACTTAAAGACTTCTTTCTGGTTCTACATCATGGACCAGGTAGTGGCACCTGCTGGCTTTGAGTGATACTGCTTTCTAATTCCATATGCAGCCTGGCTTTTCATAACAATACATCCCTGGAAAGCTGATTATAATTTTTTTTTAGAACAAACATATGCCTGAAAAGATAAATAACAAAACAGAGTGGCGATGATAATTTACATGTTGGCTGGTATGTGACATGTGGAAAGAAGGAAAAGAACTTTTCTTGTGAATTTACTGTGCCTTTGTGGTGTCGTGTTCTTTCACATGCTGTCAGAAAGGTTAAGAGATCAGAGAGGTTAAGAAACTTATCCAGGTTCACAGACTGGGGAAGGCAAGAATCAGTGAAATCTGATTCTCTGGTAAATAGTTAGGATGACCTAGTTTTTGAGGCAAAAGAGAAAAGAGTATTCAGAAAAAGATTTGGGTGACAGTGAACATTCTCATATACTGTTTCAGTTTTCTGAAGGACAATTTTCCCATATGCCTCAAAAAGCCCTAAAAATGTGCACGCCATTTGACTAAGCAATTCCAATTCTGGCCATTTATCCTCAGGAGATAATAATAGGGATGCTTGAATATTCATTAATACATATGGTTATTACATCTCTATATGTGCATCCTATATAGCATTTACTATGATCCATGAAAAATAAATGCTCTAAATAACAACCAGTAATAAATGGTTGTTAACATAGATTGTAGTATATTTCTATAAAAATTATATTCGTCTGTTAAAATATGTTGTATAGGAATATTTATTGACATGAAAAAACGTTTATACCATATCATTAAGTAAAAGGGCTGGTTTTCGATGCTTTATAATGTCATTTTTCAAGTAAAACTCTACATATTGATATGTCTGTGTGAATTGTGTAAGCTTATAAAGGAGATATACCAGAGACTGAGAAACTGAAGTCGGAAGGGACCCATGCCCTTTTTCTAAGCAGAGCCTGGGAAGCAGCAAGATCCTATCATTTCTTTGAGAAATGTAAAAGCTATCATGGGCAGAGCTGGACGGCTGGATCAGAGACAGCCCACACAGTTCCCGTGCACCCCATCATGGGGCCGGGAGCAGCAGAATAACTTGCGCGCCCAAAATACTAAAACATACTGGCAATGAAGACATCATTACTCTAAGGGCTGAAGATAATGTGGACACATTGGCAGTAGTATTTGAAGCTCCAAATCAGGAAAAGTTTTCAGACTATTAAATGAAGTTAATGGATTTAGATGTCAAACAACTTGGAATTCCAGAACAAGAGCATAGCTGTGTAGTAGATGCCTTCTAGTGAATTTGCACATATATGTCAAGATATCAGTCATATCGGAGATGCTGTTGTAATTTCCTGTGCAAAACACAGAGAGAAATTTTCTGCAAGTGGGGAACTTGGAAATGGAAATAATAAGTTGTCACAAACAAGTCATGTCGATAAAGAAGAGGGAACTGCTACCATAGAGATGAATGAGCCAGTTCAGCTAACTTTTGTACTCAGGTATCTGAACTTCTTTACGAAAGCTACTCCACTGTCTCCTACAGTAACACTGCAAGCATGTCTGCAGATGTACCCCTTGTTGTGGAGTAAAAATTGCACATATGGGATATTTAAAGTACTGTCTGGTTCCCAAGATTGAGGATGAAGAAGGATCTTAGGCATTTCTAAAGTCTGAGAAAATAAAACTAAGCTCTTTGAGAACTGCTTCTGAGATTCTAGGGTGCCCTTAAAAGTTTCCCCTGTCACCAAATTTGTACCTGAGTATATAAGTAGATAATGTTTTCTGTAAATAACCTATTTTTTTCCGTTCTCTGCAATTTAAAGGACAGTCTCAAGTCAAATCTAGCCCTATTAACCTAGAACTACTGCCTTATTTAGAAATACTCTTTAGGGTTTTTATAACAAAGTATTTTAACTATTAGTGTAGTTTTAAGAATTGTGTTTTCAATTTAAATAAAAGTTATTTGAATTAAAAAAAAAAGAAGATATAGCAAAACATCAACAGTGATTATCTTTGAGAAATAAGATGACAGGTTACATTTAGTTTCTTCTTTTCCTCATCTCTATTTTATAAATTTTCTTTAGGGAAAACACATTATTTAAAAAAAAAAAACTTAAAACATTTTGTATCTTAAGAAAAGGATTGAGAATAGCAACTAAGGGGCCTAGAATACAAATACCCAACAAAGATGGAACTGGAGAGGGACAGGTCTCCCCAGTGGGAAGTTAATGGGATGTGACATTAAACAAGATTCAGCATTGACCGAAGGATGGTATCATGGTATATTGTAAAGGGAGAAGCAAGAGGCATGAGGTACCCATACAGGTGCACAGGTTGTACCAGAGGTATTTAAATGGCTTTCCTGGTTCCTGGGGAGAAGCCAGACATCACAATATATAAGTAGTTTTTGTCGCAGAGAAATTGGTGGACCAGGAAGAGAACTAAAGACAGGAATTAGGGTTGGCTGTGAAAAATGGATGCAAACCCAGGGTAGAGGGAGAAGCAAGTCCAACTCAGTATTAAGTTTTTGAACAATTGTCCCTCCCGGGGGCTGTTCTTCACATTTCCCTTTGATCATGCCCCAGATAAACTTTGTTCCCTGCCTCCTGGCCCCACACTAAAGATTTAGAGAATCATTTGTCTGCAGATAAATGAATCATAATATCTAGTATACAAACCTTTAAGGCTAATGCTTAAGGCTCCTAATATACTTGGGATGAGTTGGGAAACTTAAAAATAAAACCAGACCAACAGATGGAACCAATATCTTTTTTTCCACTTACTTTTTCCCTAGAAGCAAAGGTGATTAAATTTATTCCTTTAACTTCAAACATGCCCCTAAATTGGGATCATTTGCAATACCTGGATGTTTTAAACCTTGCAAAAGCTTTTGAATGTAAAGTCTTAGAGAGAAAAAGAACATTAGATCTAGATCTTGTGGTTCTGCCATGCCTGACTGAGAAAGTCACTTCAGCTTCTTGGATCTCAGTTCCCTCATCTGTCAAGGGAGATCAAATGAGATAAAGGTGGAGGGTCCTTTCAGCCCTGAAAGTTCAGGACTCGCTGGACCTGGAACTTTGCTCTTATTTTCATATTCATATCATGTTTCGTGTCTACCCACTCCCAGCTCCTAAATACAAGAGACACAAAAGGCAAATTCAATCGCAGAAGGTCAGACTGAGGGAAGAGCTGGCTTTTTACTCTTTTTCTGGAATACCCTTACAGGTTGACTGCATAGCCAAAAGGAACATTTTCATATTTAATTTTTCATCTACCCATTCATTCAAGAAACATTGACTACCCACTTTTGTCCCAGATATTGTGCTAAGTCTTAGGGAAACAAAAATTGAAATGATACCTCTTCTGATGTCAGGAAACTTCTTCTGTAGGGGAAGATTTTCAATTATCCTACTGTATATTCCCCTAGAGATTCTGAACTTCCTCCCTCACCTCCTCTCCATTCTGCCCACACTGCTTCTAATAAGAAATATTATGATGAAAGTTGATTGAATATATGGATAGTATGGATGTGGAAAAACACAGAAAACCACTGGCCTGGTGCAGGAGACAGACTCATTTTTAGACAATTAAAAATTGCCATTGAACAATTGATAGCATGATGATATTCTTTTTTTAAAATTAAAAAAATTATTAAATATACTAGGATGACATTGGTTAATAGGATCATCTAGGTTTCTAGTGTACATTTCTATGATACTAGATCTGAATATTGCACTGTGTGCTCAATACCCAAAATCAAACCATCTTCCATATACGTCACCATGTATTAGACCCTCTCCACCCCCCACCTGCCTACCCTTTCCCTTGGCAACCACCACATTGCTATGTGTCCACGACTTTCAATTTTATATCCCACATATGAGTTAAATCATATAGTTCTTGGATTTTTTTGACTGACTTATTTCACATAGCATAATATTCTCAAGGTCCATCCATGTTGTCGCAAATGAAAATATTTCATCTTTTCTTATAGCTGAGTAATATTCCATTGCTTATATGTATCACATCATCTTTATTCAATCCCCTATGGAAGGACTCTTTGGTTGTCTCCATGTCTTGACCACCATGAGTAATGCTGCAATGAACATGGGGTGCATTTATCTTTGTGAATCCACATTTTCAAGTTTTTTGTCAAGATACCTGGGAGAGGGATTTCTGGGTCATACGGTAACTATTCTTAATTTTTTAAGGACTCCACTAGACTTTTTTTTATTGGATAATAGAAACAGCTGTATGAACATACCTAATGACATGTTTTCTCTGCTGTTTCCAGGAGTGTTTTACATATCCAACTTCAATCAGTAAGTATTATAAATCTATTCAATAAATTTCTCTTGGTTCCTACTGCCTCTCCTTTAATGTAGTTTTCCATCATTACTTACCTGGATTACTTTAGCACCTCCTAATTCATCTCCCTGTCCTCTGAATCCATTACAGCCCAGATGATCTTTCTAAAACACAAATTTGATGATGTCTTTCTCCTGCCATTACACATTTGAAGTGTAAACCCTCAGTGAAAGTTAGGGTAACCCTCCCTGTTCAGTCATCTCTGTGCATTGTTGATGTTGTAACTGCTTGTGTAGTCATCTTTCTCTTAGACTGCACGGAAAATTCTCTGAAGACTAGTTTATTCAGCAGTCAGTGAACAAGCCTAGCACTATGCCTGGCACAGGGTAAGTGCTTAATGGTATTTTTTAGATGAATGGAGGGTGTCAGTGTGGAGGTCATTTTAACTGAAGTCAAAGGCATAGCTAAAATTTGGACATAGGAGATGCTCTGTGAGGGTTTTGTGGAATGAACTGATAGCTAATGAAGGGCAGTAGACTAAGAACAGACATAGACAATAGAACCCTGAGGAATGCTGGCATTTCACTGAGTAGTAGAGAAAAGTAAATCTGTGAGAGTGGCTGATAAGATGGGAGGAAGGCTAGGAGAGAATGTGGGAGGGTTGCCAAGAAGTAGATAATCTCACTAAATGCTTCCTTTTATCCCCAAGGACCAGCACAGGGGCAGGTAAATGAATGAGTTAAATGAATGGTGGTCAGCAGACTGGGGTTAAATACATTCCACAAAAGACAGCTGATAACAAGAATATGTCAAATTCTCCTCTTAATCTCTGTTGTGTCCTGATTCTGCAGCAAAGTTGAATATCATCGGGAGTACAAAGTGTTCATTGGCTCGGGCAATTAGGGGATCCTTGATCATCACTTGGATAATTATTACAGTTTTAATGGAGCATTTGGTGCAGAAGCACAGGATTGGGAATGGAGGTGAGGAAGGAGGGCAGCAAATATAGACCACTCTTAGAAGGGAAGGGGACAGACGGTATTTGGCAATAACTGAAGTATGACTCTAGAGGAAAGGGGAGTTTCTGTTTGTTTGTACTTAAAGGTGGGAGACATGTGAGGACATAAGCACACGGAGGGGAAAACCTCCATCTCGCATCTCGGTGCTCACCCAGAGTCATGACCCCTCTGCAGATGCTTTGGTCCTGGGCAAAGGCTGCTGAATGTGTGGATGAATTGTGAGTTCATGTTTACTAGGCAACATCAAAAATCAAGGAGGTGGAGGTGAGAACCACCTCAGCATTGTCGGTGCTTGTGAGGCCTGGGAAACATCTCATAGTCCCCAGAAGAAGAGTTTGGGTAAGAAGGGGCAAGCACAGGTCCTCAATTTTTGTGGGCAGTGCTGCCTCTAGATTAAAACCCAGGGGTCACCGCGGCCGCTTGTAGAGCAAAGCGCAGAGGGTCACAGGCTGGGCTGTGGCCTTAATTTTTCCCCTTTCAAATTTTCAGCTTTGCCTGTTGGGTGACTTAATACCTTTTCTGCTCTATATTTTCTTTATATTTCTCTAGTAATGATAACGGTGGTAATGGTGACAGTGACGATCGTAAGCCAGGTACCGTGGTGGGCGCTTGTGTGCGCACTCATTCCACCCAGCTAATAACCCGAAGCTATGGATGATATTGTTATCCCCCTTTTACAGGTCAATAACGTAAGTTCAATAAATGAATACGGCCTATTAACTTAGAATAAAGCCAACGACAAAACAGAATTATTTTAATACTTCTATACTAGAATTAATACTAGAATCATTTTTTGTACGCAAATCTTTAGAAAAACATCTTTCCTAAAATGATGGTGTATACGAGTTGTAGGTTAGTAAATGTAGGTTGGGATTAAATACATTCCATAAAAGGCAGCTGATGACAAGAGTATGTCAAAATGTTCTTTTACTCCCTTTGGTGTACTTGGAGGGTTATGATATAAACAAATGGAACTTAGAGAAAATATGTAACGTTGGGTTGGGTACCTTTTCCAAAATTTTAGTAATGAAAAAAATTAATTTTAAATTGTCTAATATTCTGTTTCTAATAATTTGTTTTTGAAATTAAAATATTTCTCCTGGCTCATGGGTAAAATTTTTCATGCTCTTAAATACTTACTATAAAAATGCAGAAGTAAAATAGTATAGCAATGATAACTCACACATAAAATTTAATTATTGTTTCTTTTAAAGTATCAAAATACAAATGTATTTAGGATCAGTAATTGAGTCTTCAAAGCCATTGCAACCAACTGAATACAAAATATATTTTCATATATTCTATAAACAAGTAATCATAACACACAAGAATGATAGTGTCTCTAGTGTGATTCCCTATGCAATTTTCAGAAGTGATTTTTTTTTTGTGGTAAAACAAAACCAGGGAAGAAAATGCACACTCTTAAAATAACCTTAAAGATCTGCCTTTAAATAGACAACAGAAACTAGGGAAATCAATGCTGGGGGATCTTAGCTGCGTTATTAATCTACCCTTTTGTGTTGCAGAATTACGACACATAACATACATGAGGGTCTACACTGCAGTTTTAACAAAAGACCTGAGCTAGACTGGCTTAAGAAAGGGATTTTATTCTCACCTCCTAAATAACTCTTTTCTCTTTAATTCAACCTAGATTTAGCAAGAGAATTTAAATATATTTGAAAATTTTAGTGGAGAGAAGTACTCCTTAATATCAAATAGATTAAAAAATATGCATTGAATGGCTGACTCAGGGGCTTTCACTAAACTGGCCATGAATGCTGAAACCATCTGTTTTTCTGGATGTTGTCAGGGTGAGTGTGGCAGAGGCAGCTGTTTGAAAAGGGACGCTTTGGATGATGAACCAGCCATTGTTTCTAAGCAATTCACTTGCATTCAAAGGCTCTACCCAAGCGTACTATAGAGTAATCAAAATCAAACTATTGTTTGTACCAATCATATTGATCTGAAAAGAACGTGGTGGGATGACCCCATTGTAGATGCAAATAGTTGTTCTGAGCAGCTGTATGCTGGCCAATATGTACCTCAATAGGAAACAGAGAAGCTAGAGGGCTCTCTGCACCCTACTGGGGGAGGAAAAAAGATTATACCAGATTGAGCTGCAGTTTAAGGGGACTGGGGGGAATGAAGACAAGCCTGTCGGTATTAGTGGTAATTTTCTCTTGCAAAAAAAATTGTCAACATTAACTCTATGGTGGTGTAGCTCCTTTTATATTAAAGCCTCTGCAAACTAGAAATCTAGAATCTCCATGAAATTAGATAATGATTTAAAACTATAGCACAAAAAGTGATTTACTTTGGTTGCAAATGTCAAGTCCTGACTAGTTTTGCAAGTTAAAAAATGCACACTCTTACCATATCTGGAATTATTCATACACTGTTTAAAGTTTTATAATTTATTTACGTCTCAGAAAAATGTAGAAACAATCCCGATATTGCAATATTTGCACGAATATTAAAAAGGACATTTTTGTCTATGCAGAGAGCAAATGGAAGCACACAGAATGAAAATTATACCATTTAGTTTTTAAATATAATCTGAACGCTATCTTTTATCCATTAACATTTAAGCTTTTTGGTTGTCCTTGTCACTTCATTGCATGCATGCTAATATCTTCTCATATAAAATTTAATCTGTTGAACTAAATGAAGGAATTAGTATCTGAAAGACATCTTTCATTAAGCAATTAACGAATCTCTCCAACAAATCTACAAAAGCATATGTGTTTATATTTAATAATTATTTGTATGATCAGCCAGTTATAACACATGCGTATATTTTGTTTTATTCATGATATTACTACACCTAACATTACTGCCATTGTGCTATAGAGTCCAAATAAAAATGTGGTTAAACTGGTTATTTGCTAAAGAAGATACACATCTATAGTTGATGGACTCTTAAAATTCCTCCATGGTTTAGTATAGAGCAGTGACAGTTCTCTCAAATAGCTATTTGGTTGTGGGTGCAATTTTGGGTTATATTTCACTGAAAACCAGAAATAACCAGTAAAGTTAAGACAATTGATAGGTTTTCGGATTATGTTTAAAAGAAGGCTCAACACCCTATGTGCCTCCCAACCTTCACTGTCAAATATAGGGTCCATGGTAGGACTTGAATTTGAAAATAAAAGAAAATATCTAAGCTATCCACAATTTTCATTCCCTAAATAATCATTTCTGAGCAACACTTAAATTTAGCAGCCTACTCTGTTTCTTCTGAATTTATTTGGTTGTCTTGGTGTCACTGTGAGTCTGGCATAGGTGGAGCCTATGAAACATTCTGCTATAGCCAATTCAGTCCATCATTAGATTGGTAGGCCTATACGATGTGAAAGAAAAACACTAAAATCTATTTTTCAATTAAATCTCCGATTTTCACTTGAATTACATGCATGGATGGAATGGCTATGGAATACCTGAAAATAAACTCCATTGGTTCAGATTCTTAAACATTTTATGTATACAATTAAGAGACATAGACAATATTTCATTATTCTAACACTCATCTTCCCTCTCTGATTTTAAGGGAATGAGACCAATTATGGCTTTTAAAAAAGCAATAAGCTCCTGGCTGGGTAGCTCAGTTGGTTAGAGCATTGTTTCAATACACCAAAGTTGAAGGTTTGATTCCCAGTGAGGACACTACAAGAATCAACCAATGAATGCATAAGTAAGTGGAACAACAAATTGATGTTCCTCTCTCTTATCAATAATAGTAAAATATATATATATATATATGATTTATTCCAAAAGCAATTGCCACATTTTATTCCTGGTATAAGTAAATATTGGGCCAGATTTTCCATTCCTGTCTGTAGAAATATCAATTGTGGAAGTAAGTGATATTCTGAGTGATGACCTGAGGTGCCATATGGCATGTCAGCCACCAGAAAATAATGACATGATGTTCATATTACTGTACTTAACAATAGCCACTTACTATTGGATTTTTCTCTGTGTCCATGGGGAAGTTCAATTTTTTAACATGAAAAGGAAAAATTTACTTCTCCAAACTAATAGAATGAAAAATATATCAGTATACATTATGGGCTGAATTGTGTCCCCCCCAAATTCATGTGTTAAAGCTCCTCAGAATGTGATTGTCTTTGGAGACAGAGCATTCAAAGAGGTAATTGAAGTTAAATGAGGTCATACAGGTGGGCCCTAATCCAGTCTGTGTGGTGTCCTCATAAGAAGAAGCATTTGGACACACAAAGGGATGCATATGCACAGAGCAAAGGCCATGCGAGGACACAGGAGAGGTGGCCAAGGTGGCCATCTGAAAACCAAAGAGAGAGACTTAAGAAGAAACCAAACCTGCCAACCCCTTTGAGGTAGGGTGTTTGTGTTGTATTTTAGTACAGATAACGAAGCAAAGGCGTAAAGAGGTTCAGATTTGCCAAGGGTCCTACAACTCATAATTGGGAAACTTGATTTTGAACTCATGTCTCTATATCTCCAAAGCCTTTCTCTTAGTCACCATGCTTCCCTCTGTTTCAAGCAAGGAAAGAAGTCTACCAGTGCTATTTATATAAAGAATTCCAACAATTAATGCAGAACTATAAAGATTAAATTTTAACCCTTATTAATATAAAAACTAGTTAACAAAAATTGTCTGTTACCCAAGAATTTTATTAATAGAGGTTCATATTCCACATTTAATATCTCATTTTTGGTAATTTTATTTCTGTGAGTGAATTTATTGAAAAAATAAAAACCTTCAACTTGTATTGATTCTCCAATATGTAAATCTTAACAAGACAAATTAAATTTCTCCAGGAGATGCTAACAAAAAGAGTTTGTGTTTATAAGAAAAATATGTTAGAGATAGAATATTGTAAGATAAATAAAATAGGAAATTAATAACATTTTAATGTATTCATAAGGAAGTTCAATTTTTTTATAGAAAATTTAAAAAAATTTTAATTAATATTTTTTATTTTTTCACTTTTAATTAAAAAAATTTTAGTATCAAAAGCCATGTCATTGATCCTGTTTTCTTTTTCATTGGACTGAACTGTATGATTCAGGGAGTGGTTAAAAGTTGAAGACAAGACAATAAAACCATCTACTTAATATTTTATGATATTTTGTTCATATATTATTGGGTGCCCCTACTTATCAAAAGAACTATGGACATAATGCTGCATTTTCTTTTGCTCTCTTCCACCCTGTCATCACTTGATATCTTCATACTTGACAAAAAGAAACACATTCAGAAAACTTATAGACCTGCTTTTTATTTTTTTAAACATGTAAAGAATGCATCCTTTAAGTTGGGCAAAAGTGTTTTCTACAGGTTTGAGATAGATAAAGAAAATGATACATAAATGATAGATAAAGAAAAGCTACACCATGCATGCATCAGCAAATAGAACATTAAAAATAATACCAGCAATATTCCAAAACAGGCAGCCGAAGTTGGATCTCCCTCATCCATTCCTGTGGAATTTTACACTCCTTGATCATGGATCAGCAGTTGGTTTTTCTTAAAATGATCTGCTTCTGGACTGAAAAAGAGTTCCAGAAATTCGTCCTAGTGTATGTGCTAGTTGTCCAGGTGATGTTAGCCTGGGAAGTTTGAACCCATATTCTAATAACTGAAATGTCAATAGTTTAAACTGTCTGGTACTTTCTGTCACAGTTATGTCCTTTGTTGAAGGCACAATTTCTAGCCTGTAGTTTATAGCAGAGCCTTCAGGCACAGATAAGAGAAACGAAGAAACCATCTGCTACGGAAAGTATCAACTGTTTGTGGTCAATGATTATAGTAACCAATAAGATATTAGAAGGTAGGAGAGTCAAATTTTCTATTAGAGTATAAAACAAAACTGTGTTTCTCCTGAGGGAAAGAACAGTAATGGCATTGACAAATGCTATCCTTGCATATATTTATATTAATAATATTTTAACTACATAAAATTAACTTAAGGCAGGCTGTTTTTCTCTTTTGATTTGACGACTCTTTCCATGCAAATAATCAGTGTTGAACCAAATAAGAAATATAGAGCCCGCTAAACAAACCTATTTCTGGCATCTCTTTTTCTGTAAGGTGAAAGAATACATCTTTGTGATTGCCCAGGAGTCGACGGGGAAACCTCACGGATAGTTCAGGTAGAAAAAATAATTTCAAAAAAATTTTTTTGGTTTATCTAGGGCCTAATCTTGGGAAGGCAAAATCAACAGCTGTTAGTGGAAATCTGCTCACTTGATTAAGAGGGGATCTTAATTGTCTGGAAATAAAGAATGGGGTTAGTGTGGCTACTTATTTACCGAAGTGGCAAAACATTATTTTTTAATAATAAACATAGAAGAAAGAAACAAAATTTTGATGAACCCTAACATTCTTAGAAATGAGAAACTTTTTAAATAATTAAAGATATGGTAAAATAAGCAAAAAAAAATCTAATGTTATATAGATTGTTACAAAGAAAAATAACCTTTTGCTACCTTTAATAAAGAGTAGACTGAATTCTCCAAGATCAACTTTAATTTAACAGAGAAGAACTTTCTGATATTTTCTAGCAAAGTATTCATGAGTTGTTTTATCTTATGAATATACTCATCAAAACAGAAAGTTTTGTTAAAATTTTAATGCATTTCAATGCTTCTTTTCAGTCTTATTACTTATAGTAATTATGAACAAG
The DNA here is from genome assembly GCA_004026545.1 of Mormoops blainvillei. NCBI lineage: Eukaryota > Metazoa > Chordata > Mammalia > Chiroptera > Mormoopidae > Mormoops > Mormoops blainvillei. The sequence goes on from PVJD01000172.1 coordinate 257,033, forward strand.
GCAAATGAATTTTACAAAATTTCTGCAATTTTTTATATGCATTTCCATTATGTCTTCACTATTCTCTTTTACATTTTGGAAAAGTCAGAAACTTTACTTGAGGGGTAAAAAGCACACCCTTTTTCTTTTGATAAACAAAGCGCATCTTATTACTTTGCGTAGACAACCTATTTCTCTACTTCTACCACTTCTAATATGGTTTTAATCACCTGTGGTAGTCATAATTTTTAATAGAACTAACTTCTGTTTCTCAAAAAGAACTGAGAGATGGGTAATAAAGATTTGTCACATGCACGGATTTTAGCAAACCAACAAAGTTCATGAGCACACACAATATGACCCCCTGCAGCCATAATCCATTTTACACCTTCTTAAAGTGGCAAATTGTGAATACATTTATTAATATAACCCAGAGGTAAAACCACTCCACAAATACAAAAATAGAAAGCAAAAATACATATATTAAACCCCTCCTTGGGACTAATGGTTCTGTATTGTATTATACTTAAAAATATCCATGTCTGTATTTGAAGATTATCTATTAACTAACTCAACATTCAGGGTCTTAGTGTGAACTAAAGATGTTGGAAATTAGATTTAAATTAACGTAGGGCAGAACGACATTTCTGTTGTTATAAAATATTTGTCAGAGTCACAATTCAATTTAGGGAACACATAATTTCTTAGTTTTCATTATCATTGATATGAAATGGCATAATGGCCACTTATTTGATCAGTAAATCAATACTGATCAAAGTAGTAGAAGCTTAGGAAGTTTATATTAATTTGTTTCTTTGTTGATATCTACAAAATAGGTTGCTGGGATTTTAATTGGGATTTTGCTGAATCTATAGCTCAAGTTGAAAAGAATTGAAGAAAAGAAAAACATTCTAGTTTTACTTTGTTGGATTTGATTTGCTAATATTTTGTTAAGAATTTTTGCATCTATGTTCATAAGACATATTGGTTTATAATTTTCCTTTCTTGCAATGTGATTATCTGGTTTTGATATTCGAGTGAGACAGGCCTCATACGATGAGTTAGGATGCATCCTGGGAGATTTGAGGAGAATCAGTATCACTCCGTAAATAATCAAAAGAATTCATCAGTGATGTCATCTGGGACTGGTGCTTTCTTTTAGGAAGGTTATTAATTATTGATTGAATTTCTTTAATAGACATAGGTCTATTCAAATTATCTATTTCTTTTATGAGATTTGGTAGTTTGTTTTTCAAGAAATTGGTCCATTTTAAGTAAGTTATCAAATTCGTGAACATAGTTGTTCATAGTAATAATTAGACTTTTAATATCCATGATATCCATTTTTATCATTGTGATACCCTTCTTTCATTTTTGATATTGATAAATTATGACTTTTCTCTCCCTCACCTGTGTGTCTGTCTTTTTGTCTCTCTCTCTGGAGTTAGCTTGGCTAGAAGCTTATCAATGGTACTGATTTTGTCAATGTACCAGCATTTGGTTTAGTTGATTTCTTCTGTTTCTTTCTTATTTTTAATTTCCTTATTTTTTAATTTATTCATTTATGCTATGCTATAAATTCTATTATTTATTTTCTTCTGCTTGCTTTATGCTTAAGTTGCCCTTTTTTCTCTAATTTCTTGAGGTATAACATTATTGATCTTTTTGCTTTATAAAAGTGCTTTTAATGCTATAAATTTCTATCTAAATACTGCTTTTCTTGCATCCCACAAGTTTCACAAGAGGTATTTTTATTTTTACTTAGTTTGAAATATTTGTAATTTATCTCAGAGCTTCCTTGATTCATATGTTATATATGATCCAGGTAGTATAGAAATGTGTTGTTAAATTCCCATATATGTTGGAACTTTCCAGCTCTCATTTTGTTACTCTCTTTTAGCCTGATTCCACTGTGGTCTGAGAACACACTTTGAATGATTTCTTAACTCTTGTGTAAGGTGTGTCTTATGACCCTGAATGTGGCAACTGTTCGTGTAAGCTTGAAAAGAATGCTTAATTTGCTGCTGTTCCTTCTCCAGTGCTCTTCCTGTCTCTAAATAGAGCCAAGTTTTTGACCTATATCCTTTTCATTCTCCCTGAAGAAATTCTTTTAACATTTTTTTCAGGACAAGTTGGCTAATAATGAATTTCCTCAGTTTTGTTTGTCTGAGAAAATCTTTATGTCTCCTTTACTTTTGAAGAATTACTTTGGTGCATATAGTATTCTAAGTTATTTATTTGAACAGTAAATATTTCAGTTGACTCTCTTCTTGCGTGCATAAAACAGAAGTCAGCCATAATTCTTATCTTTGTTTCTCGTTAGATAAGAGATTTCCTCCCCTCTGATTTCTTTCAGGATTTTCTCGTTTCCTTTCAATTCCTGCAGTTTGACTATGATATATGCCTAGTTGTAGATTTTCAGTATAATTGCTTGATGCTGTTTGAGTTTCCTGCTTATGTAGTTTGGTGTTTGTCATTAACTTTGAAAATTCTTAGTTATTATTACATCAAATATTTGTCTGTTTTGTTCCATCTTTTCCTCAGGCATTCAAATTATACATATGCTACATATTTTAAAATTCTTCCACAGTTTTTGGATGCTTTGTTCTGTTTCGTTGTTTGTTTTTTTAATTCTTTTCTTTTGCATTTCAGTTTGGTTAGTTCCACTGGACTACCTTTAAGTGCACTGATTCTTCCCTTTTCGCTCTCCAGTCTCTGGATGAACCCATCAAAAGCAATTTTGATTCTGTTACACAGTTTTTTGATTTCTAGTATTTCCCTTGTTCTTTCTTAGAGTTTTAATCCTTCTGCATTATGCATGTGTTCTTCCATGTTGTGTACTTTTTCCATAGGAGCCATTAATATAATCACCAGTTATTTTAAATTCTCTGTCTTATAATTCCACAGTGAGTATCATGTTGGAACCTGGTTTTATGCTTGCTTTGTCTGGTCAGGCTGTTTTTCTTATTGATTATTAGGATCATTTTGCACAGCTTCAGCTTTTATAATTATTTTTATGGTTCTGCACTATTGTGGATAGTGAAGACTGCTTATGTGTGCGGAGAGATGGTTAGATAAGTATTCTGCTCAAGTAATGAAGTACTTAGCATAGGAAGTCGTGGGGTAAGATTTTTACTTTGCTTTGATATACTAAATAACATAAAATCATCTGAAAATATATCTTTAAATGGGTTGTTATCTTTTACCTTGTCTTTGATTTAGTTGTGGAACTTACTTTCTTTGGTCTCGTATTGTTATTGAGCTAGAATTCCTCTTGTGAATTTTCCTCTCTTAGGAAATGGCAGAAATTCCCTAAACATTTTGAAATTGAATTTCAGTTGTTTCTCTGATATGTTTTTAGAAGCATGGGATAATTCCCTGGAGGTTTTCTTAATTATAATAATAATTATAATAGTAGAATGTAGCATTGACTGAATACTTGGCATATATCAGCTTCTATATTAAGAGGATATAATGCTTTTCTTCTACTCAACAAATCCAATAACTTAAATTTTGAATACATCCAGAAGAAGAAAAGTCTTTTATTAAGTCTTTCATTAATGCTGTTGTTATAAATATCTTAGACTTTTCCCCAGCTGAGGCCAGGGACTAACAGAGGGTAGTGAAGGCACTTCCCACTGTCTGCATGGGACCAAGCCACTCCAGTGGTCTGGGACTTCTTGTCATCTGGCCACTGAAAGCACCAAGGGAATCTAAAAGTCACTTTTACATTATATTTAGTAACAACATACTTAATAACTTTGTAGGATGACATAAATACTTAAACACAGCCCTAGTTTAGAAAAGGAATAAGCCCACTGCCTGGAGATACTAGCAACGCAGGATAATTATACTCTCTAAATCCTCCCATAGAAAACTCAATGACCTGTATTTACTTCTTTCTGGCATTATAAAAGTTATGTATCCTTTTATGTGCAGAGACAGTTCCTTGGGGTTGAAGAGTTATGCATGCCCATTAACGGAAGAATGTGTGCCACAGCAGGTACTGCATGCTAAACCCGAGGCTTATGACCCTATTGTCCACATGAGTGGCAAGCATAACTTCTCCTTTGTGGTGGCGAATGAGAGGATGAAGAGATAACGGTGATAATGAAAGGATAATTTAAATGTTCTTGCTCTGTACTTTGGTTGAATATTCAGATACATTTCAAATTAACATGTTTCTTCAAAGGTTGGAATCCAAGTGGGATTAAAGCATTACCTTTATGCTTAATTTCCTATGTTTTGAAAAGGAAGATACCTTTGGAACCATGTTTTAAAGTTGGCAAAGCACTTTGCCCTGGCTGGGGACCTTGAGTATTGCCTATAAGCCTTTCAGTCGAAAAGGAAGTTAGATTGTTTTTCTTGGTCTTTCTAGGTTGATTTCTCCCCGACTCTGTTGGCAAGTATATTAGCATAATCTTTGCCAAAAGACTGTTACTTGGTCAGCTGTTCCCTATAGTCCTTTTCAGTTTAGGAGAATGAAGTAGTGGGACAGATGAGGTCACTTTGATGTTGGAATCTTCCTGATAATTATTCTTTTTAAGAATTCAGGTCCTTTATATCATTTACTAGTATGATCAGTGTATATATTATGTGATCTGATTCATGAGAATTATCATGAAAATTGTTTCTTTGGTTATACGTACATGAAAAGATCTCAAGTGAACAGAAAATAATTTGTGAAGAAAAAATTATTTAAGGAAAGCAATGAATGCTCAGAATTATGTCCTTGGGAAACCTAGTCGGCAAAGAGAAATGGTACATTATTATTGCACATGGCATTAAGAAGGAATCAGAGCCATGAAAAGTTAGACTCAAATTAAACAAAATAAATTACAGGAGAATTTCTAATAGCATATTGTCTTAGATCAGGGTCCTTAGAAGTAGAACTTCTGTGCAGGACCTCCCAGAGGAAACTTGAGGGGAACCAGGAAAGCAAGACAGGGAATGGAGGAAGCCAAGAGGAAGTCAGGGGTGATCTCAGGCAGAAACTCCCAGAGGGTGGGCTTCAACCTAATACTGCAGAAGAACTTTGCAATCTGAATTACATCTACATGTGTTGAAGGTTCATACTCCCTCACCCCATAATCACTGGTTGACAGTCACAGGCTGTATAGGAAGTTTGTGGACCCTCACGCCCTTCCCACATTCTGCGCCTCTAGTAAAGTGGCCCCAGCAGCCCGCGGGTTGTCCCCTGAAGACCTGCAGGCCTGGCCATTGAAAGTACCAGATTAAAATTTCAGGGATGGGGTGCACGCAGGAATGGTAAAAAGGAATTGAGGGGCTCAACGTGGTCTGCTATGTAGATGATCCTAAATTACTAAGAGTAATATGATAAAAATTGTGTATAAATTCAATAAGGATATTTCAAATCTGTATAATTTTTCAGATTGAAGGAAAAAGTCAAATCAACCCTATCAGACATCCATGTTTGTTGCTTTATTCTTAATCATATAACAAACAAATAAAACCAGCTTTTTATTGAGTACCTACTACAGGTCAGGAACTGCAATGGGCATTGTAAGTGCATTAACTCTTTGATCCATTTTGGAGACGGCAAGAGCTGGACAGACACCAAAAATGATTGCTCAAATGAGCAAATGAATGAATATATCATTGAATTAAACATAGGCTGGCTGACAGTATACTTGCATTCTGTTTATTGCATTAAAATAGAGTTAGTGAGTGGCTCACTCAAGACATTAGTGTACGTCTGTCTGACTCAAAAGCCCCACGTGTTAATCTGTTCCCCCATACTGCCTTTCCAAAAGAAAAAATTTAAACCCCTTTAATCTCTGTTTCCCAAATAATAATAACTCTCTGCACTTGAACAGCACTACACAGGTCACACAGCTTTTCACATTCATTATCCCATTTGTTCTTCACCACCACCTAGTGAGATATGACACCCTCCTTTCAACTTAGGACACTGATGTTCAGAGAGGTTAGGTAACTTACTCAAGGTCACAGAGTCAGAAAACTGTAAGGTGAAAGCCAAAGCCAGCTCTTCTGATTCTGATGAGTCCAGTGCTCTTTCCAAAATTGGAAGTTTTTTTATTTCCTTTTTTACATCATGAGTTTTCCTGAAAGATTCAAAGTATGTATTCAATGGAACTGTGTCATTTCAGGTGATTAGTCAGTACGCATTTTCTAAGCTGAGTTCTATGAAGTTGCATTAAAATGAAGGACTTCCTGATTCCCCAAGGTACATATTCAGTGTCTACGGTTTCTCAGATAGATGTAGCTTTATGGGGACGTCCTATAGTTCATTTTAAATCACTTCTACAACAGGTTTGCTAAGTGAAAAATGAAAAAGTTAGGGAGTACAAGAAAGAATGTAGAGTATTTTTGTTGAGATTTTTTGTTGTTATTGTTCTTCTTCTTTTAAAGATCATAGAGCTGAAAGACGATTTTTATTCTACATATTTTTTCCATAAAAGGGATATATTTTTCTTTCAGTTTCACTTCAAGAAGACAGAACCGTAATTAAACTCCAGTGGGCCAGTTTAATTAAAAAATGCCAGTCAGATCCTCACAAGGGGACGAGCTATCCATGAAGCATACCGTCTGCTTCCTTTGTGATTATTCAGAAATTCCTGACCCCACACCTACCAGGACAGCCCCTGGTGGCAGTGGGAAGACCTGGGAAGTGTGTGCTGTTGAAAAAAACTGGGTCTTTGGTGGGCCAGTGAACCAGGTCAGGACACAATGAAGAGGAGACACCAGGTGGATCATCAGGTCCCAGATTTTGAACATTCAGAGATTTAGAGACTTTCTTCTCCCTCACTGTACTGAACTAAGGGATTCATCATCTCCTATTTTCTATTTACATCACCAAGAAGATAACTAAGAAGTTAGTCCCTCTTTCATCCCTCTTCCACTTCCTGTCCCCCTGCTTTCCTTTCTGTAATCCGATAGGGAGCTCAGAGCCCAGTTTTGTGTATATCTGAGAGCCTTCTAGTAGTACTTCAGCCTGAACCCAGATACCCCTGTGGGCAAGGAAGCCAGCTCCCCGGATCAAGAGCGTGGTGAGGACATTTATGAATCACAACGCAACAAGGACCAACTGTGGTCATTCCCTCTCCTATGTGCTTTAAATACATGATTTTTTTAAATGTCTGCTTTATTATTTTACACAGATGTGGAAATGGAAGATTAGAGAAATTCAGTGATTTCCCCCCAAATTAAAAATCAAGCATATGGAGAAGCTAGTAATTGACCTGCAAAGCTGTCCATGATCTGAAACATTTCCAATTAGACTTGCTTCTCAGCTATCTCTTCTTTGTTTATGAAAACAGCTTTATTGTTTAATCTGATTATATAAATATTACATGCTTATTTTAAAAATCCAGTATGCAATAGTTCATAGTACAGATGGTTCATAGTTTTTCTGTTTTGTTTTGTTTGTTTGTTTTTACCCCAAGAGATAATTCTGTATTAAATATCTTTGATTACACCTGATTTCATATTGGTACTTTTATTTCTATGGGATAGGTTTCCTAGAAGTAAGGTTTTGAGGTTGAAGAGCATGGGCCTTTTTTATTTTAATAGGTATCTCCAGGTTGCCCAAGTAGTTTGTAGGACACATGATTATACTTTTATCTGATCAGGACTTGTCATATTTTCCTTCTTTAGAAGACTTCATAGAAGACAAATATTTTTAAACGAACTTGAGTCCACATTACTTTTAACTTCAGAAGGCATCATTTATAAGATCATATTTAAGAGGCAGTTGACTATTATAAATTATTTTGATTAATTATCATACTATATACATTTAAAATAAAGGATCTTTTTAATTACTTAAAAAAACCACCCCTTTGGACATACCTAAGAATGGATATAATGTGTTCCCAACTAAAATTTGATGTTCACAAACTCTGACTAACCCTAGTCAAACATCTTACACATGTTTCAGCCCTAGATTAGGTACAGAGAGGAATTCACAGGATCAAACTGAAAACAAATTGCTGGAGATATTATATGTACTTGTATATACCCCTATTGAATTTCTGGCTTACTTGAAACTCACAGAAGTTCTACAGAGTTTTACCTACTGGGCTTTTGGATAGCACATTGTTACACAGAAAATTAACATGGCACTTTCGTATAGAAACTGTCCCTATGGTGTGTCACTGTAGTATCGTAGGACTTCAGAGGCAGAACTGTTACATTGGCGGTTCCTCCATGTACTGTATAGAGTCCCTGTAGCTCATGTCTTGATGGGATGACATGCTACAATGTTATCTCATTTAGTGCTTTGCTGAAAACCTATTTCCAAAATGTTTTTCATAATGTTCAAATTTTTAAAAAGAATAAGACATTTATTTAAATTTACTTAAAAGACCACTGATTCAGGGCTAATGCTTATATAGTTTATTAATCAAATTGTATTTAGCCAGGAAAAACAGCCAACTACAATTCACTTACAATTGAGATTTCACTCTATTTTAACGTTATTTTAATGAGCTACAGATTTGAATGTGGGCTTTGTTCATCTGTTGCTTCCGCTCAATTGCAGTTTTACCCTAAGAAGACACAAGACAGATTGATCGGGCTTCCAGTCATTGTAAGGTTTAAATGAAGTGAACAGGGCCTTATGTTTCTAAACCAAATGAGAGGATTAAGGCAAAAAGAAAAAGAAGGGGGAAAATTTAAGTTCCCCTCCTCCCCCAAAAATACTCTATACATCCTTTAAATCATCTGTTTGCTATTCTTAAATTTGCTACTATAGTTTTCCAGTTTCCATAGGACAACATCAGAAGATGACATCATAAAAATGAAAATCACAAACATCTCCTTTTTTGAACACAATTTCAATGCAAAAGCAAAGCGTTTTAATTATGTTAGATTTTTTTTGGTAGATATCATTGTTGTATACAAATTTAAAAAGCTATTTAGCATCTAATACTTTGTTTAAAATCATTCCACATTTATATAATTTATTTAGATGGAAACAAACTTTGTTTGAATTAAGATGATTTTGTTGTTAATATATATAAACATATTTTCAACACTGGGTATGTTTGGGAACTTCTCTAAGGGGCCATAGAAGGTCTGGCAAGCGTATACTGGACAGGCTTTGACTGCTCTTGGTTTAAATTTTCAAGGGTGGCCTAGAGAGCTCATAGATTCCAAATGAAGTTTTCCGTTTTATTTATATGATAGCTATGCTTCATAAGATGAAAAAAGAACTTCGCATTCAGAAAACAGAACTTACCGAGTGGCCTTCTTAAAGCTGTGACAAGCTTTGGCCAATTGTATTAAACGAGAAATTACTCATAGTTTGTAACTTTCATGACTCACCTTTCTGATAACAAGAAAGCGTGTATGCCCCATTATGTTATTTCTTAAATTACAAATAGTTTATATTAAATGCAAGTTCCATAAGTTATCTTTGAGGTAAGAACAGCTTCTGATTAATAATAATCATATTTTTATGAACAAACATTCTTGGTGGAATAATTCCTATTTCTATTGCTGCGCATTACAAATATGAGTCTTTTAATCGTCCTTCATCTACATTGTTATGCTAATTTTACTTAAAGTGAGACAGAACTATTTTAGCTTTCCCTGAAACCTTGTTGCTTTTTTTATTTTATTTTACTCTATTCTGCAAAGTGAAAGTATTTTATTGGACAAAACTGCTTACATTGTTATCTAATAAAAGCACATTAATGTTTGAACAACTCTTTACATGAGGAAAAATTTTATTTAATCTAACAGATTAGCCAACAGCCATAATCAGGAAAAGCAAACTTTTAAAAGGTCTTTTATTTTAAGTTTTTCCTTTGAATTGATGAAAACATCTCCTTAGACTGTCATAGGCTGACACTTAAATCATAAGAAAAAATTCCCAAATAGAAACTTAAGGGCTGGCAGGAAGGTCAGCTGGCCCGTAATTCTGCACATGTGAGTTTAGGAGAATTTAAGGTTCTGTGCTTTGAGAAAAATATATCTCTAACTTAGATGTTTAACTTAAATTGTTAAGTGTATTTATGCTTCAGAAAATGGCAAATTCTATCTATAATAAAAATCTGGCGGCTCCATATCTGGAAGGGCATGGATGGCATGAGCAGAAAGAGAAAATTCCTTCCCCATGCGGAGTGGTCCAGAACCGAAGGCCAGACTTTGCGTCCAGAGGCCAAATTAAAAGTGAGCCAAGTCATGATGGAGAGAAAGAAGCTGATGGCCTCAGCATGCACAGGGAAAAAGGAACAGAGACTAGAGCAACAACAAACCAAAGAAGGTTTATTATGTACAAGAGGCAGATGATAACAGGGAAAGCAGGACATATTTTATTATGAAATATTTCAAGCATATGGAGAAGTCCAAAAAAATAATAAAACTCAAGTATCATATTGATAATAGAGTAGATGTCGTAAGACCAAAAAATAAATAAAATAAAATATAAAAACTAAGGCATTAAAAAAAGAAGTAGAGAAACACTGTATCTATGTGATTCTGGTTGAGCAAAGCACAGGATTTACTTAGAGAGTTTTAACAGCCAGGACAGGTGTTTATGTTGTACTTGAGCTAGTGGTGTAAATTGGTGAATGAACCAATTTGCTCATAAGTTTATAATTTGAGTTGTTTATAATTTCAGTGACAGTGGGTTTTGTTTTGTTGTTTGTTGGTTAAAATTAATGTTGAAGTTTTAATACATTTCCGAATAAAAACAAAAACCACCACAAAGCGAACATATTCAAGGAAGTTAAGATTGACTTTACAGGTAAAGAACTAACTAAGCATTAAAGAAGAAAATTAAACCGAGTAAATTTTAAAGATCTTAATAGCTTTGTGCAAGGACTCATGAATCGGGCAACATTTCATCTAGCAAATAGGATGGACCTCCAAAGAGTTGTACAAAATAAAAGGCTTTTATAGGCAGAAGGAGGTAGGACAGGGAAGTTACACTAGCAAAGAGCTGATTGTGGCAATGTCACCTTTCTTTAGGGGACAGGTGAAACTGTAATTAAATGAGGTATTAAGCCTTGGTTTGGTGATGTGGGGCTTAGCACAAGTCACTCTATTTGGGGCCTGTTTTGTTTTTAACATAAGCGAGAATCAAGTGTTTTTCTATAACTTGCCATTTGTGGTTATACATGGCTTTGTAATATTTTAGATTTTGATCTTCTGTTAATAAATTTTTGTTTAAAGAAAAACATTTTGTTTATATATTTAATTTTCAATAAATTTGGAAGTAATTTAGAGATTAAATTCAAAATATAATTGAGAGGCTTTTAGCAAACTTTGCTAAAAATATTGCTGAAAAATTATATAACACTTTCATTACACAGAGACCATTATGTTAGTTATTAATTATGATAAAATTTAAATTATATCTGTATAGAGTTTTACAATTACATAATTTAAAGGGATATTTTCATCATAAGAAATCTATATTGTTTAACTAATATGTCTTTTAAAATATGCACATGACATACATTTTGGCCTCAGACAAAGAAGCATGAATTAAAATTATTTAATGACATGCAACCAGTTTTAGAGAGCATAATTTCTTTTTGATGGCATGTGTGTACAACCACTATGTGGATGTTTTTGCATTGCTTTGAACATTAACATTTTCTCTGAATATTCTGTGTATCTAAGTAACCATGACTGTGGTTCATTTCACTTAATGGTCATTCATATAAAATTAAAGCTTTGAGAATATTATTATTTGCTTCAGCTAATACCAGTTATATTACTCTTTTATAGGATGGATGATATTTTCACATAACAGAGATTTTCTCAGTCTCTTGACTTTTTCATTTTATTATGTTGTTCCTTTCACTGAAAAAAAGCTCATAATAAGTTCAAGGTGAAGTTTTCAGGCTCAAAGCCACAAGTCAGTTTTCATGTAAATAATTGGCAACAACCCTCTTTGACATCATCCTTTTATTCATTCAGCTTTGCATTCTGTTGTGTAAATGACTATACCTGTGTGTTTTTAAAAATCAGTATTTCTAATGGCCACATTAAAAAATCCTTAGGTATTCAACGCTTTTCTGCAAATAAATGTAAAGTGGGTTATTGTGCCTTAGATTAAAGGCCAGTAAGGCAGACAAAAGGGACACCATTGCAAATTAAACCATAAAGGTCTGAAGTATTATTAAGAGGTTCACAGATACTATGTTCCAATCAGGCTCAATAAGGGCTGAATTTCTATTATGTTTCTTAAGCCTCCAAAAAAGACATGGGAAGGGACCCAAAGTTAAAGTCGTCAAATAAAAAGCACTTAGGCCAAGAGCACATGAATGTATGACTGGGTAATGGGCCTTTCATCTTTGAAATAAAAACAGTTCAGTTCAATTGGTACTGAAGTTTCCCCCTTTGAGAAAGTTTATTTTAATGAGTTTCCATTTTATGCGTGGGCTGCTCTTTAATCCAGGCTGTTCCATTGAAGTCTCACCCAATGAAGACGCAAGACAGATTGTCCAAGCTTGCGGCTTTTGTTAGGGGTTGATGAAGTGTATGGGCCCTTATGGTTGATAACAGAAGTAGATGGTCAAAGCCAATAAATAAAACTTTAACTCTAATTGTTGGGTGCTTTATGCTGAAAAGGTTTCCATTAGCATGGATCTTTGGTTTCGAAGGACTTGTGAACCCAAAGGCAGCTTGTAGCTCTGTCACACAAACTAAGTCACTTAGACAAGCAGCAATCTGTCCTAGCTAATTAACTCCGTTTGGATTTTAAAATTATAGACTTCTTTTTAGAAATAAGCACTGTTAATATCTTGACAGACAATTAACAATATGTGGATCTGCTGCATATAGATTTGTCACAAAAGTGGTTTAAGGAGAAGTGGCTTGTGCATTGTTTTGTGGGATCTTAATGTAATTTTAGAATTAACAATTTAGTAAATATTAAGTAGTTGTTATTTGAATATGTGGGGGAAGAAGGATATTTTGTGAACAAAGTTAGTCACAGAACCATCTCAAGTGTCATCATAAATGTTGGCTGCCCGTCCAAGTAACATTCGTGCGCTCTCTCCAAATTCATACTCCTCTAAATCCACTTAATCCAATTTTTGGAGTGATGGATGTGGTCAACTGTGTGCTCATAGTTCTCTTAAAACCTACCAAACCCATCTGTCATAAGTTTAAGTTCCTTAAAAATATGCCCCAGCGACCTCAGAATTATACATCACCAATTTAGCACTCTAGAAGCCACTGCATACCTTGACTATTTAAATCATGATTATTGCAGCACAGTAGATGGAACCTTGATGACCTTGAAGGACTGACCCCGCCATTGTTGCCTTGACACTGGAATATAAGTTAGACCCTTGAGGGAAAACTACCTCGTATCTAACTTTCCAGTTACCCTGAGGAAAATCCACCCCTGGTATTTTTGAGGCAGGCATACAAATGGCTGCCATTAGCCCAGCCATTCGCTCACGTGACTCATAGTTCGCTATTCTAGGGGGGACCTTGCATGCCTGGAATGAACCACTCTCCCCCCAGGAAGCTTCACCAAACTCGCCCACATCCCAAACAACTGCCATTGGCTAATTTCAGACCTAGAAGTGAACATAACAGCTGCATTATGGAAAAAGAGAGGCAGGATCCTAGAATTGTGGTTGAATGAGATATTCTCTCCTCCTCTGTATATTTTGTAGTAAAATCTCTGTGAATAAAGCGACCAACAAGGATAATAACGAGAGAAGGTGGGAATGCAAGAAGGTGGGTTAGGTAGCCTAATGAGGAAAGGCAGCATAAAATGTTGTTTGATAATGTATGTAAATCATCCGATGGGTGTCCTTTTTCCACTTTGAAAAATACAATATGTAGTTTATAATCTTGTTCAAAGCTAGTGATTTCCCATCTCTTCTTTAATAAGGTTATTTACACTTATTTTACAGTCTCAGTATATTTCAGTGGTGTCGAGAAAAATTTTTTTCAGATTTTTCTCTTTCAGAAAGGACAATTTAAGTATTAAGATTCCCACTCTTTTTTTTTTTCTTGAAAGAGTAGCACAAATCCTACTTTCTACCAAATTTAAAGGTAGACACACTGGAAAGAAACAAAGGTGTTTCCAGAATTCGAGCCTGTAATTCACTGGTTGCAGACCTTAGGAACCATCCGGGTCTCAGGTCTTTTACTGAAGTCTCCTACTTCCTCATTCCGAGGTTTGTTTTTACCGTTAAAAAGCTGTGTGAGCAGCTTTATTTATACATAGAGAGAAAGGATTCTACATCTTTCTATAAGACATCCCTCCTCTGTATCATTAGATTACACATATGTTTAAAATATGATTAAATGTTGAGTTTATCCTATTGAATTCTTTTAACCTTTTAAAAATCTCATCATTATTGTATGCAGTTATTTGTCCTAGGAATAGAGTGACGGGGACATCAGTCTTCATATGGTATGTGACACTGAACCAGAAATGGGACACTGTCATGTCCAGATCTGTCTATCACTAAGGAATGGCCTTAGACTTCCTGATCAGTTCTGACAAGCCACTGACGGTTTGCAGGGGAAGCACATATGTGACAAAGGACAAGCAGAGGTTACATGTGTCAGCAAGAACCCTCTGATTCTGGCTACAAGGAGTCAAGTTACCGACAGCTCTGGTATTTGGATGCTCTTGGTTTTCTTTTTAAATATGGCTTCAGAAAATCACAGGTGCTCATTCTTCCAGATACACAGTTTTCTGCTGATTTAGTCAGTGGCTAAATGGCAGGTCACACTGATTTGAATACTAATATGCTCTTGATCTTTTTGCCACTTTGTTTATGAATTTGCACACATTTTATTAACATAATTGTGGATCCTGGGTGATAAGGGGTAAATTGATATTACATAAAGAACCACAATGGAACTGAATTGTTTTCGCATCATGTTTAGCATAAAAATGGTCACCTCTGGATCAAGTTCGAGTCTTAAAGTGTTAATGTCTATCCTTTACACAGACAGCACAGAGGCCATGTGCATAGTGGGTAAGAGCTTGAATGCTGAAGTCAGATCTCTTGGATTTGAGTCCAGGATCCAGTTAAGACTGAGATATGTTGAGCCTCACTACGTAGTATTTCTGGGAGTCAGTGTCCTTATCTGTAAAATGGGGATGATGAGAACACCAGCCTCCTCAGGTAGTGAGAATGGAGGTTACTACCTGCGAAGTGTTTAGAGCAGGGCCTGGTATACCATAGGTGTTATATAAGCATTTTCAGTCATTATTAATTTGTGTTGCTGAATTTTTATCTGGTTGATATGCAATTTTTATGAGACAGCATAATATAAAAACAGGATCCATGACTTTATTATTTTGATAAAATTTGGAAAAATTTGGGCTATTATTCATTGAAAATGTTTTTGTCTCGCCTTTCTCTCTTCTCATTCTGGAATTCCAATTACTTGTCTGGCTTAGACTGTATTGTCCCCTAGGCCATTATATCTCTGATTTATTTTTTAATCTTTTTTCTGTTTTTTATTCCTTTTGGCTAGTTCCTACACTATTTCTCCAAGTCTACTGATCTTTTCTTGTGCAGTATCTAATCTAATCTTCTGTTGACCTCATTCAGTGTAGTTTTATTTGATATTTTATTTTCTATCTCTAAAATTCCTATTTTTGTATTTCCTATTTTTTTAATTTATGTTTCCTTGTACAAATGAAGCATGTTTATATTTACCATTTTAACATCCTTCTCTGCTAATGTTCTCTCTCTGATTTTTAGAGGCCTCTTTTATTGATTGTTTTTCTATATTTTCCCACTTCTTTGCATGCCTGATAGCTTTTATTGCATGCTGGACACTGAGGATTTTATTTGAGTGTGCTGAATTTCTTATTTCTTTTAATAGTGTTGATCTTTGTCCTGACACTCAGTTAAGCTTCTTGGTATCAGTATGATTTGAAACTTGTTTCTCAACTTTGTAAGGCTGGGTCCTCAAAAATATGATTTAACAAACCTCATTCAATACACTGACAATTTTTTTTGATGGTACTACTTATTAATTAATTAATTCATGAATGAGCTCTCTATCCATTTATCCAACTGATATTTTATTGAATTTGTCTGATATGGTAAAGATGAATAAGAATCCTCAAGGAACTTATAGTTAGGAAAGAAGATCAATAGAGACAGAAAATATTTTCAGGCAGTGGTATCTCCTGATAGAATAATATGCAAAGTACTATAGAACCTGCTGATATTTACTTTCCCATGTGTATATAATGAATGGTCAACCAAAGTGTACTCTCTTATACTTAAATTTCTTTTCTCTGATTATTCTCTCTTGTCCTCACAATATTTAAAAATTTTTCATCATTGTAAATATGTATCATAAGGAGGAAAATGTATCTACTTTTATTAAAATCCAAGCATTTATTCAACAAATATATCTTGATTGGCTATAATGTGCCAGTTCATAGCTGGAGCTACAACAATGAACAAAACAAAGTCCTTTCAAAATGCAAATTCAAAAGACATGATCAAGTTGTGATGATATATACCATATTACAAAATTATGACTCTTTATTTATCTGCCTGCTTTTAAAGTGACATGATGATTCTAACATTGAGTTAATGACAGAAAACTTGCCCTTGGGCAGGCCAGCTTGTTTCCTGTTCTGAGTTCCAGATTATAAGCGCTACTGAAAAAAGCTAGTTCCACAGAAGTATTTAAAAAAAGGATTGCTGATGTATTCATATTTTTGCCTGTGAGAGTGCTATTTTGGTAGATACAAACTGGATTCCTTTTTTTTTTTTAGAGTTTTAGGATATGAATTTCAAGAAAATTCTTAATTGCAGAAGAAAAGTCAGGCTAAGAGCAACTACTACAAATACCACTACTCCTGCTCCTGCTGCCGGCTATGATTTCCTGAATTGGCGGCATCTGCCCGCGCTCTGTGAAGTTCTTCACTTAATCTCTCTTCATCCTCTAAAGAGTCCTGTGAGGTGTAGGACCATAATAGTATGGAAGAAAAAAGTGAGAATGGCCATAAAATCATTTTTTAAGTATTTATGAAAATGAGACATAGTCACCAAGACAAAAATCATTTTAAATCTGCATTATCAAAAGGGACTATAATAAGACTGTTAGCACATGCTACAGTGCACACTGTAAATTGCAATTAGCATTGTTGATTTGATGACTGGGTAGATGGATTCCTGAGTGAGCCTTATTTGGAAGGTTCAGATCAAATTCTACATTATTTTCTGGAAGGAAGACATATTTAATATTTGGAATTTAAAATACCCCTCACAATAGTGCCTTCTTAGTATCTCTCCCTTACTGAATGGCAAATGCCCTACTCAGTTAGCTTTCCAAAGAGCTAACTAAAAGTTGAGAATGGCCAATGGAGATGCACATGGGGATCCTGTGGCTTCCCTCTCCACGACAGGAACTCCTTTCCAAAGGTGACAGATGACGAGATCAACTCTGGACAGACTGCTTTTCATGAACTCTCACCCTCTTTTAGTGCCATCATGTACCCCTTCCCAGGGAGCAATGGTGATGGGCTGCCATTCACTGACTGGTCCCAGAGCAGTGGGACCACTGACCTGAAGAGACACTGGTAGGTTTACTACGAAGCTGTGAAGTCATTTGCACTCAGCTGTGAAGTGCGTGAAAATAGAGAACTGGTGTGCAGTGGTTCTGCTCTTCAAGAAGTTGTAGCATATCTCTCTACATCTTTTTTTTTAAAGATTTTATTTATTTACTTTTAGACAGAGGGGAAGGGAAGGAGAGGGAGAGAAACATCAATGTGTGGTTGACTCTAGCACACCCCCTACTGGGGACCTGGCCCGCAACCCAGGCATGTGCTCTGACTGGGAATGGAACCCATGACACTTTGGTTCTCAGGCTGGCACTCAATCCACTGAGCCACACCAGCCAGGGTTCTCTCTACATCTATTGTATGTATATATTATATACATTTATATAAATATATAATAAATTAATATAAATTAAACCATATATTACCTATATTTTACAAAGTTCTCCCTCCCCTCGCTGACCAGCATACACCCATGTATATCTATTTCCAGATATATTTTGTAGTGAATTATAAAAAATGGCTTCATCTCATTTTCTATGTATAATGACCAATAAACCTTTCTTAGAAGTCCAGGGTGAATGACTGGTCAGACTACAGAGGATTTTACTTTGGACTTTGGATTTTAAGTCTTAAAAAGAGAAGTTACAGTCCAAGAAAAAATTTTTTAAAATGAGTTAACCAATGTTAATGTTTTTGTGAAATTTTGTGAAATGTTCATGAAACTTTGTGAAATGTTAATGTTTTGTGGAATGGTATACTGGTATGACTTGGCAATAACTGGCTGTCCAATAGAGTCCTGTCCATTTAGTGACTGAGGAGACTTTTTATTTAAAGTGACAGTGAATTTCATTGACAGTGGTTAACTTCTTATTGCAAGTCACCTTTGCGTAGTCTCTACTGAATCTTTAAACAACTGTAATCTGATTGAGTTTGTGAGGTCTCTAGTCATTCAAAAGAGAGGAAGAGATTTCTTTTTAGCACCAAATAAACACAACTCAGTTTACATTTTTGCCTAGAGAAGAATTTTCACCTGCAGATGACGTCAGAAAGCTGACTGACTAGTGACTTATCAAGAGAATGTGGCTTTGATTCAGACAAACATATTGAAATAGATAATAGGCTCTGGAGTTTGGGAAGCAGCATTGGCTTGGATATTCATTTTTGTTGGCCTCTAGGAACCCTCAAAACTAGATGGAAATGAACTCCACTGAGGCTGAAACTATTGTCTTAGTAGAGCTCTCAGGCTTTCATTTTGTCTCTTGAAGTCTTGTTTGGGACACATATAGGTCGCATAGCATATGCGTTTTGAGTTATTCAAGTGTAGATTCTAAATTCATTCTAATGTGTTATTTTTTAAAGCTGAATCGATCAGGGATTCTAATATACATTCTGATTTTGTGAGCTACTAGATGGCATTAAGTAGATGGATTGCGCAATTCCATTTTTGATTGCAACCTAAATACCTTCTTTTAAGAAAACATTTTTTCTGCTAATAACCTTTGCTATATTTTTTAGAGGCCTTACTATGTGCCAATGATGCATTACTATTATTGCAATTGAAAGAGGTAATAAGACACTTGTACAATGTGAAGTGCTGAGACAGGTGTAGCCCAGGTCTTCCGTGTAAGCCTCTTCATAGCAGTGACACTCAACAGCCTCTCTGTGGAACAACAGCTTTGTTTATGTGTTATTTTAATGTTTTAATAGGTGGTGAAATGGACCTAATTTGATCCTATTGATAAGAATGCTAGAGCTGTTATTTAGGACAAAAGTAATTTCTACTGTCCGGAGGAAACCAAGATTTCTTGCTGAAACTAAATAAATGAAGGAAACTATCATAATTGGTAAAATTTTGACAACTATTTCTATTCCATTAGAATTAGGATCTTGACAACCATAGTCAGAAAAATGAGACATCACGTACCTAGATTACTAACAATATGAGAAGCATTATTGTTTGTAGAATAATTTTTTTCCTAGCCTGAGTATAAAAGAGCTCCTAAATTAAGATTTCCACTTATACTCATTATTAGCATGTTTTACTGAGTTTCATAGTCAATTTTACCATGAACTCTAACTTCAGCTTTACCTTCACAGCCTAAAATTTCCTTCAGTTAGGTTAAGTTTACAGCCAAAGAGGCTATATACTTTTTTCAAAGACAATTCTACTGAATATATTTTCAGGGAGAAATGTTATTGTAAGCTTGTAATCTACTAGAATTTAATTAAAGGAGTTCTTAGTACTGTTTTCTTTTTCTAGAAAAGTATTTTAAATTGATTTTTGATATAAATGCAGTTTTATATAAATAAATTTAAGGCTGATTTTAGACCTCCTGGGTTATAATAACCTGCTGGAGTTCAGAATGCTTATATTCACACCACAATATTAAATGCTCCAAATATCAAAGTGCCATGTTTCTGAATTTTATTGTTCTTGCTGAATCACACTGTATTATCTTGATACTTTCTAGCATTTTCAGTACAATTATTAAAACAGTTATAGTGGCTCTAAAGGAATGTAATTGGAAAAGAAAGATGGCTTGTACTGGATGAAATTCTTAATTAATCTTTCACTGTTAAATTGTTCAAAATTAATCAAGTATATTGCCTATAAGAAGGCAACTACACTTTACATATCTCAGTATTATCATCACCAAGCCATATATTAAAAGTTAATTTCTGATTTAAAAGTGTACTTTAACTGCAAAACCATCAATCCTAAATAATTCCATTACAAAAAAAAATCTTATAACCCCAAAGAACATGATATAGTACTTTGTGCTTAACATTTGAAATTTATTTTTCGTGTGAGCTTTACAGCATCAAATTAGGGTATACATTTTTATAAAATAACTGATCTCCTTTGGAAAATACCATTTATTCACTCATTGATTCATTCATTTATTCAACACATATTCATTGAAAAAAGTTAAGTTTCAGATATTGAGAATAATGTCTGTGAAATGCAATAGCAATTTTCTGGCGTATAAGGAGACAATAAACAAGTTGAATTCTAATCATATTTGTAGATAAATGTCCTTGGGGCTGTTTGAGAAAATTATGGAAAGGTGAGTCTCCCTCCCAAATTGTTTTGAATTATGTAGGCTACACTCTCCACTGATTCTCAGTGTTTTTACCACCCTAATACACCAGAGTGACAAGACACAGCCCACCAGACACACTTGGTCCCTAGGGTAGTGTTTCTCAACTGGAGTGAGGAAGTCACCTGTCCCTTTGCTGGAGCTAGAGATGAGTAAAAGACTACCAGGATCTCTGCCCCATTCCCAGGTTGAGAATCACCAGTAAGTGTGATTATGCCAAATTACCGAGCAGACCACAGAGATAAATGCCTGGAGACATCCAATGCAAAGTCCACATGGCCCTTATACAGTCAGTAGAACCAGGTAAGTTTAGTTGATTTTTTTCCCCTCTTAAATCAACTAGTTGTGTGATTTAATCAATTAACTAGATGTTGTTGTGTCACACAGATGTAATCTATATCAACATAAATATCTTATTTGATTGGATAATTTGTTAAGGTATGATTGTAATCAGGACCATTTTAAGGGAAATGTGAACAGATGTGCCTCAAAGCCAGAACAGCATGATATATTGTACTTCATCGAATACAAGAGTCCAGGGTCAAGTCTAAGCAGTTTTAAGGCTGCAGTACTCTTGATCTTACCAAAGGTGTCAGCAGCTGCCACCTGGCTGGCAGAGACTACAAGAAGCTATTTCAAAAAGGTAAGATGTAAAAAAAATGTGCTGTTCTTATAATTAATGAAATAGAATAGTTTTTTTTAAGAAGTTCTATGTTATGATATACACTATATTCTTAAACCTATGTGTAAAACACATACGAAGGTACATATCAAGAAAGACTTAAGTTACTCAGGTAGGGAGTATCATATGACTCCACTGGGGAACCTGCGGTGATGATTAAGATCTGTCTGTGGAACTTACAGACAGTATTCATCTACTAGATATGCCTTTTGATGGGGTATCCTGAAATACCAGGTTTGATTAAATGACTAGAAATTGGATAAAATCTTTTCTGTATTGGGTTAGCCATACAATCCAGGGGGATGTTGCATGAGGAGAATGGAAAAACTACTTAATGTTGTGATATAAGGAACTCAAAAAAAGGATTAAAAAACATGTCTTCATGTTTAGGATTATCTCGGCCTTGCCTTTTCTTTAAAATAAAAGTGCTTCTCTGAGAGGTAACATGTCGTCTCCCTAACAACTTAGTATGAGTTAGCTCTTTGAATGCTTCCTCCCTTATTAGGAATATAGAAAGAAAAAGTCAGAAAACAAAAGGGTAAGAATGCAAGAAAAATGTGAGCTATTTCTCTGGTTTGTCTAATCTCCTATCAGGACTTTATTGATCACGTACAATATGAATTTAAAAAAAACCATTTTGAGAAGCCAGCAAAAAAAGTTAAAGGATGAAGATGAGTTTCTTCCATACATGAAATCTTCTCCTGTAATTTGAAATGAGATGTTGGACTATTAATTAAAATGCTTCTTTAAAAAGGCAGACTATTGCATTATTTGTTCAATCTACCCTAACATTTCCCAAATATGTACTCTTGCTGTAGACATAAGAGGACTAGATTAAAACAATCATATGTGCCAATATGCTTTCTCAATATTCATATATTCTCTTCCCTTTCTGGATAATAGAGCTGGTTGACCAGCATCTGTTTCTATTATGTAGTTTGGGACATGCCGCATTCTCTCGTTCATCCTATTAACTGTGCAGGTTTCTCATGCTTCATCCTTGAGACAGGGGGTTTGTCCTGATGGCCTAGCTGCTACTTAGATTTTCCTGGGTTGGTTTTTTTTTTTTTTGTATAGTCTTAATTATGAGTTAAAGATATCACCAAATTGCATTTGCATGAAAGTGAAAACATAAGCATGCAAGAGTCTAACAGTTTTATAAAAACAGTGGAGTATCATGATGCAGGAAATTTTTCTGTGCTTTTGTTACATAGTTCAGCAATTCATGCAAATCAAGATAATTTACCTTAGAAACTAGATGATTATTTTTCTCCTATTGAATAGAGACTATCTTTTATTTTGTCCAAAAATGCATTCTTCCCTTATATTTTGGAACAGAATAAAAAAATTAAAAGGACAGAATTTTGTATTGTTGAAAGCAATGGGAGACAAAGCCCCCAAACCTTTCACAAGCCCTTGTCAGCCCATCTCCAGCACTGTGACACTGGTGCAGACAGGGCTCATCACCCATAAATTTACAGCTTATTCCAGTCTCTTCATAAAGTGACTAAATTTTTTGAAAGAAAAAATATATATAGGTGTATAAAATACCCAGTTACAGGTTGTGTTCTATTTAGCCCTTGATTGAAACGTATTGCTCCTCAGTATCTTTTAGCTATGAAAATTATAATATGGAACAGAGATTAGAATGAAATTATCATGGCTAGAAGGCATTTACTCAGTGGTGGCAGCCACATAAACCTGAGTCTGAGAATGATGATAATGCATTAGGTTCTGCATGCCCGATATTATTGCCGTACATTATGTATGTTTCATTTATACTATTTCGCACACACCAGCAACGCTGACAGATAGGTAATTACTCTCTGCGCCAATGAACAGTTATCAGCACCACCGCTGTTTATTGCTGGAATGAAGTGCGTTTGTCAGTCAAGGTCACTTGTTTGTGTGTCCTCTTTAATAGTTCCTTCACAGTTGTTGAACTTTGCACGCCGTTCTTATTACAGGGTTCCTGGAGGTTACTTTACTGCATAATGCGTTTCTTGTGTTATCAAAGTCACTTGTATTTATCACTTTAATTGATAAACAACTAAGTTGCAGGAAGCAGAACTAAAGATGTGAAAGAACATATTTTGCTAGTCAGCTGAGCCCACTAGGTATTCAGTAATGAATGACCTCACGAAGATGTATTCAGCACAAACCCTCTTAGGTGGTGATACCCCGCCGGCCTGAGCTAGTGAAATTTCATTTTATAGTGTTAACCTTAATTTCAGCCACTGATGGATATGGACACAATTCCATAACTACTGTATCCTTAACATTTGTACTCTCTAGAAGTATTTTTCTTTGTTTCCCATCCAGTACCGAGTTATTTTCATGCTTAGTATTTTCATACTTATATAATAGACTAAATCCATTTGGATTGACTTTAAGCCAGTCATGTTTATCTTTTTTTAGATGCGTGCCGTTAAGCCTCCCCTTCCCATAAAAGATGTTATCAGTCTAATGCTGGTTATCATTGTTGTGTTGAAGCGCACCGCTCTTGTTCCAAAATGAACATTGCATGGCGTATTTGTGAGAGTAAAAATGAATTCAGTGCCATTGCGTCTATCCTATGCAGCCTGTAATTTCATCTGTTATAAAATAAAGAAAATGGTTGATTTTTTAATTTTTGTTTGTTAGCCACAATGCTTTATTAGGAACTGGAATAACCTCTAGGATATAATAATTTATCCAGTCAAAATAACTGAAGCTATTTCCTTAAGCCTGTGATCAGCTTGAGTTTGTGTGTTGGGAGATTTATACTACAGTTGCTTATTACCAAAGAAACAGTTAAAAAGGATTTATGGTAGTGCGTATTACGTGTGTGTCTGGAATTTTTGTGTACTTAACTTCTCTCCTTGCCATTCTCTGTTTTTTCTCTCTTAACATTATTGTCAAATAGAGAGAATATCTATACCTACTATTAAATGCAAATTTTATTCAGGCATTTAAGCAGAATCACATTCATTCATTAAACCAATGATTCTTTTATTTGGAAAAATATATCAGCACATGGTAATATCATACCCTGTTTACAAGGGACTGTAGTTCCCCATCAGCACGAAAGTTTACTATTTCATTATTAAAAGATTAAACTCTGGCAAAAGGTGCCTGGTGACCATGAATGTTTTAGTTAATTTGATTATACCCATAAAGAAAGAATTTAATTCCATAGCAGCCACTGGGTCGTATGCCTGACAGTGTGGTTCCAACCCATTACAGGTCTGATCTTGCCCTGGGAGGGACTGAAATTGCCATTTGGGTGAGGCGTGGAGGAAGAGATGAGCAACTCGGCTCACTGGTGAACTCAGGTTAACACCATGCCTCGACGTTTGCAAAACACTTCCTTTTCTTAGTTCTTAGTTACCAGAGTGTTACAAAGAAAGGGTTTTGATCTCATGTAGATAGCATAGCATTAATTACCCTGACACTAATTAAACTGCATCAAACAAATACCACCGTGTTCCTCAGGGGGACAACAGAAGGCAGTTTAAAATAATTACTGGAGCTTCATGCATGTGTGATGTTTTCATTACTCTTAGGACACAAGCAAAAGAGATTTGATATCATTAAAATAGCCACCCTTTAGTGATTGCAACAACAACAAAAAAAGTGACTAAAATTTCCTTGGAGCATATTGATGTCTAAATAGCAGTGTCTTCAATGCTTGAGAATGGTAACTTTTCCTTAAGAATTGCAAGTCTGTGAAGCAGGAACAGGTGTGCCAGTTCACATTCTGGTATGATTATGTATTAGCTTATGTTTGTCAGACCATTTCATTAACCACCCACTGCTATCACATATACATATACTTTGTTCTTTCTGAACCATGAAATGAAATGCATATATCTTCACTAATGCTTGCTATCAATGTAAATGAGAAAAATAAGCTTATTACCAATCACGGCTGCTGTGAAGCCCACACCTCTGTTCACTTACAGGTAATAAACATCTTATTGTAAGTAGGACACAAGATATATTGAGTTCTTCCTATAACAAGAAATGGCGACCTGGTCCTACTTCTGCATTAATGGATGGCAGTTCTCATTCAAATTTAGGCACAAAGCATTAGGATCGTTTTGAAGCAGGCTTCTACTCTTAAAACTGGGAGTGGTCATAACGTTTGAGATCTTTTGTCATTCTAGAGGTAAGCAAACCTTTCTGGTCACAGAGAATAGAGTTTATTTGCAACTGGATGAGTGCACTGAGTTAGTAGCCACTGTTAGAGGGATTGTAGATGATCCCTGTAAGAGCAGCTGTTAGAAGGGACTGATGTAAAACTTGCTAGACCCTAGCTAAATGAAGAAGTGTAAGTGGTCGACAGAGTCATGGGTGGTTACACTGACTGGGAATTATACATTTGATTCCCCGTTCAGGTGCATGTGTGCCTGTTCATGCAGGTGTACTTGTGCGTGTGTGCGCGCGCACATGTCTGCGTGCATGTGTCACTATACATGTGTGTATTCATGTGTGTGTGGTGGATTATATGTATTTTCCCCTCTTGTCTGCTCTGTATCTATACACATTGCCCAGTCTGTGGTCTTTACTTCACAAGGTCACTAATCCTGTTTATTTCAGTGACATACGAGCAGCAGGAATCAAGTTGCCTGGGTTCTAGCACCAGGTGCCAGCCATCCTCCCTGAAAGATGTGAATTAAAATGGGAGAGTCGTCATTTCCAGATTTATGCAACTCATATTTCACCCATTGAATGATTCTTTGAATGTGATTATGGAGTGGTTCTATGTGTGCAGTACTGCACGTTCTAGCCTTTTATTTTATTTTTTTTACTTTTCTTTAAAGGCAATAATTTAAGGAAATTATGTATTATGAGGCTTTTCCAGTGATTTTTTTAAAGAAAATTAAATAATACCAGATATTTTAGGAAACTTGTTTAGGAAAATAACATTGAATTAAGTGTTTTATAATTATCATACTAAGCAAAAAAAATGGATCAAAACTGATTGTAGAAATATAAAATTTAATCTAGTTGTAAAATTTTGATGGGTCCAGAAAATATGCAAAAAATATACTTTTGTTCCTCTATAGCCAGATGGTTTTTCCTATTTTAAGCCAATAGTATCTTTATACATATTTCTTGACTGTCATTGGTTTTAGCTGGAAGACAGTAACTACTATTAGAATTTTCCTTATTCCTGGATGATCAAAACTATATTTTTGGAACATTTGGATGATCATACTGGATGATCATACCAAGAAAAATATTTCATTACTCTTAGCTCATACTAAAAAAAAAGTGTTTATATAATTTTTAAAAACTCTTAAAATGAACAGTTCTTTTGACATGATGTTGACAGAAGTCACTTTGATGTAGTTTAGAGTCGTGAATTTTCTATCTGTTCCATTTTTCCTGGGGCTCCATCAACTCAGACATCCTGATCTGTCATTTTGCAACTCCTTGTAAAGGCCTTGACAGAGACAGGTTTTGACAAGTGCTGGACCTCAGCAGCAGTGCAGAATAAGCAGTGTATATTTCTCCAGGTAAAGTGACAAAATGTCTAAAAGCGTCAGAAGAACTGTGTGGTCTTCAATCACATCAAATATAATAAAGCAAGCTGTTGTTTATGTTCAGTGTTTTAGCATTGTATAGTGGCAAAGATTTAAAATTCTGTCAGAATGGGACATTAAGATCTTTTGCCTTATTTACAAGTGTTTACAATGATAAGAACATTTAGGTCACTAGAAAAATCCTTTAAATTCCCATTGAGTGAATGATGGGAATGATCTCATAATGTGATAGGGGTCTTTAAAACTGTAACATGTCATTATATATTCTTTTTGTGCCTTCAGTACTGATTTGAGTAACTCTGCTTGATTAAAAAAATACTTTCTTATCCTTTAGTGTTGACAATTTCAGAGTTCAATTTAGAAGTTCCACTGGGCACTAATTAGACTTGTTGATAGGACATTAACTTTTCAGACATGTCAGAGTCTTTCTTAGTTATATCCTGTATGAATGACTATGTAATAAATGTAAACATCATCCTACATTTTGAATATGCTGTTCTTTTTATGTAATTATTTTGCATCTGTATTCATTCAAGAAACAGCTGTTGAAAGTTGAGTGGGATGCAAAATGGCACAGCCTGAAGATGTTCTTGTCCATGCAGCTGGCTCTTTTTGATGTGATACCTACTGGCAGGGTTGTGTGGTGAATTCAACTTGTCTGACAGCCATCAGTGCTGCTGACCAGTGTGGTCTCAGGTTTTCCAGTGATGGAAAAGTGTAGGAAAGTATCCCATAGTTTAGTGTTTTCCCCCGCTGCTGGATCTAAAGCTTCTGCCAACAACCATCTAAATCAACACCATGCCAGTGTGCTCTGCAGACCAAAGGTCACCCCAACATCTGGCCCCACTGTCTGCTTCTTTCAGGTTTGTCACTGGGCAGCATCTGCTTATGAATTCTTTCTCAACCTCCCTTTGATCTCTCTGACAGTAAAAAGAAGCTTCTATTACCCATCATGTGTTAGCATTTAAAAAAAAAACATTCAAAAGCATAGGACATTGGAAAACTGGTGGGATTCTGTATGCTTCCTGCTACTTTTATTTTTAAGCTGGTGTTTTGCTTGACAAGAGGCATGGAGTGAAGTGGTCCTACTCTTGATTTCCAAAAATATTGTTAGGATCAATAAGTCTAGCATGTGAAGACAGCCTGTCTAAGAGAGCCCTGTCTTGTTCCTCTTGGTCAGTCTTTAAAATAAAAAAAAAAGTGAATAGTGCAAATTGTTTTTGTGCATGTTTGTTTTGTATGAACTCTGAAGAAGCAATGTTGATATTTGTTATCTGCTCTTCTGACATTTCTATCAGTGGTTAAGATCTCATGCGTTTTTCATCCACCAACTTGGAATATAGGGGACAGTTTGGGGATGCTGTATAATCTCTGGATAGGTATTAGGGAATGTAGTTGACATTTGACCCATCTGAAAAGTGAAGCCCGACAGAGTGGTGTTCCCCAGCAACAGGCGATCAGGTAGTGTGCTGTTTGTAAAGACTGCACATCTCCTGGGCAAGGTACTTACTAAAGCACCCCCTTCACCTTAAGCTCAGTTCCTCTTTCATTCCTTCTCTGATGATCTCTAGCCTGGAGTCCAAATTCAGCAAACATGGAATGAATGCCTACTCTGTACATGGCATTATCCTAAGTACAGAAGCAGACAAGACAGACACATTCCCTATTCTTCACAGTGTACAATCTGGATTGATAAGGGAGGAGGGCTTAGAAATTTTCCTGTCATGAAAAAACTCAATGATTCAAGTGTGTCTGACCCTCCCCAAGAATTGACAGCCCATTACTATATTTGTATATGTATATAATTATGATAGTTCACAGCTATGATTATAACAAGATTTTTATTCTAGTCCAAATCAAATGACACAGGAGGAAGTTATAATGCATTCTCCATCCCTTAGCACTGCCACTCAATACACATTTGTGGAGAGAATTTGTGATTTTCTTCCATTTTCATTCAATCCCCCCGAAAGTTTGGTTATTTCCTTCTGTATCCCTTCACCTTTCAGGAAACAAAGCAATAGATAAATTTTTCCCCCCTGGTGGGATTTAACTTTAGCTAAGTAAAACAAGAATTTGTTCTTAAATAGCATTTATCACAATTTCAAAACACTTTTACTAGTTTGGCATCTTTTGCTTTTCACAAAATCCTAGATATTTTGAAGAGACTTGAAGTTTAACTCAAGTGCACAGTAACAAGGAGTGTGTTAGGGCCAGGAATCTTCATATATTATTATTATTATTAATTTCCCATTTTCATTCTATAAAAGGAATTACCTGTCTGTTAATAAATGCCTCTGAAAGTGCTTAAATAATCGATAAAGTATAAAAAGACCTGATGTCTCTAAAGGAATGAGATTTTTTTCATGTGGGAACTGGACTAAATAATTCATAGTCACAAACCTGTGCTAAGAGCAAACTTAAGGGGAGAACACAGCAAAACGAGGACTGTTTCTCCCAGGTATCTGTAGCCCAAAAGGACTGGGTCAGGGTAGCTGGATCCCACTTTCCTCTCTGTTAACTGGTTCAGTGACCGAGAGGAACTTATTTGAGCTCTCTTGCTCCCAGAGTTTTGTATTTCATCTGCAAAGCAATGTCTCAGGATTAGATGGCAAAAATAATCATCTTATCTGATTTTTTAATTTTTTTGCATTTTATAGAATTTTCATATATATTATCTCCTTTAATCAGAACTTTTAGTTCTAATATTTTATGAATTGATCATTTCAATTTAAAGGGTACACATCTATTATGTTAAATAAAGACTTCATTGGAAGCATCAAATTATAAGGATTCTGTTTAATGACCTGATACCTGCTTTGGAAATAATCTGTCTGCAGAAATTCAGTCACCTAAATGGCAAGCGCTAGAATTGGCAAAGAATAATCAGGATCCTATTAAGAAATTTGGCAATAAGTCTTCTTTGTTCTGAACATTTACTATTACACATTTGGAATGATGTGTTAGTGTCTAATCAATTATAAGAATTATTACCAAATACGTATACATTTACCATACACACTGAGATAATTTTTCATATTTTATTTATATATAATTAATTTATTTGAAGTAATCCAAAAAGAAATTATACGTTAAAATTTTTTTCTTTTATAAACAGACCACAACCTTTTTTGTTAAGAAACCTGTGAATCTACATATATTGCTTTGGCCACTAGAGGGAGTCTGTATTGTCACAAAATGCCCAAGAAACTTCGGGGAATAGAAAACAGGCTCTGTTAGAACGTAGGTTGGTAACACATCCATTGTCTACCCATGAAATTTTATACCTACAAAATATCATGACAATCAAACTCAATTTCATTGGATATATTATCCTCACCCCAAAAAAGGAATTTTTCATCATTTTTTGTTATTTTTTTTAAAGGAAAACTTTCGAAAGATGATAAATTAAAATGCTTCCTCCAAAATGACAGAGATTTAACAATCTAAAAGAACAGGAGGGATTAAAGAACATATATTAGTGAAAACCTGATCACTAACTTTCTTAGCTCAATTTCATTGCTGGTAAAGGAAGTAATCTGGAAATGAAACTCTTCTATTTCTCCCTCAGGTCCTCCCCACATAGGCAGCAGCTGTGCTGGCTTTTTTCATCCTGACCTACTGGTATCCATCACCCCTAACCTGCAGGGACCTCCTTCTAGGGTGAGAGGGTAATTGTGTCTCATGTCCGGTCAGTCCTTGGCCCCTCTTCTGAGACCACCAAACAAGTGGCTTTGTGTGTGTGTGTTTTCACAGGGCCGGTTTATAAATGAGGAACCGAACTGAAACCACCTGCTCATTCCACTCAGTGACCAAAACGCAGAAGGAGGGCAGGGACAGCCATTCCTTTCTGAGTCGCTGGTTTTAGTCAGCAGCGTAACGGAGTTCAAATTGTAAAATTTCCGGTTTCCAGTAGGGTGTCTTGTATTTTGCTTAAGTATCTTAACTTGCTCGTTATTGACATTTGCCTTGACTCATTTCTGAATTGTTTCTCATTCCCCATGTGTACAAAAGTTAGCTGGAGGACCCGACGCAATGTATGAATGAAAATGTGCATGGTTGTTACAGATACATACAGGTCGTTTGTATGGAAAAATATTTAAAAATAATATTACCAGAGTAAATGCTGTGTTTCATATAAACCTACTTTTGCCCCAGCACATATTTATATATTTTTTAATTTTTTTAATTCCAATTTTATTTTGTATTGATTTCAGGTGTACAGCTTAGTGATTAGACTATTATGTACTTTACACAGTGCTCCCCTTGATGTTTCCAGTACTCACCTGGCACGATACACAGTTATCATGATATTATTGACTGTATTTCCTATGCTTTACTTCCTTCTCCATGACTATTCTGTAGCTTTTGATTTGTGCGTCTCAGTCCCTTCACCTCTTTCACTCAGCCCCCAAAACCCCTCTGGTAACCACCGGCTTCCTGTGTCTATAAACTTGTTTTGTTTCATTTGTTCATTTATTTTGTTCATTAGAGTCCATGTGTAAGTGAAATGATATGGTATTTGTCTTTCCCTGACTTATTTTACTTAGTATAATACCCTCTTGGTCCTTCCCTGCACAAATGATAAGATTTCGTTCCTTTTTAATGGCCAAGTAATATTCCCTTGTGTAAATGTACTACAGCTTTTTTATCCACTTGTCTATTGATACACACTTGGGTTTTTTTCATATCTTGGCTATTATAAATAATGCTGCAATGAACATAGGGGTGCATATATTCTTTCAAATTAGTATTTTGGGTTTCTTCAGATAAATCCCCAGGAGTGGAATTGCTGAGTCATAAAGCAGATCGATTTCTAATTTTTTGAGAAAACTCCATACTGTTTTCCATAGTGGCTGCACCAAACTGATGTATAATTATATTAACTTTTGTTCTCTCATTGAGAGGTAGGTATCTTTAATATTCTAGAAAATCATTATATTCCTCCCAAATAACACCTGACTCAGTAGGCTTAGTAGAGCTACCTAGCACAGTGCTTCTCAAACTACCTGTGGTGATGGGACAATCTTTCTATTCCTTTACCAATTTGTTGTGGATCAAAACTTCTGTCAAATACAATAAAAATAAAATGACTAGAAAAGTGAAATAAAAATATCAAAAATAATTTGAAATGCTACCTAGTTTTTTAATATTATATTCAGCAGACATAAAACTACCCTGAAATTGCTGTAAGAGTTTCTGAACACTTCCTTTCATTTTCTGGGTCTTGTGGACAGCATGGACTCAGTCTGCAGGTGGCATTTGAGGCATTGTGACCTAGTAGCATCCTCTATTTACACTGAATTTTCACACCTTCCTAACCATCCAATCAGAGAACAGGTGACGTTGCCTTTGAGACTAATCAATGCAGAACAGCAAGTCTAACTAAACTCCCTTAGCCTCCTTTACCTGGACCAAAGGAGGATTTGGAAGGTTTTGCTTCTGATGAATATAAGGTAGGGATAAATAGGGGAAGAGCTGTATTAAAAATTTAAAAAGCAGAGTTGATGACAGTGCCAGTTTAATGAAAATAATGTTCCAGATGTTTGACCCTGAGCATATAACTAAAAGTTTTCTGAAGATGATATTTTCTAATCACCTCACACTACAAAAGGTTCAACATTAAATTACTTTTGTCTTATAAGTTTGGGGCAGGAATGAAGCAATTAAAGGGGGTCTTCATTGTCCATGACATATTCAGTAAGTGAAGAGTCTGGAGAGCTCAGTAAAATAACAGACTGAATACACTGCCTTATTTTTCTTCCTTTTTGGTTGCCCTTTTGACATGGAGCTGATGGTAATTTTGTTTCCCAAACCTCAACAGATATTGAGGATAGATTAACTATACAAACATACTGGTCTGGGAATGAAGGGACCTAGTTATTATCTTGTTACTACTTAACTAGCCAGCTGGTCTTTAGGAAATCACTTTAGACCTCAGTTTTCTTTTCTTAAAATGGGAAGACTAACCCCTCTTTGTCTGCCTCACAGGATTCCTGGGAGGACCAGGTTGATTAGTCAGTGGGCTTTGAAAAGCGTCAAGCATGTTATAGACACACGCATGTGTGCATGTGTAAATGTGTGTGTTTGTATGTGGCCTTATTCTTCATTTTTCTTAATCAAACATTTATTTTCCTGAACTCTCTTGAAATATACATTCCACATTCATTGTTAACTGAGTCCATGTATATTTTCCTGCCTTTTCTCACTTCACCTCTAGTCCATCCATAACGTAAAGTGTATAATGATTTTTATTCTTGTTTTAAACGGTGGAGGAAAGAATCTTTTACATACCGTCTCTAAGGATGAGCCTCACTTGCCCAGCGACGCTGTGGTTCTGAGTTTGCAGGGCTGGATAAAAAGGAGTCCTGTCTCCGAAAGGTCAGTGCCAACACACATACACACATTCATGTGCAAGCGTGTGCCCAGCCTCTCGACCCTCAGTTGTTTTCTGTAGCCATGGTCAGAGCTCCGATTTCTGCATGACAATGCCTGATTATCCTGGCTATGCTCCACAAATGGTCATAATGTGGTTTTCTTCAGAGGTTAGACATTGCCTTACAGCACCAGATCATTGTCCTGGGAATAATGAGAGATAGTCTCAAGCCTGGGCCCAGTTCCGGTCAGCCTCTTCAATCCCTGGGAAGAGAAGTCTAAACAATTGGAATCTAAATATGAAGGTCAGGTAATGGGAAATGGAAAAGTATCTTTCACCTCAGTAAACTGTAAAAGTCTGTATTAGTTCCTGGAAGAGTCACTTGTGGCTTGAGAACAGGTTAGAAGAATTAGATGATCTCATTCATTCATTTGCACATCCATCCTTTCAAATATTTATTGAGCACACCTCATAACCAGGTCCAGTGTTTGGTGCCCCATAGACCGAGGCAATGAAAAGGATAATCTGGGTCTCTGGCTCTTGTGCAAAATATAGGTAATTATACAGGGTGTGGGAATAGCTTCAGGACACTTTATTCCTTCTTCTGCTGTCTTTGAAGGTGTATGCAGTATAATAGAGAAGCCATAGAAAACCGGCTGACTTCATTTTTGCACTTATAAAATTACGGCTGCGACCCAGATTCTGTTCTCTCCCCTCACTCCACCAAGACATTCTTTGAAATGTCTCCGACCAGTTTCTGGTGCCCTTTGAGGAGGCTGAGCTAACAGTGTGGAGGGAAAAGTCTGGCAGGCCAGGGTGTGGCCCTGGCGCCATCCCTCTGCTCCAGGACAGGGCTCTGCTTCTCATCAACTCCGCTCATTACTACAAGCATCTGACTTTGTCAGTGACTGCAGATTCACCATCCTCTTGTGGGCCGAAGCACACTTACACTCTCGAAAGAGATGTGGTTAAGTGAGAATGCCCATTTATTAATTTATAATTGAGATGGATTCTTTTAGAGACAGAAATACTTGTATATCCTAATCAGGACATCCCTTGACAGATAACCAGGTAACTGGAGATCACATCAGTCTTACAGAGGCTACTTTGTGAGAGTGGAATTAGAGGCAATGGAATCATGATAATATTGGGGTTATTTTAGGCAGGCAACTGTTGACAGCATATTGTGTATTCATTTCTATAGCCCTTTCTCTTCATTTCATCTGTGAGTATCTTTTCCAACGATGCTTTACCCACAGAGGACACCAGGTTAATGCTGACTGATCCAATTCCTTGAGGTAGAATCTAGATACCTTCACTCTGTACCTGCCAATATAAACACATTCTAGGTATGTCAGAAAGTACAACCTTTGGGTGTTCCAAGTAACTCTGTGATAAGTGTGGTCAGTATTGAGGAGTGGGTGGAGAAGGCACCCTGACCTACGTCATGCGGAAGGAGACTTGCTCTGACCCCACCCCTTCCTGCAGCAGTCACTTGCTGCTACTGTAGGTGGGGGAGGTTAGACTGGGGGAGCAATAAGGGCTTGTCCGGTCTTAAGGCTTTGCCAATCCCAGTTCTGCTGGTGCTAGAGGCAGACTTACTAGTTTCTCAGGGTACATTGAATTGGAAGGCAATTTTTGTCCCATTACCATTTTGTTTAATGTATTCCTTTTCACACCTTCTATGTCTCGGGCACTTGGGAATCACTGGTGAGCAGAAACAAGCCTATTGCATGTAGACTTGAAAGGGACTTAGGAGGCCATCCACATTCCCCCTCTAATGACCACCATTCCCCACCCCAGATGCCATCACAACCATATGCTTAAATCAGTGCCGGTTTATACATATGTTGGGTGCATGTGCCAGTGGGATCCCTGCTTTTCTGGCAGCCCGTAGCCTTTGACAGTGGACAGGAGTTAAAATAGGACAAGGTGGATATCCATTTGGCTCTCTCTGTTTTTATTTCAGAGCTTTTGGAAGAGCTTATAAGTCATTTTCTGCTGTAGTCACTAAGCCAACTTAATTTCCCTAAACTCTGTGACCTATTTGAGGGTTGAATTAGTGTTGCTAAACTGGGACATTTATACTTTTTGGTAAAGAATGCAATTTTGACAAATGTTTATGTCAATTTAGAAGCTGTGGGTGTTGCTGTAGAGTGTTTAAATGAAACTTAACTATTTATATGACTCTTTTCACTATCATTGCTGGACTGCCTGCACCCCCTAAACAGCATTTACCCCAGGAGCTACTCCATCCCAAAGCACTGAATTGTTCATAAAACCAGGAGGGGGGAGGCAGTGGTGAATTTTGTGCACAGTGACACATGTGTAATCCCTTCCTAGCATGAGTGTTTGGTTCCATTTCTTACTGGAAGGCATAAAACTAATTGCTTATGTGCATGTCTAAACCCCAAGAATGTCCTGGCAGAAAGAGAATGCCTGGGGATATTTGTATCCGCATCCCACAGTGGAGTGAACAGAAGTGGTTCCAGCTAAAGGAGAAACAAGCCTGCCTTGAAAAACCATCTCTTCAATTTCCAAATTTTACCTTACGTGTTTGTTTTTACTAGAACAAGTCTCAAATATTTCTTCAACCACAGCTCAACATATGTGTTAATGAAAATCAATGTTACCCCTTCAAATTTGGGAAAGAATAGTGAGTAAGTTTTCTTTGGTGATTGTGTGTGTGTGTGTGTGTGTGTGTTTGTTTAACCAGAATTTTCTAAGCAGGAAAAAGGCCTTATAGTTTCTTGAGTTGAAAATAGGCTGTGAATAAGAATGACTCTGTAACCCCCAAAATGCATAGCATGTAGGTTTGTTCATTACTTTTTAAATAGAACATTTTATCCTGAACATGGGAAATGTAATGGTGTCAAATAGTTGGTTTTATTTTAAAGAATATGTAGTGTTGGGACATTTTTTGGAATTAGAAAAAAAGTATATTACCTCAAGATCTGTTTCTCTTCATTTATAAAGGAATACACACACACACACACACACACACACACACACACACACACACACACAGAGTACGGCTGCAGTTTATTTGAGGGATTTTCCAAGAGTGGAGATGCCAGTTAAATTCAGAATCAAATTTTCTTTTGCGAGACTATTAGCCAGTTAGAGGTAGGGTATAATCAATAGAGACAATGAATATTTCAACATGGACTAATTTAATTAATAAATAATAGTACAGAGGAGGGAATGTATTATGCTTTTACATGATGATTTAGGGGGTAATGATAGTTCTGCCTATTTGTCTGTGTCAGTGTTTAAGGCAGGCCCTCATGGTTTCTGTCAATAATGCGGGGCCACGTGTGTGGGTACGTTGCCGGGGAATTCAATTATTAATATGCCTCCTACTCTTTGAAGACATTCTAAAAATAAAATTGAATTCAGTTATGAGTATTTTGAATTTATGTCAGTGTTTATTCTTTATTAATTAACGATCTTTGGTAGGATGGTATATACATAACTTAGATTTTAAAATTTGATGTTCATATGTATTTTAGAGAATTTATACAAAGTATGCAATATATTTGGAAGCAAGAACATTTTTAAAGGTAAAAAAAGTATACATAGCTATTTTATAAAACCAATTTAACACTAGGAAAGAAATGTTATTTAAACTTAATGACAAGTTTCTCAGAATTTACTTTTAAATGAACAATTTTTCAGCACCCAGTGCCTAGAAAACCAGAACTCCAAAATTTGCACTTCAGCAAAAGCTGGACCTAGGAAAGCTTACTGGGAGTCGTATATTTTAAAACAAAATGTAAATTCCTTGTAGGCTTCTTTTGTGGGTTTTTTTTTTTTCATTCAGTGTATCCTCAACATCTAGCATTATGTCTGGCATATGGTCTGTATGAAATAAGTATTTATTACAAAATAAATAAATGAATTTTTAAAAAGATAGGAAGGGAGAGAAGAAAGAAGAGGGGCCTAGAAAATGGAAAAGCTATACAGAAAGCTAGTTTTAAGTGCTTTTCACATGTTAATTGTAGTCACTAAAGCCACCCATGACTCTAAAGCTTTGCTAGGGGAGGTGGTTGATACAAAAGGGTACAAGCATTCTTGCAGGAGTGGCTATAATGACCCAACTTGAATTTGGGGTTTTATGTGCAGACATCCATATTATCACCATGGCTTTCATTGAATCAGGAAATAGTTTTTTTGCTGACTGCAAGAGCTGAGAGGGAATGATGGTTGAGTATAGTTATTTGGTACTAAATGTATTTGTCTGTGTTGTGATAATAGGATGAGAGAACTCTACCCACCCAGGAGATGGCTGGGAGGGGGAATGTGACCTGCAGTGTGTTATGTCCATGAAACCAGTGTGCCCTGCGTCCACTTCCGGCGCTACAAGCCTCAGTTAGCCAGAGGCCTCGGGCGGACATCCTTAGGTGGATCCAGTGAAATGCAAGGAATATTTTTAAATGAATGAGTGAAGCTTTCATTATTTATTACTCCTTTCACAATGCTGAAAGCAGGTGGAGCTGTTTTCCCAGCTATGCAGAGTAACACACGTGAAAAATACTTGAAGAAACTTTGAATTATCCAAGGAGTAATTTTTTAAAGAAAAATTTACATTCCTGGAGCATCTTTTATATGCCACATACTTTTAGATGTTATGTGAATTTGGGGGAGGATGGTTGAATTTATTTATTTTTAAATTGTGATGTAATTCACACACCATAAAATTCATCTTTTAAAAATGTACAGTTCATCAGAGTTTAGTATATTCACAAGGCTGTGCAGCCATCACCACTATCTAGTTCTAGAACATTTTCACTACCCTCCAAAAGTACCTGTTGGTAGCCATCCCCAATTCTCTCCCTCTTCATCCCTAGGTAACCACTGATCTGTGTTTTGTCTTTATGAACTTATGCAACTGTCTATTCTGGATATTTTGTATAAATTGAATCATACAATATATAACCTTTTGTGTCTGGCTCCTTTTAATTAGTGTAGTGTTTTCAAGGTCCATCCGTGTGGTAGCATGTATCTATACTTCATTCCTGTTTGTGGGTGAATAATAATCCCTCATGTGGATGTACCTCATTGGTTTACTCACTCATCAGTTGACGGACCCTTGGAATGCTTCTACTTTTTGGCTATTGTGAATAATGATGATACTAACATATGTGTATACATTTTTGCATGGAGGTATGTTTTTATTTCTCTTGGGTATATACCTAGGAATGGAATTGTTGGGTTGTATGATAACTTTGTGTTTAACATTTTGAGGATTGGTCAGGAGTATCCTACAGTAGCTGTACCATAATAACCATCCTAGTGGGTATACAGATATCTTATTGTGGTTTTGATTTGCATTTCTCTAATGACCAGTGATATTGAACATCTTTTCACATTCTTATTGGTCATTCGTGTATCTTCTTTGGAGAAACGTCTAGGAATAATTTTGTTTGCTATTATTATGCATTTCTGAATTAATCGGGAGACAAAAATTAAGGCAGACTTCAATTCAAATGATT
Organism: Mormoops blainvillei; assembly: GCA_004026545.1. Classification (NCBI taxonomy): domain Eukaryota; kingdom Metazoa; phylum Chordata; class Mammalia; order Chiroptera; family Mormoopidae; genus Mormoops; species Mormoops blainvillei. Next base: position 295,706 of record PVJD01000172.1, read on the forward strand.
CTCCAAACAATTGAAATAATTTCCACTAAAAAAAGGGAGATTTTTTTGTGGGGTGGATGTTGGGTGACATCTGGGGTCGCAAAGGAGGAAGTTTGAGCATTGAAGCAGATACAGGTAGAGCGGACCTAGGTGGTGTCGACGACACTTGTATAGAGTTTAAAATGGCATAACACGTTGTGGAAAATGCGAATGGAGGATACTTAAGAAAATTTTACTTTCTCACAAATGAAACATAGAATTATTAAGTGTTGCTTCAGATTTTAATTTCAATTTTAAAAGCTAGTGGAAAGTGAAAGCATGTAATGGTCAGGAAAATCTGCATCTTTTTATTGCTATATAGTAGGCTTTACTAGAATCATATTTTGGGGCCCTGGCCAGGTAGCTTGGTGGGTTAGAGCATCGTCCAATATACCAAAGTTGTGGGTTTGATCCCCAGTCAGGGCACATACAAGAATCAACCAATGAATGCATAGGTTAGTGGAACAACAAATCAATCTTTCTCTCTCCCCCTCCCCCCCCTTTCTCTAAAATCAATCAATAAATAAAAATTAAGAAAAAATAACCAAAGAGGAACCAAATCAGAAATTTGTATAACTGGCACAAATTTATTTTCTGTGTTTTTAATTTTTAAAGTGTCCACGAATTGGTTTATTGTTAATTCTTATAAATCATAGAAACTTCTATATTTTAAATAAAACAGTGTCCCAGAGATGCAGGGCACAGAAGTTTGATTTCATATTTTTAATTTAAATAAAGTAGAAAATTTGGTACTTTCCTCTTCCAGACCTAGGTGTTGGATCATCTGTGTCTTTTTATTGCCATATAATGTGCTTTATTAGAATGATATTTCTGTTCCTGGGTTGGGCAGGGAGTGTCACTTTTTTCTCTGATAAGAAGACAAGGGACAAATCCACTTAATCAGTGGGAATAGACAAAAGGAACATATGAGGAAAATAAGAATGTATTCAAAAGGATGGCTCAACTGGTTGGACAGACTGAAACAGGCATGTACAACATTGGAGGGGAAACATGAAGTTTTGACAAAAGAAATGTCTGAAGGAGAAGACCATCGAATGATTGAAAAAAGGGGAGTTGTTTTAATGGAAGATAAAATCTACTATTGCCTGGTGGAGAGGGAAGTCAAGGAGAAAAGCTTTTCTGTTGCCTTTAAAATTAAAAAAAAATTTAAATAGAGCGAGAAAATTTAAATAGAAAATTTAAATTAGAAAGCAAGAAAAAAGTTGAAAAACACATGACGATTTTTATGAAAAAGAACTGAATCTATGTGTAGTCCACGGCTACATCTCGACTGGCATTCACTGTGATGAGCCTTTTGCCCTAAATGGTTTCTTTTTTTAAGTAATCATATTTCAATGATAGCAATAAAAATATTTTCAAGAGCAAGAAAATATTTGTAAAGGTTGTTTCCATCTACCTACATACATAGCATGGAGCTCCCTGCTTAGTCTGGAGGCCACCTCAGGTAGTCAAGGCTGACAGATATTTGCATACGGTTAGGCTCATATTTATAGCCTCACAGCCTCTTCCTTTTACAAAGGGCTTCCTCATTGTTCCCTGTTTATCAGCCCGAGGCACTGGTCAGTGCAATAGACGTGGTAGAAGGAATCCCTGTCTATCTACTTCCGTAAGTCAGGAAGCTCCACCCAAAGTAGAGACTGGCTTTTGTCAGCCCTTTTTCCTCCAAACTGACTGATGAATGAATGAATGAATGAATGAATGAAGAAAAATACGCATTCTAGTTGTACTATCATAATGAAGTTTAATTTCAATGAAAAGGTTATGAATGTTTCACAGGTTTATGAATCATCAACTCTCACGTTCTTGTCCCCTAGAAACTCAATACATAAAAGACTGTCCTAAAAATGCAACCATATACATTTTTAAATTTATTTTTCAGTTACAGTTTCCATTTAAATTATTTTGTGTAAGTGTCAGGGGTACAGCCTAGTGGTTAGACAATCACATACTTTACAAATTGTTCCTTACCCAATTGCCATTATGCTGTCTTGCTTTTCAGAAACTAGCTCCGCAATCTCTTTGCTTCTCTCTCTCTTTCTGACTTAGGTAGATAGATAGGTAGATAGACAGATAGACAGACATAGATACACACATATATATAATGGCTTTGGGTATATATAACATTGCTATTTAACGAAAGCATTTTTTTCAGATTCTTTAATAGTCCTGACTTCCTGGGATATAAAAGGCCCATACAGAACTCATCACATATGGATAGGACCCCTCTTGAAACATCGACTATCTTTGTATGCAAACCTGGTTATCCCCATAGATTCTGCACCTCTTTATATTTCTGTGGATGGAACAGTCATCCACAGCAGCAACTGTGAGGCCACAGGCTGACCATAGACACTGTTTTGCCCTGCTTTGAATGTCACCACCTGTGCCCTACCTCCTGGCTTGGCTCACTGTCAGCGAGATACCCACCCTGGACCAGCCAACTAAAACCTGGTTTGTATTGCACATGGCAACTTCCATGAAGATGGCGATAGGAGTGGTTACTGGGTCCCATGGGTGTCTACTGCATCCTAACAAATGGACCAGCATCTTATTTGTAACTAAGAAGTTGATTTTGTTGTCACAGTTTTCTTGATTAGGATAAAGTATCCCCTTTAGTTCTAATGACTTTTCTAGGGATTGCAAATTTATGCTAAGTGAAATGCTGCTAGAGTAGTGACTGCGAGAACCCTATAAACTCATTTCAGGAGAAGATTGAGATCTGACTGTTTTAGGGACTTGGGGCAGGGCCGCTGGTAGGCTCTCAACCCTGGTGCATGCAGAGAACAGGCTTAATGAAATGGTACTCACTTGTAACACACCTGAGCTTTGCCTCTCAACAGGCAAGAATTTGAGACTAACCCTGAGCTCCACATGTGGGAGGTTTTGCCCATAGTTGCTGATGTTGGGAGTGATGTGAATGACAAAGCTGGGTGAAATGAGCAATAAAAGCAAGACATACAGGTCAGACCTTCAGTCCTAAGCAATTAGGCAGAGAGAGATAATTTAGGTAGAAGATCGGAGCTTGGAGTGCCAAACCTGAACAAAAATATCCAGAAAGAAGGGTACAGAAGTATGGTTTAGCCATGAGAAATCTTTCTAGGGTTCCTTTAAACCTTGGGAGAGAACCGTGAAAGGCAATGAGCTGATTCTGACACCACAATAATAATAACAGTAATAAGAGCAGCTAACATTATTGGACCCTTGCTGTGTGCCAAAATGTATGCTAACTGCTTTTAACAATAGCTCATGTGACAGACCATATTTTATAGTTAATTTTAAAATGTGGATCCTATGATACATTTCTATGTAAAGAAATCAAGGAGTGTGTTTCCTTCTTACGCATTCCTTTCAGCACATAACCTTTGGGAATATTTTGATGAATCCTTAATTTTCTGACATGCCATGATTTTAGATTAGATTTTTAATGTGATGGGGATAGAGCTTTTACAGCTTATCCTCCTCAGTTGCTTGAGAACGTTCTGGTGAGCTGTTAGCCCTGTACTTGTATGTAATTGTCATTTTTCTGGCACTTGGCTAATATAATCATCAGGAAATCATTGTTTTTTTAGCCCTTAAAAATGTGCTGTTTATCTCATTTCTATTGTTTTTCTCTAAGAACTTTTAGTTCTTATTTAGCTATTATTTAAATGTTAACTGGTATCTCAGTAGCAACATATTCCAGCATGCCATTTTGGCCATTTAAGCTTTAAAAAGGCTTAGTTTTTTTCCTTAGGATTTTTGATTGTCCAGTGAGCACATGAGACTGCTTTGTTCTGAATTTCAATGGCCAGTTAGGGAGGAAGGAAGCACCACTTTTTTTGAAATATATTTTGCCATCAGTGTATATTTTTTCCCTGTAACTCAAAATATTGTATGTGTATGAGGCTTAGCACAAGCTTCATTCAAATCGTACATGTAAATATATTTTGTCTAGTGGGCTTTTCCGTTAACATTCCTGAGTTTTTGTTCAAGCATGATAATGCGCTGCCTTTTACATTAGAACAAAAGCCCCCAAGTGTCGGTTCATCAGCTGACAATACCAGTTTTGTCTCTTAATTAGAAAAGAGAATAAAGCTGTTTAGGGGTGTCAATAAAATGACAGATGCATCATTAGCAGACGGCTATGGTGGATCAGTTCTGTGCAAATACTTGGAATGGAATTAATAGAAATTTCTGCTAGCACATTTAAATTGCAAGCTTGGGGGAAGAAAGCAGTGTTTTAATGCAGTGAACAACCATTTAAGACTGAATTAAGAGTGTAAGAGAAATCAAGTTGCAGTAGAGAATATTATTATATTATGGAGAATTTTATATATTATTAATATATAACAAATGAGCCATTATAGATATTATATGATTAATTCATTTAATAAATATTTATTGAGGGTCTACTACATGCCAGGTGGTAAATTTAATGAGAGAGTATAAGCTCTGAGTCCAAACCCAGTATGACTGTCCCTTATAATTAATAGGACAAAATTTCAATTCAGCCATAAATCTTGGAAGGGGTTCTTTGAAGGTTTTGCATTAGATGGCTGCACACTGTGTAAAACCCCAGTTACTCAGTACGATTCAAAGGAGAATTCCATTTAGCCGGTATTTCCTGAGTGGTTTTTGGCAAGGTCGCTGTAGCCAGCCTTAGTAGGTGTATGTGAGTGTGTCGCACACAAGATGTTATATCATGTAATTTAGTGATCAGGAAACACTTTACACGTGGACTAAACACTACTTGTTCAGCTACATTCCTGATGCTTAAAATAATGCCTCCATAGAGTAGGCACCAATAAATATTTATTAATGAATGACTGAGAGAAGAATGCATACGAAAATGCCAGCTGACTGAGGCAAAGGAACGCAAACAATAGGCTAATTGTTTTAAGAAATATTTTAAGAAATATATGAATTATTATGCTAGATGCCCTTCATTTTGTTTTAAATCTATTCATTTGCTTATTAATTCTGTCAAACATCTAAGCTGTTCCAGGCACTGTGATAGGACCAGGGAGGCAAGAAATGAAACAAACAGGCCCTGCCCACAAGGAGCTCCCAGTATAGCTTTTATATGCTGAGTGACTCTGGTCAAATTAGTGGTCTCCCTCTGATGTATCACCATGATGTAGAAGAATGCAAACTGTCACAGACCTCTAAGGCTTGGCCTTGGAGCTGTGTAAAAAAAAGTCCTTTTTTGTTTTTTTTTTAAATTTCATCAGGAAAAATGTGTCTGCCCTTTGTCAGAACCTAGATGTGTAACATTTTGGGTGATTCTCCGGACCTGCCATGTTCTTACTTCTTGCTCCCAGACTCTCCCCATTTCAACCACGTTTGTTCAAACAGTATCGTAGCCAGTGGTTTAACACCCAGAAGGGTTGTTAAACCTTTCTCTATATGACAGTGTCATTTAATGATAAATTATGTAACAAACCAGTAATAAGTATTTTCTTAATATTTTATTTTTATATTAATAAAGAAAAAAGTTTAGTTTAATACTGTTCAAAACAGATAATACTTTATGAACAAACTAAATTTTGCATTTATCAAATAAAAAATATTATACCTTGTAGTTTACATCATTTAAAATTTGAAGCACAAATAAAAATCCCAGGGTGGGTTACATCAAATGAATTATAACACAGGTTCAGTTTCTTCACCATACAATCACCGAGCTATCACAGTTATTTAGAATCTACTAAAGGATGATGTAGAACCCTTGGGTTAGGAATTTTATTCAAAGTCAGTTTACTCCTTTTCTAATAGTTTCAAACATACTCTTGAAATAAATGTGTGTAGCTGAGTCTGGGTGTAGCAGAAGAGACAGTCACATAACTGGTAGTTCTCCTAATTTAACTTTAGTGCAGAATACCAGGTTCATGAAGGAAGTGTAACAAAAATTAGCTAACTCACATAAACCTAACAGCTGCCTAGGATTTAGATCAACAAAAGATTTGTTAGGACGAGTATTTTATCATGAGCACTGTTTAGAATTGTTGGCACATGGTACTAATAAATAGCAGACCAACTTTCAGTAGTTCTGTCATTATTTTTCAATTCACTGCAGAGAGTGCCACCTTATTGTCTGTGCATGGGGCAGATCCCTACCTCAGTTCTGCGCCCCCATCTGCCACTGCACTTGACCACCTTCCTCCAGACGTGGGCCCATGCCTATAAAAGCAGGGCTTTTCCCAGGCAGATCTTAGGAGTGCTTCGTGGTCCTTACCCAGATCCCTGTCTACACCTTGATCCCTGTCTTTGTGACCTATATGTTCCAGAAGCATGAGTCACAGTTACTGCTCTATGCTGGTGCAACTCCGTGACTTAACTGACATTCTAGATGTTGCAACTTGTCTGCCTGAAGCTACAGTGCTTACCTGCCTATCTTTGCCTTCATTGATGCTGATCTTGCTATCTCATGTTACTAGTCGTCTCACCCCCCACCTCGCCCCTCAGCTTTGCCTTCGTCCGTGTTCTGACTCTGGTCCTCTTGCCTTCCTGGTGTGTTTGCTGGCCCAGCTTAATCATGACACAACCTATTTCCTTGGCTTTTGTGGTCAGCAATTAAGGAGCTATAAGTTGGTAAGTCAAGGTATATTTGTGTAGATTTCTTCTAGCAGGTCTGCGGGTAGAGGTGGGATACAGCATTGCTTTAATCAGCTGAGAGCCCTGGGAAATGCCAGCTGACTGAAGCGAAGGAAAATAAAGCACCTGCCTGCCACCACCCTCTGCGGTTTCACTGAAGCCACCTGGTAGAGGGCTTTTCTGGGGCTTTCCCGGGATTTACAGTCTTTCTTCATTATTTCCTGTTTTTCACAGTGTTGCCATAGGGATTTAAAATACTCCATCCTACCCCGAATAAAAAGCCTTTAATGCCCTAATGACTTGCCCCTTACAGCCTGGTCTAGATCTTTCTAGCTCGTTTCCACATCAGACAGTCTTCTCCACCCTGTCCTCCGTTCTCTACCCCCCACATTCAGTTCCTACCACTGTGCTTGGTCTTCTCTTCAGTGTTCTAATCCATCTGCTAAAATTCTGCTCATCCTCTAAGGTGCCATTACATGTGGTGCCTTCTCCACCCCCTCCTTCCCACAGTGGGCCCCTGCTGTCTTCTCTCTGGCTGTCAGTAAACCCCTCCTCACAGCAATGGCTACATTGTATGATATGATTTTTTGTTACCTTCCCATGCCAACTACAGATCTCCCAGAGGAGAGACTGTTTTGTTCATTACATAGATGGCCAGTGTCTGACACTGTTGTTGGTGATATACTATAGGTGACTTTTTAAAAGTTTATTAAAGAATGAAAGTCAGTGCAATAACAAAACCACTCTGGTAACTTCAAGAATCACAGCTCTTATTTACTTACTTATCAATATGGTTTGTCCCAAAGTTTGGAGTGAAGATGAAGTAGCCCAAACTGCCAAGTTTAAAGGAATCAGAAGGAATACAGACAAGCAGCCTATAAATTCAGGGGACTGAAATTGTCATTGTGGAGAATATCATCTACTAGTTGCTATTCATGTTTAAGACCTCCAGTCATAAAAAAACAAACAAACCAAAAAAAAAAAACCTCTTAAAATTGTGATCATTGTGTAATGATATTGAGTCAGGGAAATTTGTGATAAAATTTACATATATTGCTTTCCTGACATATTGTAATGGTTGCATAGTTGTGTGTAGCTGTATATATAGCTGAAAATAGGTATATAGGTGCATATATAGTGACTAGTTATATATAGCTGTACACATAGTTGAACACTTGCATACAGCTGTAGAGATTGTTGAATAGTTGTATGTAGCTATACAGTGACTTGGATGAAGCTGACTCATCAAAATATTTGAGTTCTCCATGATCCAAATTAAAGGTATTGATTTAATTTTCATTGATAGTGGGTCTGCTCTGAGCTAGGTCTCTCTGAAAGATTCTTCTGCATACTACATAATGTTGTAAGCATCAGTATGCTTAGTTTCTGTAAAGAAGAAAATGTCCATTTTATTTTATCTTTGCCTCTTTTCATGTAATAACTACAGGTGAAGAAAGTAAGGCGGAACATTGATGGTGTCATTTACTACCACCAATTTTTTAAAGTTATAATTACTCATTCCCACATTTATTCTTTCAGCAAACATGTGTCAAACACTTGCCACATGCCAGACAAACCAGGTCCAACAAGGTCAAGGGTATATAGTGCTGACAGACAAGGAAATCTCCTACATAGTACAGTGTCACCTGTGGCCACTCTCGGCATTGGGACATAGGCTCTTTTGCAAACGAAACTACCAAAGCACACAAAAGAAAAGTGGAAATAAATTTAAAATATCTGTCTCTGTGCACATTAGAACTGTAGTCAATAGTCAGCTGGTAAATCCAGCAGAAATTCCATGGCTTTAATTAATTTCTTTGTGCTGATTCTTCCTAGTAAGGCTCAATTTTAACAAAGTTAATTAGGTTGAAGATTAAAAATCCCATTAGTGTCGATCATTCACTTCTTGGCTCCATCAACAAGATGCTAAAACCATGCTCAGTTCCGGAGGGGCAGAAGGAGGGAAGGACCGAAAGGAGCACTCCAGCTAGCTGCCTAGCCCTCTTCAGAAGCAGATATTTTGTGCCATTTTAAAGACTTTACATGGATGTCAGATCAGATACCACTGTCATCTTAAAGCATAGTTTTGTACTTTTCCAAACACCGTTTATCTTAAATCCTTTCACCCTGTGGCTATTTATTTTCTGAGCAGTCTATGGCATTAGTACTGTTTGCTGAGAGACTGTCCCATCTACTCTGATTATCTAATTTGCAGGTTTGCAGGGAATGGATTTTTAATCAAGGACCTGTTTCCACTGTCACCTCTTCTGCCCCTTTATTATGGTTAAAGACTCAATGGTGGCTGATGTCTCACCCAGAGCAGGAAAGAACAAACAACTAATGGAATCATGAATTACCTGCGGGTCATAATTCTGCTGAAAATATTGGTTTGTTTGAGTTATGCTTTCTGCTTTGGCTCCCACACCTGACTTAACAATGGCAAGAATTGCAGAAATTCAAACTCATATTGTTAACAGTGTCTACAGAACTATGTGTTATTTCTACTCCTAGAAAGTAGCTATATAGTGCTAATAGTAGATAGATCGGAGACCAAGACCAGGGCAAGGGAGCACAAGCTGCAGGCCTAAATGTATTGTCTCAATTACAATGGAAAGTTATCAATGGGAAGGAACCCTGAGAGCGTGGAGGAGGCAGGAGGCGTCTGACATCAAGTTCAGGCGGGGATATATAGCAAGGTCATTTCACTTCCTGCACAGAGCTAGAGGCCAAGAGGAATTTAATCAACAGTTAGGATTAGAAAAACTGAATAAACATCATGCAGAATTTTCCAAGCAGATATCTAAAAACAAGAGAGGGAATATCAGAATATAGCACAGCCACATAAAACTTGTCTGGGATACCAGGGCCCGCAAAAGATGGAGAAACTCCAAGAGACTTGAGCTAATGAGAGGTTAAGCTTGAGCTACCGAGCTGTGTGTGTGTGCATGTGCCTGTGTTTGGGGCAGGAAAGGGGTGCACCATGGTGCAGAGAATGCTGTGCACATAGTGGATCATCAGAATTGTTGGATTCTTGGGGAAAGCCTAGTATCTTTCCTTTAGCTATTGCATGGGAATTCTTGTCATTGGCATTGTTATTATTATTACTATTATTATTATTATTATTTTATTTGCATATCTCAAATCAGGGTGGATAGGAGGGACCACCACATGTGAACACATGAGATGCAAAACAAAACAAAACAAAACCGAGAGTTTTATTTATAAATGGTCTCTTGCTCTAATATTATTGAAAACTAGGGCCTAAGGCAAGCTCTTGTGAAGATGGTGTCCCGTCAAGAACCTATTGGTAGGCTTGGGTTGCCTCCGCCTAGAGAACAGAAGTACCTGTGCATGGCAGGAAAAAGATAGGGCTTCTTCAGGTGAAATGTTTTTATTTTGGGGCTTCAGATTTATCAAAGATATAATAAAGGTGAGAAACATTCTGTGGACCTTTTAAATTATAAAAACCTATGATCCTTGACTCCCTACAAGTGTTATTTCTATTGAACTTATCATGGTCTTTCTCTTTTCCTTCTTCTTTGCTGACAGAACACTTCAAATCTATCACCTATGGACCCACCCCAAAAGATAGCATGTTGGGCAAAATATCCTGTCTGCCTCTCAGAGCACAGGTGTTAATGCAGTCTTTGGCACCGCCTCTTACCTCTTCACACTCTCCCTATTCTAGTCAACCTCCACTGCCTGCGAGAGTCTGCTTGAAAATGCTCCGAAAGCACCTTCTTTTTCAGAAGCATCAGCCTTTACTAAAGAGGTCTCAGAGTGACAACCTGCAAAAGACGACAGCACAGCCCTAACTCACTCAGTTAATCCGTCCCAACAGGTGCAATCATCATTTTAAAACATAACTTCTCTACTGGAAGCTCTTTGAACCTTTAAAGAAACCAGCATCTTAATCCCCACCATTCCAAGGATCCTGTCGTGGATGACTTCATACAGATTTCTTTTGTCCAGGCTCCCAGATTTGAGCTGGCAGAGGACAGGGACAGTACCCCTTGGGATGTAACTAGACACACTGAGTCTGGCTTTCTTAGTATAGTTTCTGAAATGGGTGTTGTAATTTTGCCATTGGACTTCTTTAGCTTTTTCAGTCTCTCCTTTAGCCTTGGACACAACTACTCTGTTCGTATTTGACCCTCATGAAACCCAACTGACCAGTATTTTTTTTTAAATTTTTTAATCCTCACTCAAGGATTTATTTTTTCATTGTTATTGATTTTAGAGAGATAGGAGGGGAGAGGGTGGGGAGAGAGAGAGAGAGATATGGATTGGTTGCCTCCCATATGTGCCCTGACAGGGGTTTGAACCCACAGCCTTTGGGTGTACAGGGTGATGCTCCAACCAACTGAGCCACCCAGCAAGGGCTTGACTAGTTTTTTGTTTTTTGTTTTTAAGATTTTATTTAAATATTTTTAGAGAAAGGGGGAGTAAGGAAGAAAGAGAGAGAGGGAGAGAAATATCAATGTGTGGTGACCTCTCACACCCCCCCCCACCTGGCCTGCAACCCAGGCATGTGCCCTGACTGGGAATCGAACTGGCGATCCTTTGGTTTGCAGGCCAGCGCTCAATCCACTGAGCCACACCAGGCAGGGCTTTTAAGCAAAGGTTAAACAGCAATTCTTACATAACACTTGAAATCCTGTAATCCAAGAAATACTAGTAAAGAACAAATTAGGTGGTGATGGCCCTAGCTTTTGCCTACATTTGGTCTTTAGCCACAACATACATTTCATACACTCACATTCAGAAGTCATCTTACCTGTGCTAAGAAATATAAATTTGAAGTCTGCACTCCTTGAGAGGCAGATCTGGGCCTCACCACCCCATCTGAAGTGGTTGTCAGATCTCCCCTCATTGATCTGAGTTACAACTCTTGGATGATAAGAACATCCATTGGGTTAAAATTTGGACGAATCTCAATTTTGTCCCCTCAAACCCCTCCCCACCCCAAACACACATTGAATAATAGAAAACAGTAAACATAATTGGCCAGATGTAGGAATTAGAGATCAAAAAGAAAAAAATATGAAATACAGCATCTTTTCTCCCTGATAACTAACCCATCAAATCTAGAGGGTTTAGGGTGGGTGGGTGAGTGTTTATATGCTTTGAAGGAAAGGAGGAGGAGAAAGAGGTGATAAGAGGAAGAATGGGGTCAGAAACTGATATTTAATCTGCTTTGTACCTTATCTACCAACTGTGTTATATCTATATTGTTTTCAAATTAGTGCAGGTAAAAGGAATTGCATGCCCGGAACAACTTAATCAGTCACCTCCATTCATTAATCAAGTCAGAAACAAGAGCTTCCAGCTCCAAGTTGACGTAATTGCGGCTTGGAGAAGACTTTCTTCTCATTAAGGTCTTATATTTGGCTTGTTTCTTAGTTACCTAAAATTAGAATGGTCAGTCTTCTATAAAATCATGTTATTGATCTGCTCATTATTTATTCAAAATAATTGAGTACATACTATGTAAATCACTTAATGGATTTACGCTCTGTGGATTAAACACAAAACTGATGAGAATATTAACTCCTGTTTTAGCTTAAATGTCACCACTTCAGAGAAGCCTTCCTAGACTATCCAGTCTAAATGCAGCTCTCCATCCACTTGCCATCATATTTGTCTTTCTTTTCCTCCCCTCCCCTCCCCTCCCCTCCCTTCCTCTCCTCTCCTCTCCTCTTCATTTCTCTTTTCTCTTTTTTTTCATTTCTTTTCTTTTGTATTGATTCTAGAGAGAAGGGAAGGGAGAGAGAAAGAGAGGGAAAGAAACATCGATAGGTTGCCTCTTGCATGCACCTCAACAGGGGACCAAACCCACAACCCAGGCATGTGCCCTGACCGGGAACCAAACCCATGATCTTTCAGTTTGCAGGACAAATGCTCAACCAACTGAGCCACAGCAGCCAGGGCTGTCTTGCTTTATTTTCTACACAGTCTTGTCACTCACTACATTTCTTTTGATTAATGATTAGTTTTCCCTAGAAGAATATAAGTTCCATAACAGTAGAACCTTGAATCTTATTCAACTTTTGCATTAGTCCAGGTTCTCCAGGGAAATGGAACCAGTATATATTCACACACAAACACACACATATATGTACATATGTATATATGATATGTTTGATATATCACCTGTGTATATATGATATGTATAGTATATGTATATATAATGTATATATGTGATTTATTTTTTAAAATTGACTCATGTGATTATGAGAGCTATCAAGTCTAAAATCCGTAGGGCAGGATGGCATGCTGGTGACTTTCAGACAGGAATTGACACTATAATCTTGAGGAAGAATTTCTACTTTCTCAGGAAAACTCAGTTTTGCTTTCAAGGCCTTTAACCAATTGGAGAAGGGCACCCCATTGTTGATGGTAACCTCCTTTAGTTAAAATCAACCACTTGCAGATATTCACCTCATTCACAAAATACCTTCACAGCAACACTTAGATTACTGTTGTTTGATCCAGTAACTTGGTACAATAGCCTAGCCAAGCTTACACGTAGAACTAACCATCACACTTCTATATCTTTAGCAGTTAGAACAGTGCTTGGCATATGGTGGGTAATCAATATCTGTGCCAATATCGATTGGCTACCTAATAATTCATTGTATAGGCCCAACAGATACCCTATAAGATATGACCCTGAGCTCCTGTGCTTATGATCTGGATGGGAAGATGTAGCTCTGCAAGTTAATAATTAAGCCACAGCACTGGGCTATGTGCAATTCAAAGCTAAAGTGAGTGATATGAACATAATTTTTAAAAATGGATTAGGAATTCTGAGAAGGTAAGATCATTGTTAGTGGAGTCTGGTTGCCAAAGTCAGGTTTTATTTCATTGCAATTGTTTTTTTATTTTATAAATGTTTTCATCTTATGAAGATTCACATTCTACTTAAAAATCCAAGAGACATTTTTTCAAGATACAAACAGAGGGAAGTAAAGATACACAATAAAGGAAGACCACCAGGAGGCTCAGAGATAACTTACAATTTTCTCTTAAAATACTATTAAAAATTTTGGGCAATATGCATGTCCATACATATAAAAATACTAGAATAATGGAAAGGGCATAATTCAAACAGTTTCATGACTGTTGACTCTGGGTTTCTATTGTACCTTTACCTTCCATATTCTTTCTTTTTTACATTTTTTAATTGAACTTATCGGGGTGACATTGGTTAATAAAATTATATAGGTTTCAGGGGTACAATTCTATAATACATCATCTCTATATTATATTCTGTGTTTACTACCCCAAGTCAGGGGTCTTTCCATCACCATTTATCCCCCCTTTATCCACCCCTACCTCCCCCACTCCCTTTCCCTCTGCTTCTTTGCTGTTTTTCATGTGCGACGATACCTAATCACCCACTGAGGTGCTTTCCTTTTGCTCTCTCTGGATCTGTTTTCTATTTCCAGTCACTTCTGCAGATACAAATGGCAATGAGCTGTTTTCTTGGGAGGACGTGCCTCTGTGGTTTGGCTCCTCCTACAGAACGAGTGGCTCTTCTGCCTCCTTTGAGCAATCATCCTCTTGAATCCTGTGGGCCAGCTCTTAACTGGGGGCAGGGGGAAAGATGACTCATTTAAGCTATTTTGTACTTAGTCAATATAGTGTTATATATCAGGTCTCTCCAGAAATTATCCAGCCATGTCATAGAAAAATAGATACATTTATTGAAGAAAGTACAAGATACAAGAAACATTGTACATAAGGCAGTGACACCTCAGTCCCCTTCAAAGTAGGTACCGTGGGACCTCAAACAGGTCTTCCAGTCGCCATCAGCTGCCCTGTAGTATTTTCTTGAATCTCATTGCCAGTCTGAAACCTCTTCCCTTTTCACAGGTGATTTTAGCTTTAGGAAAAACCAGAAGTTTCAGGGTACCAAATCTGGGCTGTAGAGGGGCTGTTATCTAGGTGATTTGATGTTTCACCAAAAAACTCTGCACGAGATGCGATGCATGAGCAGGTGCGTTGTGATGAAGCTGCCAATCACCAGCTGCGCATACCTGTGGCCTTCTGAATCATCCGAATAGTTTCCTCAGAGGAATGTTCAAGCTTAATGCAAAATCTGATGCTGATTCATTTCTCTAGTCGCTCAGTCATTTTGAATGCAATGGACACAGTATGCACACTCACTCAGTGGCATCTACTGCCCCCACTGACTAGTACAGTGAAGTTGTCACTGTTCACACATGCTCACTCCAGTCCAATCTGCTTGGCCACCAGGTTACATCAATGTCACACAAACTGTTCTTGGTATATTAACAATGGCTGGGCTTTTTCCAGACAGACCTCATATTTAATGACTCTAATAACTATTTTATTAATTAGTTTGGCAGTCTTTTTATTTTGAGTGGAGACTGACATTTTTCTTATTTCACATACTTATTCAGGTTATCTCCTACAAAAATTACCCTTCTTAAAGCAACTAGAAGTCTTTAAGTGATTTCACTTATATATGTATTAAAAGGTAAATATATACCTTGAAGCAGAAGTGAATAGGAAGTCTGGCGTAGACTGAGTTGTCCTTATCACTTTGCATCTACTGTTGACTGCTTCTGATTTCCAAGTAAGGGAACGTGTGATATGCGTATGAAGTGGGGGGACCCTCAGGTTAGAGAGAGGCCACATGGTACAGGGCACTGGGGAGGGAGAGGGACCCACTGTTCTGGGCTCTGCCATCAGGGCATGGCCTTGAGCAAATCACATTATCATTGTGGGAACAATGGAGTTGGAATAGCCCTTAAATATTTCTAAGTCCTGAAACACTGCTCACATAAAATCTTACATTTAATTCTAATTTGTAAAACAGAGAGAGGCAAAGCTGACGAACAGAGTTGGCAGGGAGGTGTCTGTCTGTGTGTGTGTTAGTGTCTGAAGCCCATGGGCTGCACCCTTTGTGCCTACCCCCCAGGCCTCTAGAAAATCCTCAAGGTTTCAGAGCATAGTTTGCAAATCTTAAACCCATTGAAATGGAAAGATGTCTTTGCCCGCTTTGAAATTATATGAACAACTGTGAAAAGGTAATTCCCAAGTTTTTATAAAGCTATACTTTCTTTAAAACAATAACTACCTAAGAAATGTGAGGACATACTGCACTATAAAAAATTTAACTGACACAGGGGTACCTAGAGTAAAATGTGAAAAGCCCCTTTACCTTGCACTGTTACCTGTCCCCCATTCTCTGTTCCAAGTTCTTTTGGGAGTTTGGTTTAAAGCCTCCAAGATGTTTATTTTTGCATTTATTTTATATATACATGGGAGGAGGAAGCATTTATGTAAATTATAACATAAATTGTGGAATTATAATTTTATAACTTACTTCTTTTACTTAACCACATGCCTTAGAAATCTTTCTACATCAATAAAATATACTAATTCTTTCAAAGGGCTAATCATGTATGAAAACTCCCATTTGCTCCATGCTGTCAGCAGCCCTGAAAATGATTATCTTTAAAATGTTTCTTATCAGAAGGGCACATTTGAAGTCTCCCTGTTGTTTTTATTTATTTTCTTTGATTTGAACACTAAATATTGGTAAGGTAAGCTTTCCATTACCTGTTATGTTGATTATCACCTAAAGTCTAAAAAGAGGTGAACATTTTAACCATGGAATCTGTTTAACAGAACTATTGACTGTTATGTTTCATGTCTCTGATAAGATATTTAGGCCCTGTAACCTATAAAGCAATTTGCTTCTGGGTTTTAAACATATTTTCATGCATTCATAGTCATTAGTGGCCTTGGATAGAGAACATTTCATTAATTAGAAGAAACTTGCCATTCTCATAATGCAATATAAATAGAATTTTAATTAATAAATGTAATAATTATCATTCCCACCTTGATATTAATTGCCAGGTCTAGCAATTATAAAGTCCCAGTATTCTTTTTTCAGCTGTTGTTTTTTTTTTTTTTGTCAATTTAATAGAGACTTCTTTTTCTTTTAAAAAGGAAGCAAAGCAAAACCGAGTATCAAGCCCCAACTTCTTATTTCATGTCCTAGGATGTCAAGTAAGTTGCCAAACCAATCCATCATAAGGAAGCACGAATCCCCTAAGCAAATGCCAGTAAAAAAGGAATAGATTTAGTAAGATTAATAATCACTTTAATTTATAGCATTCTTTCTCTCGAAGACACTTGGGAAGCATTGCAAACATTTGCACCAAAATGCACTTTAAGCCACTGGGAAACGGATATGTAAACTTGCTAAAAAAATAAAATATGAGCCTCATAGAATAGTCCTTCATATTCAGAGATGACACATTCATATTATATAGATATCAGTTCAACAAGTTTTTACTGCATTTTATTTGTTCTCCCCAAAGCCTTATTTTTGATAGATGATGTCTAAGATATACAGGGAGCATCCTTTCAATAACGTGTGAGTGATGAAAGGCAAAACAAAACAATTTATCAAATCACACAGCATACATCCCTATAAATTTGGAGGATGATGAATCTGTAGACCCATAGAACTTGGCATGTCATGTATTCATCAAAGGTAAAGCCCCAAACATCTCAAACACTGCTGTTGACAGGAAGGCTGATCTTACTCAGGGGGAAAAAAAGTAATTACCCTTTGAAACTCTTACTATACTATACGAATCTTAGGAAAATTGAGTGGTTGTCTGTCGAGTTTGAGTTCAGAACTGTATGGTGAATTCGATATGAAAACCTCAACAGAGGATGATGTTAGCACAGTTAAGTACCTTTATGACAAAAGTCCAAAATGCCTACTATGTGTTATACTATGTTGTATTTATAGCTTCTAATGAAGATACAAATAAAACGCTTCTTCAAAATGGAGAATAAAAGGACTAGATATTCATGTTCCTGAATTCTACTCCAAGGACCAAAAAGACAGTTATTTTCCTATTACAGGTGTGGTTTCCAAATATGGATAAGAGACATATTGACCTAATTTCATTCCCTCATGGCAAGGTGCCCACCTGATACCCAGTTGGCAGTCTCATTCCTTGTAATTTGGCGAGTAGACTAAATGAATTATTACCGTGTGTTTTAATACAAAAAGATCAGGTGAGAATTATTTTTCTTGTCTTCCTCAAGAGCTTAGGATTTTTAAAGACCATTATTGTCATTGAGTCCCGAAACATTAAAGTTGTTTCCTAATAACTTTAGGGGAATGGTGACATTTTAGGGTTCTCTGTGCCTGTATTCAAAATAGGAGAGAGTTAGTCTTCATTAGCTCCTGGCCTAGTCCTCCTGTGCCACTGTGCTCTGAGGAAACCTGCACTTTTTTACTGTTTGGAGGTTAATACGGTGGCCCCAAGGGGAATGTGTAATTTGTCCCAATTTCACATTACTTAGTTATTAAGAGACCTTCACTTCAAAAGCCTTTTTTTTGTTGTTCTTTCAAGTCCGTAATTCTATTAGCATAATTTAGCACATAGTGATAGGGTTGGGGGTTTTTTTTCCTCCTATTTCCTTTAGTCATTCAAAGTATTTTTCCCTCTTTGAGAAAAAAATAGCTGTATTTAATGAAGGGAAATATTTTGAAAATCAATCAGAAACTCTACCTTGGTGGTAGACCCTTCTCACATGAGAGCCCTGGCTCCTTTCTGTGCTGTCCTGCTAACGGACGTTGTTTGAGTGAGAAGCTAGATGGTCATTAAGGAATTGGAGTGCAAGCACCCACCCATAGGGTTGTAAAGGGCTCTAGAAGTAGAACAGATTGACATGCTGGGGTAGATAGATTTGCCCCGAATTTTGCAGATTAAATAATAATCCCCCTTAACACAATTTTATTTTAAATAGCCAGCAGTGTTTGTTATGAGGTGGTGTGCATAATTTTTTAAGGCAGATAATGGCTATAGCAAACCAACTCATCGCGATGGTAATAACAGTCATAATCAAGACTATTGAAGGGGAAACATCCAAATAAGTAATTGAATACCAGGTGATTTTTCTCTTTAATTTGGCGTCTGGTTAGTTCTACTCATTCTCCTTCAGCTAAGTCAGTTATAAGTTAGCATCATCATCAAAAGTAACCATTCTGCAGAATGCAGACACTCTCCTATGTGGTCGTTTCAAATTTCCCTCTGTCCCTTTGCATTTCCTCTGGACGGTAAGCCTTTTGGGTTAGATTCTTTCTAAAATGCTTTTGTAGTAACATGAAAAAGTAGGTTATACTGGCAATGTAAAATATATTTGTTTAGCCTGAGCACAGTTAAGTTTAATGATGCAAACCTAAAACAACGTTCTACAAGAAAAAAGTTGTGTGTGTGTGCGTGCATGTGTGTTTTTATACAAGCTTATTTCTTTTTTGTCAAAAACAGATACCCTAGAACCAGGCTCTTTAATTATGTATCTCTCTTAGTTCCATAATCAACAGTTTTCCTTTTAAACCAATACATTTGCTTTTGTTTTCATATCTGACAAGAGGTAATGGAAAGGATTTTTGATATCCACGATGTTGCTTGATAATAATCATAATTTGTTTTAAATTGATTACTATATTCTAGGCACTATTCTTTGAATACGTTACCCCTTTTAAGCCTAACAACCACCACAGGTGGTAGAGGTTATCCATTTTTTTGATGACTAAGGTAGGATTTAGGGAGGGGCGTAGGAGGGTCTGACCAGGGGATTTACGCCAGGTCTGGCTGACTCTAGCATCTGAGTTCTTTGCCCTTGCCTTTCATTGCCTTGAGTTTCCTTATTCCTACTCCCAACACTACTTATTCTCAAGAATGCATTTACAGTTACTGGTAGAAAAGAGCCTGCTAGTTCCCATGACATTTGGACCTCTCTCTCTCTCCAAGTCCCTCTCGTCCAGTCCCTCCTCCCCCGGCGAGAGCTCAGTCCTGCTGCGTCGCTCAGCCGTTTTCCACCCCGGGCTTCCAGCACACTTGTTCGCCACATCTGGACACTCTTCCCCAGCCTGACCCTACTCACCCTTCAGGTCTGGCACCAAATGTCACCTCCTCTGAGCCTTCCTCCCTAAGCCCTCTCCACCACCAATTTAATTATGTCAGTTCCCATTGCCCTCTTTCCTGGGACCTTCTTCTTTTCTTTCCCCTTGACCCATCATTATATATTTTTAATTTATCTAAGCTGTTTAATTTCTTTTCCCTCAGTAGGCTGGGAACTCTGTAAGAGGGCTTGCCTCATCTCTGTATCCATGATGACAAGGACAGTGACTGGCATGTGAATGGGACTCACATATTTATGAAATACATGAACTGAGTTTACTTCTGGGTGTCACTGAGAATGAGTATTTTAGGACTGGGCAGTCATGAAAGAAATATGAAGAGATTGTATTAATTTTTTAAGTTGTTCTAAAGGTGAAGTTAAAACAATTTTCCTGAACTCAATTTGCCTATTCTAGTTGGTATAGCTTATTAAATATAGAAATTATCTCTTCTTAGACTGCCTTCTCCAAACACTTCTGCCTTTTAATGTAAAATGCCCCCTCCTTCTTGAAGCCTTCCCAGATCCCCTCATAAGAACAGACCCTAATCTCCAAAGCTCAAGAGTGCTTCCTTAATCATCTAAATTTATAGTTCCTCTTTTTGGTAATGAGCTCCTAAGAGAGGGCAAAAGTCACAGTTTCTCATCTAGATAGTGTGCATAGAGCCTGACCCAGTACCTGTAATACAGTAGGCATTCACTTATTTTTGGCTGAATTAATAAATATTACTGTGTGTCCCACTGATGACAATGTACTAGCATCGTTTTCATATATGACACATAGAAAATAATTATATAAATTGCCAGAGTCCAAGTCACTGGCCAGCCGTGGTCTGGGTTCTTAGTTTATGATGATGCCAATGTGATTGGCAGGAACAAATTTTAATTCCATGCATAATCAGGCCAAATTTCAGTTGGCTGGGGTTCCTTTGGACAAACTAATTATGCCATTGTTCTGTCGGTATTTCAACTCTATATTCTCTCTCTCTGTTTCTCATGCTTCAGTGCCTTTAGGACAGAGAGGAATTTATAGATAAAGGACAGGTGCAACAGAGGGGACTCCCTCATGGCGATTACAGCTCAGCTACTGCCTTGTCTCCATCGCAGGTCCCTCAGACATTTGCACACACGCCCCTTAGGTCTGTACACATCAAGTGAAAGTCAATGAAACACAGATGAAAGGGCTTAATCGAGGAACAGTTCTGGGTGCGGCTTTCACATAGCCTCCAGCCTGCAGGTCAGAAGCCAGCTGAGTCTCACTCAAGACTGTGGAGCCCGGTCCCACTCAAATCTAGCTTCCCTGCTGTGCAATGGGAGACATGGTTCTTACCTCTCCCAAGGCTTGGCTTCTCTCTCCATGAAAAAGAATAATGATAAAATCTGCTTCAGAAGGTGATTGTAAAAGATTAAATGAGATAATCTATTCAAAGCATTTAGCACAGTGTCTGACATAAATGAGTTCTATAAATAATAGCTGTTATTAAGTTTGAGCTAGAAGCAATAGCGGTGTGTGTGTGTAAGTATATATGGTATGACCTAAAAAATAGTGAATCTTGTTGGCTGGATTGTTCAGATTTCAAATAGGTCAAATTTCAAATTTCAAATACAGCCTTAAGGACCCTCCCAACATACACACAGACGCGCACATGCATGCACACTCATACCCCACAGCTGACCTTAGTTCTTAGTCATGGGCAGTGTGTGTGATTTGTGACACAGCCATGAAAACCAGTACAAGCACACTTTCCCTTTCCTGGCCTGGGTGAATCTTGTAACTTCCCAGGGGAAATCTGTATTTCCAATGTCTCTGACAGGGAGCAAAGTGGGTCTGACCAGGGGGAACAGTGACAGGGACAGTGCTGCTGAGAGCCAAGGAATATTGGGAAGCTGAGGGGGAAAGATCAGGTGTCAGGGGGACAGGCATGTGTCCTGAGAAACATGGTGCTGCCAGATTAGAGTGGACAGAAGTGAAAGTCTTGGTCCTCAGAATCTAGGGCTGAACCTGAGCTCTGCTTCATTTCTTTGTACTGACACGGTCACTTTTGAAAAGGAAACATTTGGAACTTAGCAGAGAAAGGATGAAAAGGAGTCATCCCTGCCTCTTCCCTGACCCTGGCTACGAGACATGGCTATATGCTGTTTGTAGTTTACATCCTGGTTGATAGTTTAGATAGACGGTGGTCAAGAGAGCTGGAGAACCCAGGATGTGAAGGGGTACAGTTGGAGCTACCTAGCAAAAGTTTTCTTTGCATTTGTAACTTGCAGGAGTTAGAAGGGTTCCTTGGCTATTTAATGCATCTTTTAAAACATGATGTTCAGATCAAGGAGGCCCTGTTTATGAAAGGAGAAGGCAAGTGAATCATGACAAACCATATTTCAGAAGCTTTATAATCTGAATCAGAAATGACTGCTATTGATTCAGCTCCTGCACGTTTCTCTGTGAAGCCTCCATTTATTTAATCATTTATTTATAGAGCCAATTTTTTTACTATTTACATGTCAAACACTGTGCTAAGAGCTGGGAAAACAGAGATAAATATAAGACACATCAGTAGGCATTCAGGAATAATTAGTTGACCAAAATGAATCAATATATGATTCCTCATCACTGTCTATTATAAACATTTGTAATAAAATAAGGTAGCAGCCTTCTCACGGTTATTGACAAAGTATCATTGGAAATAAAGTACATATCATCTTTTAACAATGAGAGAGTGGGGGGAAGTAGATCACAAAAAGGTTCATAAGGAGCGGTTTGATTAAGCTGAGTCTTAAACGGTATCTAGAAGCTTGCCAGGAGAGTAAGGAAAGCAAATTTCTGGGTAAAGGAGGGGGCGCGTTTCAGAAATTGCCTGTGTTCCAGAGGCGCGTAAGTGTCAGAGTGGTGAAGGGGCCGAGGAGGAGAAGATGAAGTCGTAGAGGTTGGTAGAGACTAGGCAGTGAGAAAGACAGGGTGGCCAAGGAGAGAATCCAGGACTGGGTCAGACAGACCTGGTTTGAATCCCATTGCTACCCACTAATACTAGCTGTGTGACCCTGGATATCCCCTTTCGGGTGTCATTTCTTCATCTACCACAGTGAAAAAACACACATATGTGTCAGGGTCGTGGTGAGGATTTGTAACCATGTGGGTGAAATTCTGGAAACCTAGAAAGTACTCAGTATGTGACTGTAATTACATTATTTAAATGCCACACAAAGGAATTTGTGCCTCGTTTCACTTGTTCCAAGGAGCCAGTAAGGATTCCCTCAGTGAAGTGGCATGATTTGCATTCGTATTCTGGTCGAATGGGAAGAATAGAAATGACTAGATTTGGGCAAGTTCTCTAAATCTTAGTTTGCTCACTTGTAATAGAACTTATCTTCCCATTTTATTAGGAAGATTAATGAGATTGTACCAGCATTTCACACTTGCCTACCCCAGTAGTAACCTATCAATATATGTTAGGTGTTTTTATTCTCTTGTGGGGGTGAGCTTGAAAGTGAAGAGACCAGCAGCCTGGGAGGCCTTTGTTAGGGTCTGGTTGGGAAGCGAGGGAAAAGCAGTCCTTGTGGAATGGGCTAAAGATATTTAAGAATTAAAAACGACAGGCCTGGGATTCTTGAATGTGGAAGCTAATCTCGCTGTTGATGTGT
The DNA here is from genome assembly GCA_004026545.1 of Mormoops blainvillei. Taxonomy (NCBI): domain Eukaryota; kingdom Metazoa; phylum Chordata; class Mammalia; order Chiroptera; family Mormoopidae; genus Mormoops; species Mormoops blainvillei. The sequence continues at coordinate 318,923 of PVJD01000172.1, forward strand.
TTTCCTCCAGACGTGTTTTGTCCTCTACAGAATAAAAGCTGTAGTGAAATTATTTTTGTAAAGTATGCATTTTATAATAAAGGCATACGTTTCCAAAACAGTCAGGTCCACCTTCCCTGATTGTCCCTGTTAGTGAATCATCACAACTGAGTGTCACGGTTTTAAGGAAGAGATTACTCCGAGTTCGACAAAATTGGAACGAGTACTAGAAACGACGGCTGGATTTAACAGATCGACAGAAATCCAGCAGGAGCTGTGACTTCCAGTCTGCACCAGATCTTCCTTTCCTCCCTTTACCCTGCACACAAATTTAAATATATTAAAGGGATTATTAACAACATTAGTAGCTTAACAGAAATCAGCCTAAGCAATGCGAACCATCTGGATGTAGCTGGGATCAACTGCTCTGGCTCTGCCATAATAGAAACACGAGTTGAAATCATCTCTGGTCCTCAAAAGAAAAGGACGCAAAGCTCAACCTGGCTTCCTTGCAAACAAACGGCAATAACCCATGTCAGAGTGCTTTTGCTGACACAGACTAACTTTCAAGAACACGAAAGTGGCCTGACATGGAAGATTGGACTACCTTCTTCCAAACATTCACAAAGTCCAGGAAAAACCTACCACAGCCCTCGTGTTCAGGAAGCGCCCACCCTGCACCTTTCAGAATTGCAAGGATGTGTTCAAATTTTGGTGACCTTCTTGTACTTAACAATAATTCCCACCCAGGCTTTATACCTTATGCTTATGTGAAACCCTGCAAGTGCAGTTTACGGCCACTGTGTTTTACTCTCATGTACATTGAAGAGCTGCAGGTCACCATACATCTTCTTTTGTATTTTCAGGCCTCTGAGGAGTTTCTCCCCAATTTTCTTAAAACTTCAAAGTGTTTTTCTGACCTCACAATCATTAGCTTTGTGAGTTTTCTCATTAAATTTTTCTAGTTAAACTCTCTCCTCAGAGCAGAACAAAAACTAAAATGATTTCCTATATTATAGAGTATTGCTCAGCAATGTTTAAGTACCCATCTCTCAGTTCCTGAGACCTTCTAGTTAGCCTAACATGATACGTGAGGAACGCTGTGATGGGCAGCCTCTGAGATGCTCCTCGAAGGTGATCCTTGACTCCTGGTAGTTACACCCTTGTATGTTCCCCTTCCCTTAACTGTGGACTGGACTTAGTGAAGTGGACTTCACCTTCCAGATTCAGTTACCAAAGCTTCCATCTTGAGCACTCACGCACTCTTGCTCTCGTGGGCCACTCGCTCTGAGAAAGCCAGCTCCTTACGTCCCAGGAGCTCTGTTGGGAGGCCCATGTGGCAAGGAACCAAGGCCTACAACAGCCACCCCCGTGGAGCCTTCAAACGAGACCATGGCCCTAGCCAACCCTTTAGTACAGTTTCATCAGAGACCCTGAGCCAGAAGCACCCTGAACCTTGCCTGGCTTCTTGACACACCCAGATGTTATAAGATAATAAAAGTTTGTTGTTTTAAGCCTCTCAGTTTAGGAGTAATTTATTATACAACAACGATAATGAGTAAAAAAAGGCAAAGATCCTGGAAACATAAAGTATGAAAATCCTGCCTGTACCATGTTTTAGTAAGTGGCCATGGGCTATTTTGCTTTTGTAAGTTTCAACTTTCTAATCTATAAAAAGGCTATAATAATAATCATCATCATAATACTTTCCTTCTAAAGATGGTTATTTGGGCATTAATAGAGTTATAAAGAGCGTGATGGACTATCTGGCTCATACTAAGTACTGAAGGAATATTGTTTCATTGTTACTATTATCTCCAATGCTTATCATTTTTAAGTATTGGGTTTTGACGATGGTTCTGTCCTTTAGTGTCTTCCCTTTGACTCTCCCTGGTGGGTCTCACATTCTAGGACTTTACTTCCCACCTATGTATTGATGACCATGAAACATCTACTTCTCTTATAAACTCAAGGGGTGTATTTATTGTTAGCTATTCTTTGACTCTATCAGGATGTCCTACCCACAAGTACCTCCACTCAGAAATTCAGAGTTCTGTCTCTCACTGGCCTCCCAAGCCCAGGCTAGCTGTTGCTACTCCTGCTTGTGGGGAGTCACGGTCTCTGAACCTTGTCCGAAGTATGAATAGCTGAGGCTGTGCCAATTTCCTAAAGCAATCCTTTCATTCATATAGCGATCTTTGTACCAAAATATTCATCATAATGTTGTGGTAAAACTAAGGCACTCTCTAAGCGTCCTTTAATAGGAAATTAGCTAAATTATGCTCATAAGTAATAATTAATATGTCTTCTTACTATGTGGTAAGCTCACTTCTAAGAGCAATACCTTGGGGGTGGGCAAAAGTAGGTTTACAGTTGTTCATATGGAAAATAATACAATAATGAACTGTGGTTTATTCTATAAACCCTGTTTTATCAAAATATCTTATTTACTTTTAGAGAGAGAAGAAAGGAGGGAGAAAGGAAGAGAGAGAAACATCGATGTGTGAGAGAAATGTCCATTGATTGCCTCTCACATGCCCCCAACTGGGAACCAGGCCTATGACCTGTCATGTGCCCTGACTGGGAATCGAACAGGCAACGTTGTGGTCTTCAGGCAGCTGCTCAATCCACTGAACCACACCAGCCAGGGCTAAACCCTGTGTATATTCATTCAGTGAAAAACATGCAGTGCATTTTAGAAGATTCTATAGGTATAAATTTACTGGTAAAGGAAGATGCCCATGAAATATTGTAAAATGAGAAAAGAAAATTGTGAAAGTTACATAATAGCACACTACTGAAATACCTTTATGCATAGATGTGAATATATAATGAGTAGGTTTTCCTTTCAGGCACTTTCCATAGTTTCAATATGCACAAATGTTCCATTATCACAATTTAGTTAAATAACAGCAGTGCTCAGATAATACAGTTCAAATTTTGGTTGATACAGTATATTACTACGAAAAATCAAGTACAAACTTCACTGTTAGCTCTTCAGTCCACAAACCACTATGCAAATAACAGATGTACATTATGGTCAGTGGCCAATCATATTTCTTCTTTCAAAGTCTGCCGCTGATAGGTCACTACACATCTGTTACCTGGTGCATGCAAGTGTGTAATTGTGTAGTATCCTTGTCTCCCAGTGATAAACCTAGTATAAACCTATGTGAAAAATCAAATACTTGAGAGAGGAAAATGACCAAGAAAGATCAGCAAAGAAACAAAAAGTGATGATGCTGGAAATGAGATTTGAATCTAACATAAGTAGAGTGATAGAAGGACTAGTTGATGCTGGGAATGGTGAGATTGCCACCATTCTAGAGACTGGAAATGTGTGGCAGAGGGGTTCAGTGAAGGGAGTGTAACATAAATGAAGATAGCAGTTGTGATGAAAAGCATGACCTCCCAGAAGATGAGACCATGCAAACAACTTACTTCACCTTAAAGGAACTCTCAGATATATCACAACATCAAAAATACAAAGGATAAAATGTTGGAAGCTGATCCAAACTTAAAAAATGAATGTGACAATTCATGAAGGCATAGAAAAGATGTTCACTCCATGAAGTTAGTTACATCACCAGAAGAAGGCAACCGCTGTTCAAACTATTCTTAATAAGTTTTTATATTTGAAAAAAAAGTTATTCTCTGTGTTTCTGATGTTTTAAATCACCATATTCTAATTTTTCTATGTTTTTATTCCATTTGTAACCAACGGTGAGAGAAATTTTAATGCTTTAACAAAAACTTTTAAAGATCATAGAATAACAATAATTTTCCTTATAGATTAAGATCATTTTTGCACAGTTGCATCTTGCACAGTTTTATGTCCTGCAGTATTGTGCAAAGACTACCTGTATATCTTTGTGAAAAAGCAAAACAAAACAGTTCTTAGGACATTCATTAAGATGCTAATAAGATTACTTTGGCGAGACTGAAATACAGGTAACTTTTTTATTACATCCATTTTTAATGTCTCTACAATGAATATAGATTTTTAAAACTTAATCTAGTTAGATAGGCATTCTTTTATGAACATACATTTTTGAGACCTACTAGTGAAAAGAATTCGATGAATACTGGATCTTTAAGGGAGAAAAAGATATGGCCCTTTCCAACCAGACGGTCATGGGGTAGTACGAACGTTTGCCACATTACACAAATTTTTATGCTCCATGTCAAGTAAAATAGAGATACCAACAAAAGCCAGGAGGGCGCCCAAGAGAAAGCCCCATCTCCCCCGGTGAGGTTGGCGAGAGCCTCAGGCTTCATACAGTCCAACGTTCCAAGGAAAAGTGCATCCCAGCTGGCCACAGTGGTTCATACTAGAAATTACTGAAATCTATAGTCCTCTTTCTGAAGAATCAGTGTCGTTCTAGGCCTCACACATGAAAAAGGTAAAGCTAATACAGTAATGGAAAAAGACACTGAGTGTTTTGCCAGAAATTATTTAGATACTTGTTTCATCTGCTTCCTTCTGTTATTGAAGTTTGATCAAAAGGCTCTCACATTGATTGGTCTTTGTTTTTGTTTTTCACACTGCTTTTTATAAAAAACCAAACCTGTGTAATCAAAATCATCAGTAGCAAAGAGCACAAGGCAGTTAGCCCTGCTCTGGGCCCAGGGACGTGACTGACACAGACAACTCCTGTGCCACCCGTCTCCGTGGCCGCTGTCTGTGCTTTGCCTTTTGTTTTGAGAGTTTTAAAATTAAAGTTTAATGAGTTGATGGTGGCTTAAAATTTAATTACTTCCCCAATCAATTGCTGTTGTGAGATCACCTTATCATGAAACTGACAACACCAAGCAGGAACACTTCCTATCATAAATAAACAAATTTCAGAAAGAAAAATTCTAAGTGTGGTATGAAAGGCTTGTATAATTGGGATTTTTACCCCCTAGTGTCATCAGTAAATTCTTGTTTGTTAAAATGGTTTTATCTTCAATTCTGTGACCTCATTTAAAATACTCCTTCCTACATAGTATATTGAAATATGGTGGTGAATGAGGACCTTCACTGGTGTTTTGGCAAGCACAGCCTTCCCTTCCCTCTGCTTCCCTGTTGTTGGCTCCTCAGGGACTTTCTCCAGAGGCAGAACGGTGTATGTAGACAGCTTTTCCCAACATGCAATGATGAGCAGAAGAGCTTACCCAGGTCAGAAGGCCCTTGCGAGTGTGGCATCAACATTGAATCACCTTGTGAGGAAGTTAACCCTTTGCAGTTTGCTTTAAACCTTTTTAAGTCGAGGACTGAGTCTCCAATCCCTGTAACACTTGCTAATCTTACATTAAAACCAAGAATAGGATGTGGGCTTGGAGTTCTCACCAGACTAGGATGTCTAGTTAGAATTTAATAACAGTGTTTTATTTTTGTTTCTCTTTTTCTGTGTGGTGGTGATTTATCTAAAGTAATGAGTCAACTTAAAGAAAGAAACTGAAAAAATGTGTGAACAGTGTTTCATAGATATGGCTAAAAAATTTGTCAATGGTCTTGGAAGAACTAAAGTTGAGAAATATAAGTAATTTGGAAATATCTTGGCTAGCAGTTAAGAGGCCCATATTTCTATTTTGAGTCTCTGTCATTTTAGGATGGTCGCAAGTAATCAGCATATGCACCAGATTGTCCTGAAAAAGTCCAGCCATTGTTAATATAACGAGAACAGTTTGTGCAACATCGGTGTAACCTTGCAGCCAAGGAGAGTGGACTGTAATGCTCATGTGGGAACAATGACAGCTTCACTATACTATTGAGTGGGGGCGGTAGATGCCATTGAGTGAACACCTGTACTATGTACCGTGTGGCCATTGCATTCAAAATGGCTGAGCGAGTAGAGCAACAAATCTGCATCAAATTTTGCATTGAGCTTCAATTTCCTCTGCAAAACTATTCGGATGATTCAGAAGGCCGCAGCTATGGCAGCTGGTGATTGGCATCTTCATGACCACAACATGCCCACTCATGCATCATGTTTCATGAAGAGTTTTTCTGTGAAACATCAAATCACCCAGGTGACTCAGCCCCCATGTAGCCCAGACTTGGCACCCTGCAAATTCTGGCTTTTCCCAAAACTAAAATCACCTTTGAAAGGGAAGAGATTTTACACTGTCAGTGAGATTCAGGAAAATACAGTGGGATAGGTTTTGGCAATTGGGAGAACTGTGTGAGGTCCCAAGGTGCCTGCTTTGAAGCGGACAGAGGTTTCATTGTCCTGTGCACAGTGTTTCTTGTATATGTATCTTCTTCAATAAGTGTCTATTTTTTTCTTAGTATTTGGCTGGATACCTTCTGGACAGACCTCGTACATCTCAATATTCTCATCTATTAATTTTCAGGTTAGGTTATATATAATTCACAATAACAGTTTTCACTTAATGGAGACTTTCTTTTAAACTTGGATGTTCCTACATATTTTATATACACCATTGGACCCTCACAGCCACCCATTGAGGTAGGAGGTATCACTAAGCATACTTTGCAGAAAATGGAGCCGAGAGTGTACACAGAGTAGCTGAAAATCAGGAATAAAGCCTAGACAGACTCTAGATCCAGTGCTCCTAAACCACCAAGATTACCAACTTGGCTTCTTGGGAAACATTGCAACATTGCTTTTAAATTCCAAAGACTCAGAATGTTCACCCGCTTCCCCCAGATTGTCTTCCAACCACATCGTTTTGTTCTGTGGAAATAGCTTCGGCCTTAATCCGAACCTTATGGCTCAAGCAGTGGAGCAGAGTGACCTCGGGGAAAATCTCTCCATCTGCCCTCTGGCTGCAAAGTGGAAGAAGGGGCTGCCTCTTCCTAACACTGTCAGAGGGGAGAAAACCATCTCTGAAGAGCAAGGAGGCTTTGGAGCAGTAAGGAGCCACTGAAATCACTGTCCCAGTAGTACTTTCCCAAAGCTCCGGTGACTAGTGTCCTTAGTGGGTGGTCTCGGCCACTCCTCCTCATCTCCCCTGAGCTTTCTCACCTCACATATGCCTTTATATAGTTTTAGAATCTAAGACATCGACATTTTTAATTACATTTTAGGCACCCAGTGAAAACTGTGAGAGGCTCCGATCATTGCTCTCTTCGGAGCCTAAACGCGCAGTGCTCTAGAGAGGAAATGCCGGGCACAGTCAGAGTGAAGTATGTTTACTTGGGTGAGAGGACCCGTGAGGGTCAAACACAGAAAATTTTCTGCTGCTCTTAGTTCACACGTTGAAGTATAAATTTCTCAGAAGGTTCAAATTAAAAAGTCCCAAAGCTATTATAATTTAAATTAAATAAAAAAAACTTTTCCAGGCTGCATTAGAAAATGATTTTATATGTGGCATAAAAAATTAAATATTTCTACATATGAATGTTCTATGACTTTGTTTCTAATTATTTTTAGGACAGTAAGACAATTTACAGTAGCACATCTAGTTACATATATTTGCTTCATTTTATTACTAGGAAAAGATACACAATTTGCATAAACTTGACCCATGTCAAACATCCAACATGTATCTTTTTTCTGGGAATGGAATTATTAGAGTGAAGCCTCTGTTAACTTATGTTCTTGTTTACTTTGAAATGAAGTAAACAGTATTTTTATTTTAAACATATGAACAGATTCTAGAGCATGTGGGCATGGAAGACTGATGCTAATGATTATTGGCATTAAGGTATCATTCATATTATATTTTTAAACCTCAGATCATTTTGGAAGGTTGACAGTTGATGGTTTTAGAGTTTGGAAGCTAGTAATTATTTGACTCTCCCATATCTCATCAGCAGAAATGGCAACATGCATTTTGGAGAGTTAAGAAAAGGTGTATAGTATCTTCCAGATCAAACATAGGAAAAGCACTCCAACACCTCTCACTAAACGACCTTTAACGTGATCTTATGACACAAAACAAACTGAGAGGTGAGTTACAAGGGAGAGCACATAATTCTTACTAACCCCTACCATTACATTCACTACAATGTGTCTTAGTTATCTTTTTGTGTAAACCTAACACCTGCCACCATCAGCACTGAGCTTTCGCAGGGAAGATCTTGTGTCCTTGTCACCTAGAGCAGCGCCTGACACAAACTGAGTATGGGGTGATTGTTTGAATTAATACATTGATTGATCCATTGATTAATGAGTGACCCAGCTACAAGTAGCCAAAATTTATTTGAAATCACTGGTATTTAAAAGGAACTGTATGACCAGATAAGAGACAACTGCAGGCTATTCTGTGCCTGGGAGGCCAAATTAAGATGGCAGATTTTCAGGAATGAAAGTGTGTGTACTGGGATACATGTATTAGGATAAAACAAACACATGTCCAAATGATTTATATGAAAATCAACAATGAAATATATGTCACAGTTCATTTGTAAATGTTGTGTAGTTAGCAATAATTCGGATATAAAACAAAAGGTTAAAATCTTGCTGATTCTCCCAGGGACAGGCCACTTCACACACGCTATCACCAGGCTTAGCCGTCCTGCGCAAACAGCGGCACTTTCTCTTGCCTTCACTGAGAAAGGAACTGAAGAATTCTCAAATGTTAAAACAATGGTTTCCAGCCCACACAAAAAAATCATTATCTCTGAGGCTGGGGGAAGTTTATTTTAAAAAGTGTCCTAATGTTTTTATGGTGAATCCAGGGTCAAGTGCTATCGAACTAAAATTTGAGAGAGAAAAGGAAGAAGACACATTTAGGGATCAGTCAACAAGGTAGACACTGGGTAGGAAGTAGGAGAATGGGTTAGGACCCATTGTGGGATTTAGTGGGTTCTAACAAACATTTAAGAAAATAAAATAGAAGAAAAATTATTAAAGTACGTCACACATAGTAAGAGTAAGCATTGTTTCATGACTTTTTGTTATATCTATACAGCCATATGTCTGTGTGTGTGTGTGTGTGTGTGTGTGTGTGTGTGTGTAATGTATCATAATGTACATATTGGATCAAAAGCATTTGCAAAACATTGGTCTAAGATGATGGAAGTATATGTCAACACTTATTCTGCAGTCAATATGAGCTCTGCAAAGTACCATGCAATTTGTGAATCAGAACAAATCTCTTTTTGTTAAACTCTTGTATTAGTCATCTTTGGCTAGTTTACACTGCAGTAACAAATAACTCAGTGGCTTAGAACTGAAAGATTTATTTCTTGTTAAATCTATATATTCACCATGAGTCATTGTCTTCATTAGTTTCCAGATTTACAGAGAATTTTCTGTGTAGGATATTTTTTGGTGTGTAGAAATTGGAAGAGAACAGTGGAGCCCTATGATGGCTTATAAAGCTACTGCTGGGAAGTGGCATGGACCACTGCTCACAGTTCATTGGCTAAGAAGGTCACGTGGATCAGCCTGGCATCATGAATAATGCTCCTACAGAGAGGAATGGTGGAATTTTTCAATACTACTACAATTTACCACAGCTCTTAAGCTATATCCTTAAAAATGTGTCCTCATACTCTGTTTTCAGGGTTTCACTGAGATTTTGGTAAGATTAATTTGTCTGAGACTTTGGGGGTAAATACTTCTGGTTTCTAGCCTCTAAGAGCTTTGGTGCCACAAATTCTTTACTGCACTTTATTGTCACTTGGCAACAAATAACGCATCTGTCTGAGCTGGTGGTACTGAAGACTTTAAAACCTTCTGAGACTCAGATGTCCTCATCTTTTCTTTTGCTTCAGATGCCAAACTTTGGGCCCTGTAGTATACTTTCATCAACCAGAGTTATTTAAAAAAACCAAACGTTACACTAGGCTAAGATTCATATCAGAAGTTTCTAGAGATACCTCTTAGAATCTGGAGATGGAGAAAAGTATTCATAGGTTGTAGAATTTGAAACCCTTTAGCTACCACACTCTGGCTGGTATCAAGTGGCTCATTTTGTTTCCGGAGAATTAATGTTGTTTCCAAAAATTAGCTCTCATATGGCTCATTCAGGTAACCAGTGTTGAATATGGAAATTAGATTTTTGTTCATACAAGTTTATTACATTATAGTTTATGAATCACAGTGGCTATGTGCCAGACTCCCTTTCAAGCTAAGCTGCCTCCGTGCTATGTTATTCCAGCTGAGTCTTTTATTTGAAGTGTTTCTTCATCTTGGCTCATTTAGCCACAAACAGAAGTTGCCCTATGGGAGATAACATCTTATGTTTATTTACTTTATAGGATTATCACCTCTGGGCTCATTGCAAGTGCAAAACATATCAGGAAAGAGAAAAATTTGATTTCAGGAAGTCAGGACTCCCTTAACCCTGAAATGTACCTGAATTTCCTTGGATAATGTGGTGCAGAAAAATGAAGTCTTTGGATCGTCAGTCAGAAGACCTGGTCTCTGATTATTTTTGTTGCATTGTGGGCATGTGATTTGGGGCAAGTTATTTTACTTCTCTGATTCTCTTTTCTTATTTGCAAAACACGTGATGACTCTCCCAAAACCCTTAGTTTCAGGACTCTGTTCTCCTTACAGAATTCTGCAGAAGTCACATGGATTGTTCCAGCAATCATTAAAGAATAGATTCTTATTTAGAAAATACGAAAATAAAAATTTATTTTTTCCCATATAGAAATGGTGTGGAAATTGCCAACAACACCTAAGTTTAAACCTAATGCTTAAGTTCTGTTAAGTCATTAAAGTGACTAGGTCCCCTTCCAATCACAATATGGTAAAGTGTCCACCAGCCCCACCAACATAGGCAGAGTCTTATTTTCAAATGTGAAAGGAAGCTAAGGATCATGAGACATTGGGGAAAGAAAGCTTCCATTATGAAAGAGAGGAACCATAACAAAGAAATTGGTGGTGGGGAGGATACCTGGGGGAAACAGACAATTCAGGGACAAGAAAAAGAAAACCCCAAAGAACTATGTTCAACCCTTGTAGAGAGATCGAGAGAAGAAATCACCTTCATAAAACAAGAATGGAATGCAGTTTGTGTAAGGTATAATTAGGCAGCACAAAAGAACTTGTAGAAATTAGAAATCTAGGGGTAGAAATAAAATAATATGTGACAGGGATAAAATCAAACTGTCTCATTAAATGGAGCAAAAGAAAAATTGATAGAAAACAGGAGAGGAGCTATATGAAAATTACAGGACCATATGTCTGACTGTATTTAAAGAGATTTTAGCAGTGAAAGAGCTTAATAAGATTTAGTGATGGATACTTAGAAAACAATACAAACACAAAAACGAAGCCATTGAACACTACCTAGATAATGCTTATGGTGTAAACACTGAAAACTGATTTCACAGATCATGTGGGAAGATGCCTACATGAGGGAGTAGCACAAGCAAAACAAACTATAAGAATTATGTTTAAAATATGCAAAATGTTATCTTTAATAGAATTTTAAGATTTGCAAACCTTAATGGTTTCTGTGTATACATGTGGTGCCCTTTCTTCTATGTTCCACGTTCTAATATTAGTGATGATAGATTTCCTGAAGTCACTCCTTTTCTGCAGTGACTAAAAATCACCAGCTAAAGTTAGAAGTCAATCTTTGGAAAATAATGATATTTCCTCTTTGAAAAGCCCTCTAACTCCTAACAAGATCAAAATGTTGCCTTTTTCAGTGCCATGTGCTGTGTTACAAATGTAGAGATACTATTATGTTATCTTATGTTAATAGCTTATCCAAATTAAAATATGGTTGTGAATTATTGCATCATGAAGCAGATGTAACATATGGTCCTCAGGCTTCTTAGCTTCCCTCCTCAGCAAACCAAGTACCCTTTAATTCTTTCCCTATGGCTCTGAGAAGCTGCATTGGCCTATTTTAGTGCTATCTTTTAAAATTTGGGACTGTTTCTTTATTGGCTCAGGTTGATGAAATGCCATTTGATAAGTTGACTTTGTATTTATATATCGTTGGCATTGATCTCTCTATTGTCATTTCCAAGGCTTTCTGGCCTAGTCCTTTGTTATAATTTAGTTTCCACAAAACTGTGTGTTCTGATCTTTGATTAAACATTCAACATCAAATGATTTAGTCCAATGTAAGAAATGACAAGCTAATGGAATTGATATCTCTTCCGTGGAGTACAATCAAATCATGTTGGTAAAATAAATTAGCAACTGATCATCTCAGAAATTACAAATTCAGCTGCATGGTTTTCTATTTTAATTAAGGAATTGAAATAACTTTCAATTACAAATCGATTCCCCTCTTTTAGAATTGTCAAGGCTGTTTAAACATTCTTGACTGGCTTTCTCCTAAGATCCAGTGCTCTTGGGAGCCAATTTTGTTCTTTGCCATGTGTTCTCTCCAAGAACACAAAGCCCGAAAAGTTGTAGTTTCTTTCAAAGTAGGAAGGTGATTCTGGTGCCCCATTTCCTGACCAGTAAATCACACACGGCAGACCTGAACTAAAATCTATATTAGGCAAGTAAAGGAAATATGAAATCAAATGAAAACATATCTTTAGGAAAATGGTGCTTTGTTTAAAACTTTTAGGAAAGAGGACCATTATTGGATATGTATTTTAGGTGACCCTATGCAGTGATATGGAGATTATCATAGTGATAAGAAGAATAATAGCTAACATTTTGAATGCTTACTGTGTGCAAGACATTACCTTCAGTTCTTTGCAGGCATCAAATTATTTCTCACATGAGGATAGTAGAGTAGAATATTTATTTTATGGATGAGGAAACTGAGGCACAGAAGGGTTAAATGGACTGGCCAAAGTCACCAAGCTGGTGATAGCTGTCAGAGTATGGAATCTGAGTCATGCCACGTGGCAAGACTAATCAGGAGGCCACTGTGGCAAAGGTCTTGAGAGTGGATGAAGGCCTGGACTATGCCCTACTAACAACCTAGGTCATGTTTAAAAAGAAATGTACTCCAGTGGTACGGTCATTGACTGGGAGATCAGCTCAAGACTCAATTAAATTTTAAATGGTAACTTTTTAAACATATGCCTTGATATTATTTCCATGGTGCCAATGTATCTCAGTTTTGTGTGTGTGTTCGTTTCTTTGTTTTTCTAAAAAAACTCAATCACCGACTACTCTGAGTGAAATCTTACATGGACATGTTTTGGCATCTTATCCACAGAAACATTTACAAATCGCTTGCTTGATCAAGGCATTAGCATAAATCTGCTAATGGAATTGAGTTTACAAGGCACATTCTACAGACAAAGCTTTGCTTGGGTCTCACAATCGCAGAGATGAACTGATGGCTAAAGATTGAACTGCAATATGGCTTGCAGAGTTAGGCTTTAGGGTGTGAAGATATATTTAGTCATGTTCATACTGGTTTTGCTCTAATTCCATGCCAGTAATGGAAAATTTGTGACCAGCCAGCATTGCTTGCTTCTACGTTGTCATTACACTTAATGCTTCGATTGAAATCGCTTGAACAGTGCATACCTTTGCTACCAGGAAATTAAGTCAAGTTTTTAAGCCAGTTGCCATCCTGATAAAACCAAAACATTTCAAGAGTAAGGCCTTACTCTTGAAAAGGCCTTATTTATGACCTACAAAGCTAACAGACCTTTCTAGAGTGGTACAAAAGTTACCAAAGAGCAGAGTTAAATCACTGAGAGACTGAGAAGTGACATTTTTATCCAGAGATTGTCTTGTTTATTCTTTGTGGGGCAGGGGCTGTGAACACCAGATGCCAATCACACAGCACCAGTGGCTTTGCAAGGTTACAGGGCTGGGGGGAAATGAAGGTTAAGTGCAGGGTACAGTAGAGATTACTTATGGTAATGAATTGTATAATTTTTCTAGACAGAGTTGGATTAATGTTTACCCTGAAAAGAGATTACAGTAAGTCTGATTCTTGCAGTAAGCAAATAGTACGCAGATCATTGTGTTCAACATATGAATCAAGAGTCCTAAAGAATATATGATTTATCATATACAAGGGGGAGAATTTAACCTGTCCCCTAACTGTACACACAAGATACCCTAGGGTTTTATGAAGGAGTGGAAACATTGTGCCCTGTGCTACAACCCTTCTTCCTCCAAGTAGAGCCTTGAGAGATGACTGGGGACTTTAGTGTCACAGCACGGCAGCTGCAACCCCCGTTGTGAAGGCCACCCCTCCCTCCCACGGCTGTCACAGAAACCACCTTTGCCTGCCTCATCAACATGTCCCCTAGACCCTGATGGAAGTAGGGGAGCATCCTGGGTGACACCATGTGTCCATACTTGTACACTTACACAGTCAGACCCCCAGTGTCTGTTCTTCATTTTCAAAGTGTGGGTGGGGTGGGTTCTGCTTGTCCTTATGGAAAATCTCAGGCAGTTGCACTCATTTTTAGAACCAGCCTTTGATTCATGTGTACAGTGTATTTTTTTCCATCGTCTACTTTTTAGAAGACAGTGCCTTCTGTACATGGCTTTCATTTTAACACTAAAATAACATTTTGTAAAATTTCAAAACAACAAGCACTGAGAAGGGCACATCATTTCTTTGGGATTCTTTCCAAAAATGTTACAACCTCAATCTAATCATGATAAACCATCGAACAGCCCAGACTGAAGGACATTCTACAAAATAAATGGCAAGTATTCTTCAAAAGCGGTATGATTGTGTCGTGCAAGTTAGAAGATACCAATAACCAAATGTCCAGAATCTCACCACCCAGAAGTAACAATCATTAATATGGTAAAACATACCAGACCCTTCTCTTTACATTTATATTCACATAATTTTTAAGAAAAATAAAAGTATGATATCGGCCGGTGGTTACTTAACTGCTTATTGACTTAAAAGTGTGTTGTGACCAAATTTCTCTGAAAAGTAAATATCGGAGGACTCTGTGTCATACAGCACTCCGCAGTGTCTCTGTGTGTGGATGAGAACTCAGCACAGAAAATCTTCACACCTTGTCACTGCTTCTCCCCACCCCTTCTCACCCTGGAGCTCATGGAAACCATCAGCTCAGTCCACTGTGGTCCTCGTAGTCGAAGTAGCTCCATATAAGCCTTTATCTTCATCTTCATGAGCCACAGTCACCCATGGAATTTCACAGTTAGCTCCAAAGTGCCTCTTTTGTTTCTGAAGCTGACAAATTTCTTGAGGAGGCTTTCACATTCTATGGACAAGAAGAGGAGAATATGGTATATTCCTCTCAACCCGCTCCCCTTGCTCTATAAAGCTCTGTCCATCAAAAGGTGAGAATCCTCTGACCAGTGTACATGACTCTCAGGCTCCACACATCCACCCCGAGGATATCTTACTTTGGTCCCTGGAAAGAGTTTTGGGGCGATATAAGGGGGCTAGCACACAAGTACCCAGCTTATTGCCAAAGGCAAACCCAAAGTCTGCAACCTTGATGTTCAGGTCAGCATCTGAGAGCAGCTTTTTTTGCCTTTCTCTGGATGGTGTCCTTCTGGCGTCAACACTGTGCAGCAGACGCCATCTGGTAGAATCTGCCCGGTGCCTCTTTCTCATTCATGCCGCAGCGACCTGCTAGGTAATCAAACACCTCCTCGACTAGCACACTCCATGACAAGGTCGAGGGTTTCGTCGGCCTTTGGCACTTCAAATACTGTCATGATGTCAGCGTGATCCAAGGCCTTCACTATTTTGGCGTCCTAGGATACTCCCTGAAGCCAGGAGATCCGCTGGCTCTTGCTTCCAAGCTCCATGGCCGTCTCCTTCCCCAGCCTCAGAGTGCTATGAAGAAACAGGCCTCGACTGGAATTCCTTTCTCTCTCTCCCCTCTGTCAGACTGTTGCTCTTCAGTGGGCCCAACCTCTCCAATTGCTGAGGTCACTATAAGTTTTGATATCTAAGTACTTTTAGTCATACAAATATTTTAAGTAAACGTGTCTAAAATTTCTGTCCTATATGGGGTGGGGAGTCCAAGTTCCCTTTCGGTGACCACAGGATTCTTTATAAAGCAGGATGAGGAGCTAGTGTTCTCTGTGTCCCAGTCTCCCCCTAAGTTTTGTCTCTTGCAGGTGCCGCCCTTGACCCTTTCCCTCAGCCCAACAGGGTCTCTCAGCTGGACACTGCCCAAGTCCTCTCTTTGTTCACCTGCCTCTGCCATAAACCTATGTAGTGTGTGCAACAGACTGTAGTGAGCGTTTTCAGATTTAAAAAACGGTCGTGTGGCCCTAAGGCCAACAAACAACTTCTTCAGATTGGTCGTTTCTGTTCCTATTAGCTTCCTCCCATCCCAGTTAGTCCTGTCATTGTCCATATCCCAGAAGTCCCAGCTTTCCATGATGTGGCCTCGCTGTGTTGTCCCCTGTGCTTCCATGCTTTTCTTCATTTCTCTTGCCCCTGAATTCCAAACCTCCACATTTCTGTTTATATCTTGTGCAGAGAAATTTTATTATCTTTTAGACCAGGTCATGCCCAGAGAAACATATCATAGCCGAACACACCCAGTGAAAGGGTTCTTCTAAATAAAGATAGTTCTTTTCCAGAGGTCTGCTCTTTGCATAGCGTCTCTTTGCCTGCCCTTGTGAAGTTATCACATCCATGTGTATCTGGCACTTACCTTCACTTAGCCAATAATTCAAAGGATGGAGAGGTCCCCCCTTCTAACCGGAGCAACTCCATCAAAGGTAGAGACGTGCAGGGCAGGCTGACAAATGAAACCAGGCAGAGAATGGGTGAGCAAAACCACTTATACGCAGCTGCGTACTATACATGAATTACATGGAAAACTAATCCTGTTCTGTGCACCAGCTACTCTCAAATAATCTAACCCGAACAGTAAACCTCTAAGGTATATATGATGATTATCATTTTCAGATGAAACTGAGCATCTACATAGCTAGTGTACTGAATTTAAAATTTCCCAGCATACATCAGACATACAGAAATGTGACTTTATAACTGAATTCAAAATTGTCATGAGCCGCTATATCTGGGGATGGCAGAAAACACTAAATATTTTCAGTGAAAAGTAGCTCAGTCACTTCTAGTTTAAACCTTAGACTCCTTTGTATAAGTATTAAATGAGATTTAGGCTTCTCTCTTCCAATTCCTTTCTGTTGACCTGGTGAGTCCTGTTGTGCAGAAGTTCACATTAATAGCCAGGTGCCTCCTGGCTAGGGCTTTCCAAGTGGTCATCCACCTTTGCATCCATTACTGAGGTGCCCACAGTTGGTTGTAATTCCCACCTGGTTTCCCAGCAAAGTAATGCATGTGGTTCTGCACTTCCTTTGCCCCAACTGGGATCTCATGGAGGATGCTGGCAGCCAAGAGTCAACCCACTCCTCCACCCACTCCTCCTCTGTTGGGGTCTTTCACCCATAGCCTTGCAAAGATGTCCCCTCTTCCCAGTATCCTGAAGAGCATGTGAATTCTCAGTTATCAGGAGTTGTAGGAACACTTTAGACTTCCTCATGCCTGCATTAGAGCCAAGGGAGAGTGGAGAAATAGAGAGTATTTCAAGACTACAGCTCTAAAAAGCACTGTGAGGCAAATTCCATTTTCTAGCTAAGTGACTTCCAAAGTAATTCAAGGAGAAGATAAGCAGAGCAGCTTCCAAGTCCATTGCTCAACAGCAGTTTATTCAGAAGGTCAGTATTATACTCAAATATTGCGATGCACATCAGTTGTGTAGTTTCTGAAATTTTAACCACACACAGAAAAAGAAAATCTTCACTAATCAGAAATTTTTTTAAAATATATTAATGCAATATCACAGATATTCGGTGACCTGGTACAAATGTATTATGTCTTTAAAAGAACTTTCAATTAACTACATTCATTTATTTTTTTAAATTGATGTGCATGTATAAAGGTTGCTCACCACTTACTAGGAGGTTGTTTCAGTAACCTGGAGTCTAGAATGATCGCAGAAAAAATAGAAAAGAAGAAATGGCTTTTACAGGTATAGATTGCTGTGGAAAGTGCTCGGCTTTAAATGTCTGGAAACAATGTGTGACAGGTCACTAGCCAAATCTTTGCATATTTATTTAACTAAAGGTGTAGCATAAAGGTGAACTTCAAATATTGGAAACCAAGAATTTTGTGTTGATTCACTCTTTTCAACTTTAGATGCTTCTTTTAAACCAAAGAAAAAATGTCTTAAATGCCTTTTCTATTTTATATACACATTTTATGTACTTAGATTGTTCTCCACTATTTGCTTCTACATAAATTTGGACCATACTTGAAACTTGAATCTTTAAGATGTGTCCCATAACTTGTGTGGAAGAAATTGCGAGCAGTGATGCAATGGTTTAAAAGCATAGAACTTGGTTTAATCATTGAAAACTTTGTAAGCTCTCATTTGTATAATTTGTGAGATGTGTTCCTGTACTCTCTTAAACAGTAAAGAGGACTTTTGAGAAAGTGTATGCTGTTTGAGTGGGATTAAGAGGGGGTATGAACTTTTTTTTTTTTAGTTTTCTGTTTGTTTGTTTGTTTGTTTTTATTACCCACTATTGCTTCAAGACCTACCCCTTTCAAGGTGTGGAATTTGATCATTCTCAATGAACATTAGACATCCTATTCTCTCACTCAGTAGTGGCCAGTGGTGTTTTATTTCCAAAGTCACAGAGCATGAGAGAGACAAACAGCAGAATTTGTAGTGTGCCAGATATGAAGGGGACTTCCTGCATCATTACGGTGATATCCTTTCTCCCTAAATAATATTTCACAAATATACTGATGAAGACAGATTCTGTTATCTGTCTTCAATGGGTCATAAGTTGAACTAGCACTGTATTTTTCCCTGAAAATATGTAAAGTTGTGACATAGTGTTTAATAGTTTTAAGCTTTTGCTGCCAAAATAAACAAAGCTGTATGAAATGACCCTCTCATCTTTGTAACAATAAAATGGCCTCCTAATATGTTTTCCTAACTCTGGATATTGTTACTAGTCCCCTGGATTTATGAGCCCCATCCTTTCCCCCAGTGGAAACCCAGTGAAGATTACAGGGTTTTGTTTTTGTTTTTTTTTAAGATTTTATTTATTTTTAGAGGGAGGGGAAGGGAGGGAGAAAGAAAGGGAGCGAAACATCGATGTGAGTGAGAAACAGGACCAGGACCATACCCACACCCAGGTATGTGCCCTGACCAGGAATTAAACCTGTGACCTTTCACTTTGTGGGATGGTGCCCAGCTGAGCCACACCGTCAGGACAAAGAATACAGTTTTTGACCAAATAACAGAACATGGAGGATGAAATTAGTTACATTAAATTACAACATGACAAAAGCCTTTGAAAACCTTTGTCATGATGCACCATTCCCACAACGTTAAACAAAACAGTAAACATAAATCAAGGAGAAATTAATATACTGAGAGGAAATTTTGTGAACTAGATCACCTGCAAATTTTGAAAGGGTCATTATTGATAGCCTGCAAGATATGGCAGTTGCTAACTTGGGGATCCTGCTGTACAAACATATGTGTAAGCTCTTCTTATTTAATCTTTGGATATAAAAGTAACTGTAACATTTTCTTGGTACACTTCTATATCTCAAAAAAAGCAAGTCTCTATTGCTAACAGTTGTATTCAAGAAAAGAATGGGCAAAGGGATGAAGAATAAGATACATTTCTATGCAATGTATCTTGTCTCCCTGTTTCTAAGTATATGTGTTTAAATAGCAGCATTCATTTTGTAAATTTTTGTAAAGATAAATTGCCTTCACCCTGGCTGAGTGGCTCAGGTGGCTGGAGCACCTTCCCATACACCAAAAGGTTAAGGGTTCGATCCCCAGTCAGTGCATATAGCTAGGTTTTGGGTGCGATTCCTGGTCAGGGGACGTACAGGAGGCAACCAATTCATGTTTTTCTCATACCAATGGTTCTCTCTCTGTCTCTCTCTCTTCCTCTCTTTCTAAAATCAATAAATATATCCTCAGGTGAGGATTAAAAAATAAATAAATTTTCTTCTAAAAACAAAAAGCAAAGCTTTGATACCTAGTTCCTTTATTTCTATCACACCCCAGATTTTTTGTTGGTTTAGCTTTTTTATTTCCCCTGAAAGACCTTATATTTGTTTTTCAAGTTTAATTCCACCCTGTTGGGTTGGGGGAAGATAAAAGCTTCTGATAGAGTTAATCTAGCTACATAAAAGTCTGTGTTGCATATGATCATAATCTTGACCTTCGATTAGATCTGAGCTAGTAATATATTGTGATTAATCAAAATGGGTTGCATTGCATGTAGTATGTTATCTTCACAGATGGGACAGAGAATTATCAGAGTTCTCTTGAATATTTGTTTTAATTCCTTCTAAGATGAAATGGCTCTGATTTCTTTTTTTCTTTTTTTCTTTTTCTTTTACTTTAAATCAGTTTGAGTTCCCCAAATGACTAAATGACTAGGAAGAAATTTTGAATTCTAGTTTTGCTAGGTTTATAGGTCAAAAGAGAAGAAACATTTTTTAATTCATAGTATTTCAACTTTTCCTTGAATATGCTTCATAGGTTTTAAAAAGTTGTAAAATTTAACCAATATTTTTATTCATTGTAGTTTGAATAAAAGTGTTCATAAAAGAATATAATGAAATATACTTTGTGGGAATGATATTGAAGTTTTTATTGTTCTTCACAGCATAAATCATTTTTTTCAAGATTATTAATTGCCCTTTTTCTAATTATCTGATTCCAGTCTAATTGAGATCTGATAACAGAGCTTTATTTTGACCCCTGAAACACCCAGAGCTCAGCAAGAACTCTCAGACACAAAATATTGACTAAATGTATGTCATTCAGCCAGTCATTTGGACCTTGCAACACATAATTTCTTTAAAAAGTTGCTTACCAAATGCTCTGAATTGAACCGCCTGCCCCAGAGGCACACGCAGCAGGGCCGCCCAACCCACGACCTGCGGGCTGCACGCGGCCCAGGGTGGCTATGAACAAGGCCCAGCACAAAATCATAAATTTACTTAAAACAGTATGAGATTTTTTGTGTGTGATTACATTATCACAATGTATTTAATGTGTGGCCCAAGACAAGTCTTCTTCCAGTGTGGCCCAAGACAAGTCTTCTTCCAGTGTGGCCCAGAGACGCCAAAAGAATGGACACCCTTGTTAGGGGCTCATTAAGTATATTTCTATGATTACATAGGAATCATTGAATAAAAGAATTGATAAAAGCTGTACAATTCATCTAATCCCCTTAAAGACTGGATTAGTGGCACACATATATTAAAATGAGAATGATTTAATTTCTTTAACTTCTTTTTTTTTCTTATAGGAGACCTGGTGAGCCTCCATTGATAAAAGGCTGGCTCCCTTACTTTGGAGTGGCCCTGACATTACAAAAAGATCCCATAGGTTTCATGAGAACTCTTCAACAGCAACACGGTGACACATTCACGCTTCTCCTTGGGGGTAAAGAGCACTTCATATATCATAATTTCTCACTTGTTCTTTCATGTCCTTATACTTTTCTCTAGGCAAAATATGGGATATTTGTACAGTATTGTTTTGTATGTAGAGCTAATACAAAAGAAAACTATGTCCTTCAGCATAGTAGTCCTCACATTAAAAAAACAAATTATGAAACACTCTTAAGGGTGCCTAGGGAATCTGACTCTCCTGCCATCGCTTGTTATTATAGTTTGGTTTGGTTTGGTCTGAAGAATGGTTTTTAAAAAGCTACAATATATTAATGGCCTTTATTTTGTAGAGCAGTTTTAGGTTTACAGAAAATTGATCAGATATTACAGAGAGTTCCCATATGTCCCTTTTTTCTCCCTGATCATAGTTTCCCCTGTTATTAACATCTTATATCAAAACTTCCTACAACTGATGAGCCAGTGTTGATACATTATTAAACATCTGTGATTTACATTAGGGTCTGCTCTTTATGGTGTACAGTTCTTTGAATTTTGACAAATGCGTAATGTCATGTATCCACCATTAGAGCATCACACAGAGTAGCTTTCGCTGTGCTAAAAACCCCTTATATTCCACATATTCATCGCTCTCCCCTCCCCAAGGCCCTAGTAACCACTGATCTGGAATGCATTTTTAATTGGAAAATGTTTATTATCCTTCTACTTTAATAAAATGTTTACAAGGCTAGATAAAAAAACACAGTAAGTTTACTATGTACCCCAACCTCAAAGGGCTAAGAGGAGAAGCTAGAATGTTCTTAATTCATCCTCCTTTAAGGCTTCTACTGTCCAGATGCATCCATATCTACTGCTACATAACAAACCTCCCACAGATGTAATGCCTGAAAACAACAACTGGTCTCGCCAGAGTCGCTTGTGTGGCCTGAGTCGTCTGGCTGCTCGATTGGAGATACATGGTCCATCCTGGCCTTACTGGTGTGCCTGGCAGGGCCTCCTTGTCCGCAGGCTGTGTCATCCTCAAAACGATATCCTCACTAGGTCAGCTCGTGTTTCAAGAGGGTCCAAGGAAAAATTGCAAGGCCTCTTGATGTTACAAAACCTCACTTCCACCACATTCCATCAGTCAGATCAAGTTGCAGGCCAGCACAGATTCAAAGGTAGGGAATTTGACTTCACTTCTTCCTGGGCTGAATGGCAGTCACATTGTCAAGGAACACATGTAGAGATAGTGGGGATTTATTGAGGCCATCTTTGCAGTCTTCCACATCAGCTCATCCCCTGGGCTACTATTCCCTTTCTTGATTTTTGTCTGTCCTGTTTATGCACCAGAAGGCTGATCTCTACAGTCTAGATTCTCCACACTCCTTTGCCCTCTGACTTCCGGTTGGGGTGCTGGTGAGAGAGGGCAGGTGTGTGCCAGCCCCATCACTCACTGGGCTCTGGTAACACAGTTCACCCTCCTTCCTAATGAAATTGAAGACATCAGGCATGACCTCACTCAGATCCCCACATATCCACCAAATGTACCATGTCACACAACGATTTTTAACACCTATTCTCCAATTTCAGTGAATGTTTAAGACAATCTGGGTACCTGTTTCCATGAGCCTTACTTCCTGCATTCTCTGGGCTGGCATTCTACTGTGTATTTATCTCACATGTGTATCTTCATTTTTTTCTCTCTTGAGTCCTTACCCTTTGCTTATAACCATAAGCTCTTCCTATATTCTCCATCTAGTTAACTTTTTGCTTCTTATTTTTTCTCTCTCTTTGGCACCCAGATTTTTTCAGAGTTATCTACATTTGCTGCTTCTAGTTGCTTACCTCCTAGGAACCCCCTAACCATAACCAGCCTTCTGCCTTGCCGAACTCAGTAATGGGCCCTCCCCTGGCTAGACCTCTCTACTTGGCTTGATAATACTGATCCCTCACTCCTTCCTGAAACAGCTCTGTCCCTTCACTCCCATGACACTGCACCTTCTGGTTCTTTTGCCAACTTGGGGTATTTCCCATCAGGGTCTCTTTAGGCATGCCTGTTTTCTTTGCACAACCCCTTTTATTTCCCTCTTACCAGCATTAGAATTATATGTTCTATTCCTAAAGAATTCAGGTGATTTCTTCTTACTGTAATTACTTAGCTGAGTATCAGAAGCTACCTTTTGTACACACAGAGTGACTTCATTTCATTACTACCATTTTAATGTACTTGGGAGGAAAAAAATGAGCCAACTGGATGAAATTGTAAGCATGATTGAATTCTCACATGAGCAGGCAATGTTCTATTCATCACAACTTCCTCCTTTACCCGGCAGCTGGCAAGTCTCTTCCAAAAGTAATTGTATGCACTCTGATTTCAGAAAAATTGAAATGGAAAAGAATAATGCATCTTAGAAAGACAGAAATTATCATATACAAACACAATCCTTACTAGGGTTCCCAAAGCCTGAGCTCCACTTACCTTTCCAGCCTCCTCTCTAGCCTTGTGCTTAATGCACCAGTAATGCACCACATGGTTTGAAATTTCCTCCTCATACTCCAGGCCCTTTTGTGCCTCTGTGTTTTCTCTCCCTGTTTATTCTGCCAGAATGCTGCTCTTCTCTTTTTGAGTCATCCTCAAAAGGTGGCTGACATGGACTCATCACCTAAGGTCATAGTCACGTGTCACTTCCTCCCCGAAGCCTTCACTCACCATTGCCCCTTTCCGTGCCATGCCCATGCCTCTCCTCCAGGCTCCCATTACTCCCAGTATCACTTCTGTCTTAGCGCTTAATAAGCTCTGAATTTATTGCTAATTCGGTTGTCAATTTCTCTTCATTATTTTCTAGCTCCTCTATTGCTAACATTTAGTCCAGAGCTCAGCACTGATGGATTCACAATAAATAATTGATGAGGAATTTCTCAATACCTTAGACTGATAAAATACTAGAAAACAAATAAAGGCCATAGTTGGGTCTTCTATTCTGGGTGAGCTTCGGTTTCGTAATACAAAACTGTATTCATTTTTTTTTAAGAGTCACTTAAAAAAATTCAACCTTATATTCTAATGAATAGATACAACACGTTGTTGAAATTTTATATTGAAATTTTAGCTTTCCTTTTTAAATGCATTATACAGAAATAACCTAAGATGACTAAGCAGAAACTTATGGCAGATTTGAATCATTGTATTCATTTAAAAAAAAACAAAACACACAGTTTCTTCTGACATTTGATATCTTAGTTTTAGATACTGAAAAGCTTGCTGAGTTTCTTACGTCTCAGTAATTTGACCCTGATTATGGCTTTGACCTCAACAGCAGACAACCACAGTTGAATAGGTACCATTACTTCTCTCTGGCTTCTGACTAGAGTGTGAATAAATTCCTATTAAGATATCCTATTAATGTATATGGTTCTAATGATCAGTTTGCAAAATACCTCATTTGGAAAATGTGCAATGAGGAAGAGTTTTCCACCTTTGTCCCATAACATGATTTCAGTGAGTAATGTTCTCATATGACAAGTAAATGATTGTCATCCCAAAAAGTCTCAAGGGGCACGATGTCATCTTAATAAATAAATTAAAAGGTACATCTCATGAGAAACCATGTCAATTCATGACCTGTGGCAGAAAATAGTTCTCTAATTGTTTTTGTGTGGTGGTGCGGCCGAATCGTTTTCCCTAGATGTCGTGCCTGGGAAGCGGCACTGTTCATCATGTCAACTGCTAGTGTAATCTCCTTAATGAGAGGGGGGCTGTGTGATGTGGTCACCCCATCAAATAAAAAGTTGGTTTATATTCCACTCCTCCAACTAATATTTTCAACTTGAGATTTTTTTAAAAATCCATTGAAGAACCAGCTAAACATGGAAATTAAAAGCTTATCATTCTGGAAAATTTCTTTAAAATTCAAATTTATTTCAGATTTGTTGACTAGGCATTTCTATTCCAAATAGCCAAATAATTGTTCTGAATTCCCATGTATGTATCTCTGTAAAGCACCAAATATCTGAAATGAAAACATCAAAACTCCATTTATAATGATCCAGATGTCCAACTTCTTATGTATACAAGACACTAGTGTGAGTGATCTAAGTCATGTTTTGACATTTACTGACATACTTTGCATCATGTAGCTTCACCTTCCTAAAGGAAGTAATCTTGAAGGAAGTGAAAAAGGCTGGTGAGTCAGTAAAGGATTGTACATAGGTTCTATAGGAATGCAGGGCTAATATGTTAAGGCCCAGACAGCTCCTACAAAGGGAAGAGAATGAAATTATGGGCAAAGAGAACATTAAAAATTTTGACCCTACTTCAAATTCAAATATACTGCTCACAAAGAACGTGTGTGTGTGTGTGTGTGTGTGTGTGTGTGTGTGTGTGAGAGAGAGAGAGAGAGAGAGAGAGAGAGAGAGAGAGAGAAAAGTAAGCCTCATTTTGACATTTATATTTTAGACACATGCGAACTCTGAAATTCTTTAAATGAATTGTTTTACGTCAACTGCTGACACCATTCTTTTCTTTTTTTGGAAAACATGGCAAAGGCTATAGCTTCTACCTTGTGATCTTTGTAAACTAGGCAACTTGCCTGTTGACACTCAATTATTTACATAAAATTACATTAAAGGGAAAGTTAATTTTGCTCCAAGAATCCATGGCCTTCAAAATAACTTTTCAGATTTCCTTTGTTAAGAAATTTAAATTCATTTTATGAATGTATATGTGTTTTCCTAACTGTCTGATTAAAGATTACAAAGAAACTCTGGTTTTGCATCTCACATTAGCAGATGGTGGACAGATGGTTTAAATTAATATTAATTTTGGAAAACTTAGCTTAAATTGTTTATACTGAAGATTAAAAGTTGGAAAGCCAGCTAACATCTCCAGGGTTATTAGTACTTCCAGACCCACTTGAGAAGCAAAATCCAGAAATCAAAATGTCCACTTTTAAAGAAATCCATATCTTGCTCAGAAAGACAGATAAAACTCAATGCCTTGATGTGGAATAAAATTAAAATAAAAAGGGGAAAGAGAAAATACAGATCCTGAAATGGAAAGAGCATTGAAAACAGTGGGAATTTTATCTATAAACAAATTGCTTTAAGTTGATCAGTAATGATTTTTACATTAAAGAGCCTATATGCAATAACTGCTTATTTTTTTAAAATGTTAGTAATTGGCTACTAACCAGAGTATTTTTTTCACATTTAGCTCTTATTCCTTTTATTTGAAATTAACTGTATCATTTTTCCCATGTCCTCTCCCCCAAAGACAGATAGAGAAAGAGGGACGAAATATGTGCTTGTGATGAATTATAGAGAAAACTCTGACCCACTACAGCCCGGACTGCAGGGGACTGGCACATGCTGTCATAGCCGAATAGTTTTGTCTTTCCACTTAGATTTTGATGATTTTAGAAAATTGAGAGGAAAAATGTCAAAATATACCCTAAAAAGTGTGTTTTACAAACTGAACCTTTTATACATTCTCTGAACTTTAGTGACAAATTTAAAATAACCCTAAAGACATTTAATAAAATCCTTTCATTTAGTAAAAGGAGAAAAGTATGAATCACCACCTGTGAAAATACACAGCTTTGCCTAAAATGATGCATTTTGCAAAATAAGAGAATTGATTCTTTTTTTCAATTATCTGTCAGGCAGATGCTGGCAATTTTATTTAATTAAGCTGCTATGGTAAAGCAGGTGTCAGAAAATATGCCCAAGTCCTGTTGAGTCCTCTTTCCTCTCCCCAGGGGGAAAAAAGATTGAGTTTATTTTGTAGATGCAGCTTTGGGATCTGACCAGAATGAGTAGTCATTTCTAGCTTTCCTGTCATTCCTGGATTGGCCCACCTTATTAAGTAAATCAAGGGGAAATAGAGTGAATAAAATTTAAGTCATATGGTTTATTTTTAGAAAAAAATCATAGCACATGTACCCCCATGTATATTAAAATTTTAAGTATGTTTTAAAATTGTAAAACAAACAAAAAAACATTTATCTTTTTCCTAGGATTAGGTTAAAAATTAATCAAAACTTTATCCCAAATCTTGTACCAAATTAAAGTTGTGTGATGCTGATGAAGTAACATAAATAACAGGTGAGAAGCTGTTCACCTCAGAAAGCTACACGAACATATATGCACACACGTAAAGGGAAATGATAAAGTTAAGAAGAAAGTATAGATGATCCTATGTACTTCAAGGTCTATTTATTAATTTTCTAGAAGACAATACATAGGCACTAAAATGTGTAGGAGCATCTAAACTTCATATGTGTTCTTTGGAAGGGCAAACTTATTAAATGCTGTTATTGGATACAACCTGCATATTTCATATAATTAGAAGGAGGCTTAAAACAGTACTAGAGTACTCCAAGCCCAGTGAATCAGAATCAAGAAGAAATCTGTATTTTTAACCAGTACCTTAAATCTTTTAATTGGGTAAGGTTGGACCACACTGACGTATAAAAAGACCAAATATCACCACCTCAAAGAACTCTTTTTGATAACTCTTGAAGGCAGACTGAAGCAGACTCCACTCTCTGCCTCACACCTCTGCTATATCACTACCCATATAAGACAGTGTTTTCTTTACATCCTTATAGCCCAAGAGGAAAGAGATTCAATCAAGATTTCAATAAAATTTGAATGAATATAAGGATGAATGAATGAATGAGTGAATTAATGAATGAATGAATTCTAGTTTGGAATCCTGTTTTAGTATGTGATCTTGGACATGTTACTAAACCTCCCTGAGCCACTATTTTCTCATCTATAAAAATGAAAATTCTGACCTTTTGTGATTTATCTGTGTTGAATTAGGCATTCATTTGTACGTACCTACTTCATACCACATCTTTATTTATTTTGGTTAAAATTATTATATCTAGCCAAAGCTAAGATGATACCAGTTATGAAAAAGCTATTTATAAAGTGTAAATAATCAGTAACGGAATGGCATCTCAACAATTTGATTTGTTTGATTTTGTTTGTGTTATTGGAGCAAAAATATGAGAAGTGTTTAAGTCAAGGGATTCTGAGAACATTTAAAGGATAGTTTAATATTTAAGTAGTTAGTTAAAATAAGAATTTGAAGAGTATACTACCTTTTTTTTAACTCATTAAGAATTTCAGAATATTTAACTCCAAGCTTCTAGAGTTTTCCCCACCACCTTCCATTTTAAAAGGAAACATGTAGTGGACCTTTTAATGAAATGGATTTTTATTAAACTTTGCCCCTTTCTAGATGTTCATTATTAAGATCTAATTTTCATTAAAATATTTTCATATTTCTGGGGGGATTGCTGTTTTTGCTACCAAATGAGCTCATATTCTCATTTCTTTTAGGAAAATACATAACATTTATTCTGGACCCTTACCAGTTCCCGTTAGTGATGAAAAATCACAAATTAAGCTTTCAAGAATTTTCTAAAGGTATTTTAAAGAAATTATTTTCCATCCAAAAGATAATGGCCAATGATGACCTGAACAACGAGCTTCATGACTGCTATCAACTTTTACAAGGGAAATCCTTAGACGTACTCTTGGAAAACGTGTGGCAGCACTTACAACAAGCTTTTGAACCCCAACGATTTAAAACCACAAACTGGAACACGACACACTTGTTGACATTCTGCAGCTCAGTAATATTTGAGTCTACATTTACAACCATATATGGAAAATTTATTGCTGGCGATAGGAAAAAATTTATTACTGAACTTAAAGATGATTTTTTAAAATTCGATTCCAAATTAATACGTTTATTATCAGACATACCCATTGGGCTTCTAGAAAATGCCAAGTCAATTCAAAAGAAACTTATAAAACGTTTGACATCAGAAAACTTGGCTAAGTTACAAGGATGGTCAGAAGTTGTTCAAATGAGGCAAGATATCCTGGAGAAATACTATACATTCAAGGACTTTGAAATAGGAGGTAAGAAACTTCTGAGTGATTACTTGCCTAAAATAGAATAATTTACAATAAGACCTTTGAAATAAAAAGACAAAATCGCGACCTTGAAAATTTTTATGCTCTTTCTAATTGGCTAATGATGAAATGTTTCACTCTGAAACAACCCTCTGTGATAATTGATTTTTTCTTTCTTTTTTTTTTTTTTTTTTGCTGAGGTGGTAAAACAAGATACTTAATGGTGATAATGAGAAAGAGTATAACTAAGCTGCATTTACTCCTCTTATCTCATCCCTCACCTCCCCACCCCCCCACACACACATTACATTTTAAACTATTCTCATTAAGCAGAAAATTAGACTTCAGAAGCCTATTGGTCCTCATTAGCATGCACTGATCCTTGGCTGGGTCTGTGTCCTAACATCTTTTAATTAGCACACTGCAAATCTAATCAGTGTAATAAACGCTATTAATCTTCCTTTTCACTTATTTTCTCCCAGCACATCATTTAGGCTTTCTCTGGGCCTCTGTTGCAAACACTATTCCATCCATGTTCTGGGCGATCTATTACATTCTACGGCACCCAGAAGCTATGGCAGCGCTGCGTGACGAAATTGACCATTTGCAGGAGTCAACAGGTCAAAAGCGAGGGTCTGGATTTTCCATCCACATCACCAGAGAACAATTGGACAGCCTGGTCTACCTAGGTAATTTATTTTTATCTGTTATGAAGAAAAGAAGGTTACTTCTCTGCAAACTCAGTTTATCACTCAAAGCTATTTACCAAGAGGTGGAGGACACAGCTGCCTAATTGACATAATAACACCCATTTACATCAATTATAAATTATGTAGTTTATAGCTGTAGATACTCTCGTTGCATGTAAACACTAAGGCCTAGGTAATTAACTATGCAAGGTATGCAAAAGGCTAGACCAAAGCTTTGCAATTATTTGGAAAAAAAGTTTCTGCCTATTAAGTCATTTGATTCTGAGCATGTGTTGGCATGCTAATGTCTTTCAAACACTGCTGTTCTATCTCGTCAAAAAAGGTATTTGGGGCTTGAAAAAGAAAAGTATTTCAGAAATGCAACTTATGTGCAAAATGTATTTATTCTACACTAAAATGGTGTCTATATTTTCGTGCAGTGTTAGAATGTTTTATACAACTTGGAGTGCATGCTTTTGAAAAATGTAGTACAAATGATTTCCACAGGAAATTCATGATTTAAATACACTGTGGGGCAGAAGGGGGAGGAGGAAAACGGAAAGGGGACAGGGAGGGAAAAGAAAAAGAAACAACTATAAATTACTTCATGTGAAATGTCAATATTTATAAAATATTCACTGTCTCATCAGATATGCATGGTCACTGTGTTAAGTACATTTTAGGTCAGGAGAGGGTTGGTTGTTTTTCTGTTTTTACACACACCTGTATACCAGTGACACCTGCTTTTGATGACAGTGGAATGCATTCTCCTATACTGGTTTTGATAGGACTGCCTAGGACTGTGTGATACACTTTAATTCCCAAAGTTAAATTCCATATCAGTGAGATATCCTCTATTCCTTTTATATTGACATTTCATCCTGTGGTATCCCGTACTGTATAATAGTCCCATTCTCTGGGCAAAGGCAGGAGTAAGTCTTTATAAATCGCCATTCCTTCATTCCTTTGACAATGTAGGAAAGCATTTTAGTCCATATTGGTCTCAATTTTTTGTCTTTTAAATATGTTCCAGTTTTTTTGTGGAAACTTCTAAACACGAAGGCCCTAGAGTCTTGTCCACCTGTTGGCCTTAAGAAGAGTGGCCCCAGAGACTGTTGCCACCAGTTCGAGTGAAGCCCATCAGGAGCAATAGTAGAACCTGGCCTTGTACTGACAGCTGACTAGCTTGTTCAGTCAGGAAAAATGTGTCACCTCATAGTTTGCTGTTTTTAGCACACATTATCAAAATAATTTTATATGTACTTGGTGAAAGAAAATAATCCCGCATTAATAAAATACAAATATTATTTTATTTTGCTTTCGAAAATTAGTGAAGAACAAATGTACAAAATTTGCATAAAGTTCTGGATAGCTGACTTTACATGGATACACAGCATCTTCTGAGCAGAAGAGATATGATTCTGTAAAGATCAAGGATGTTTTTCCCATATATTCAATTGCATTTTATGAGTCAGATGACATATACTGAGAAAGAAGGCAAATAAACTTCAAGGAATATATGTTTGTATTCCATAGGCAGTTATTACTCTTTTTTAAGTATCTTTTATTGATTATGCTGTTATAGTTGTTCCAGTTTTCCCCCTTTGCCCCCCTCCATTCAGTTCCCCCCTTTTTTTAGGGAAAAGTCATCAACTCTCTTTTTTACTCCAAGTCTCATTATTGAAAGAAAAGACCATTTTTAAGTTGTGGTATTAAAAGAGGAAAGTTTAAATTTATTTGATCAAAAGAAATGGGTCCATTCAAGTCCACACCTAGAGCTAGAGATTTTCATCCTTGGAGTGCTCATAAATTTACAGCTCATTGATCATCGACAAATGAACAACAATAGTCCCACCTGAGTGTAGACCCACCCGGATAAAGGCAGTGCCTTCTGTCACCTGGAAAGTGGACCTCTGTTTATCACAAGCTTGGTTATGAGCAGAGGCCAGGTAACATTCGTTATGAGAACTTAATCTTCTAGACAATGCTGTGCATTTTTTCTTTCATGAGATAGACTGTTGAATGCAGAGAGGAGCAAATTTTTATATGACTCAGTAACACCAGATAACCTCTGCATCCAGGCAGAGCTCAACTGTATTTCTGTATATCAAAAGAGTTTGAACTGTATGTACAAAAGGCAAGATTTACAGATTAAATATTTGCACAGTGTACCATATGGTATGAGTGTATGTGCTTCCTCTTCTGATCTCCTTAAGGAAGAGTGCTATGTATTCTAAGTACAATTTCTTTTTAAAGAGATATCTTGAATTTTTATTACTGTAAAAAAAAGATCATGAGGATTAAATGAATACTGCATTTTTTTTTCAAACCGGGACAGAGAATTTTGTGATTAGTACAGCAGAGGGATGGGAGATTATTTTTTACAGAGATATTGCATGTCAGCACACATTTATTATACAGAAAGGTTGAAAAGGAAAGCTAGAATGCCATAGAAAAGAGTGTCTTATTGCTGAACAAAAATGATTTCTCTAGAGTGGTTGAGAGGACAGAGCCCAGCATGGCACAGGTGATACAAATCTTTGTGCCTATCTTACTGCCATTCCTGGCTCAACCCTGTAGGCCTCAAATGTATCAAATTTCCTCTGATGTCAATATGCACCTAATGTCAGGAAAAGGTAAAATGTGCAACATAGCTTAGGCTTTTAAATACCAAGCCCAAAGCAATCATCTCTTTTAAGAGGTTGTAATGGATTTATGCTTTTATCCAATGCTCTTGAAAATCTGTCTTTAAAACCATTCTCCCTTTTGCTTAAAGAAAAACACAATTTTATATTTTTATATATTTATGTAAGTGATAAGAATTTGGCTTATCATGACCTCACTAAAGTGCAACATCAATTTAGTAAAGGTCTCTACCATTAAATTTAAATTTAAATTTAGATAAGTTCTAAATACAGTGAAGCTCAGATAACAGATACTTGGGTCCTAAATCACAATAAAAATTGTTGCTGAGAAAATGGAAGTCTGAAAACCTCTAAGAGAAAAGTAAGAGATAATGCAAGGAGCAGAAGCTCTCAAAATTGAGTCATACTTCTTACTTCAAGGTTTACTGAAATAATGTATGTAAATAACTTAGGAAAAAGTATGGGTTCAATAAATGTTATCTATTATCATCACCAAAATGATATTACACATCAATGCCATCCCTACAATGTTTATACTGTTTTCTTTATTTTCAAGTATTTCTGAACCAAGCGGGTACGAAATTCAAGTCTACTTTACCCTGCGGGAAGGCACTGTCTGCATAGCACACATGAAAAGAGCAACCGTACTCTAAGTAAGAACATAAGGCAAAGTTAAGGAGATTATAACTCCTTAACTGCTCAGGTTAATTGCCAGCAATTATATATCCTGAAAATGAAAAAAAGTTGCAAATGTAGTTCAACTTAGGGATACTGGAATCAAAGGAGGGAATGTATAACTAGGGTTTGGTAAAATTTGTAATTTTTTTTTAAAAAGAATATTATAGTAACTAGAATTATGAGCTTTGCTGCGATTCTTCAGTAAAATTTTATAAGAGACCTCTAAGCCCCTTTTTTTCTGTGAGTAAGTGGAAGAGGACACAAAAGAATGATTAGTTGGAAAAAATAAAGATGAATTACAAATAATAATGATTACTAGGCATAGTCCATATTAAAACTATTAATGGTTTTGATGTTTCACAGCAACTTTATGGACTTATGTTGTTTTGTGTGATCTTCACCTAGATACTGGGGGACTGGAGCAGCTATTATTTTTATAGAAGAGAAAATTCAAGGGGAGAGGGTATAAGGAAACTAAATGGTAACAGAAAAAATGCAATAAAAATTAAAAGATAATACTCAGAATGCTAAATAATTAGCCTAAGACCATGGAGGAAAAGGAGAGAGGCAGGACTTTAACCTGGCCTTTCGGTCTACAA
Organism: Mormoops blainvillei; assembly: GCA_004026545.1. Lineage (NCBI taxonomy): Eukaryota > Metazoa > Chordata > Mammalia > Chiroptera > Mormoopidae > Mormoops > Mormoops blainvillei. The sequence goes on from PVJD01000172.1 coordinate 352,655, forward strand.
CCAGGCTTTCCCCTCAGACCCCTCTGACACCAGCACCATTGGAGTCCGTTTCATTGTCCAGACTGAAAGGGAAGAGGAATTCTTCGTATCATGATTCAACAAAGTCAGCCATAATAGTCACGTGGACGAGATCTGAAAATGTGGGCTAGAGGATGATATTTTTAATTTCTGATGAGACTTTAAGAATGACAGTATTAATAATTATTTTACTATGTGGCAGGCATGTATATTAGCTTATTTAATCCTCAAGTATTGTCTTTAATTATTGGGTAACAAGGTTCAGAATGATTAGTTAACCACCCAAATCATACAACCAGGTAGTGGCAGAGCCAGAAATTGATGCCAGGTCAGCCTAACTTAGTGCTAACCATAAACACTGTCACCTTATGGAAAAATGCCCTAGAAATGTACCAGAGACACTGACCAGCATTTTCACGTGGATATCTATCACTAATTCTCCAACACAGTTGGATTTGAGTGTGAGAGTGGGGTTAGAGGTCCACATCAGAATTTTGTGGGTGTTTTTTTTTAATAAAAATAAATTTTTCATTTTGAATAGTTTTAGATTTACAGAACAGTTAAAAAGATAATAGAGTTTCCACATATTCCTGGCACGTATTTTCCCTTATTATTAACATATGAGTGTGGTATATTGGTAAAATTGTGGATGTTATTTTGAAAAAGCTAATTTAATATTATAAAACACTGTATTCGAGAAATTAAAATTGTACATACTTTAGACAACAATAGTAAATTTTACAAAAAAGTCCTCATTTCCAGTGGAGCTATACAGGAGGTATCAATTCTACCTCATGTTAGAGACTTCAAACTGGAGCTAAAGGGAGAAGCATCTTCCATAAAAGAGCACACCAGAAATAAGACAGTGAAGTTTTTATATGTAATCTAAGGAGACATTAGTTTACTAGTGAAAAATACTGATTTGGATGTTATTCGAATTTCTAGCTCAGCATAAAGCTAAGAGGGTTAGATAATAATAATGAATGCTGGAAGCAGGAGCTGAAAGGATTGAGAGGGAAATTTAATGAGAATGCAGATTATTGTATTTAGGCCTAAAAATCAACTGCATAAGAATAGCATGAGGAAATGTGTGGCTGAGCACAAGAGGTTTTAAAACTGTGGTTCTTGGCCTGGATTCCTCATTGGAATCATCTGGGAAGCTTCAAAAATTCTCAAACCCGGCCCCACCAACAGAGGTTCTGATTTCAGTGGCCTGGGGTGCAGGCTGATGACTTTAAAAACTCTCCAATGATTCTAATGTGCAACCAAGGTTTAAAAGCACATATTTAAAAGTGTTCGTTATTGCATTGGTCTGGGAAGGAGCATTTTTTATTATTATTATTATTATTATTATTATTATTATTAAACCATCTTTGGTGATTCTAATGGACAGCCAGCACTGATAACCTCTGGGATATCAGAAAGTTTTAAACAAGTAAGTGGTTATATTATTTCAAAAATATGTTGTTCATTTGCTTCCAACAAAACATTAACAGAAGCATGGTATTCAGGGCGGGGAACGTAATTCCTTTCCACTTTTCCAGCTGAAGTAGCACACCCGGTTCTGCCACATTTTAGCGGTACATTTACTAATTGAATTCATCCAGTATGTCAAAAAAAGGAAAGCCATATCTTCTCTGACACACAGTCTAAAAATGACACGATAGTTATCTTTAAATATTTGTAAAGGGCTGTTATGTGGAAGAGAAATAAGAATTTTTTTCCTTTGGGTTTTCTAAAAGGGAGAGATGAAAGGGAGGCAAATTTCAGCTCAGTATGAAAAATAACTTCCCACTAAAAGGGACTTCCTGCATGCCATCATTGGAGATATCCAATTAGAAATTGTACAGTATCTTCACTAAGATCTCGGGACACATTCCTGTTGATATGTACCTTCCAACGGTGAATCACCTAGATTGCACTGGCCTTGAGGTCCACATCCACATGCTGCGTTCTTGTTTCCTACGTATGTGAGCCACCATTCCACACCAGCAGCCGTGGCCCTGAGCTGAGCAGGACCTGAATAAACATCAATTGAATAGACGAATGTTGACCTTACATGCCTATATTTTAGCAGTAAACCAAAGGCCATGTCTGCAGTGCAGAGTGGAAGAAACCATTCACCTGAACCAACACAAATTTATTTTTCACTCTGCTTAAAATTGTTGATCCCAAAATTAGTTATTTTACTTCCCATTATCTGATTATTACAATTTCAGATTTACCTTCTCACCTGTCTCGAAGGCAGTTGCATAAAATCACACAGGCATCTGGACCCTCACACCCTCTAGAACAGACTACCTCCAGGTCCCCCTCTCCCTTTCTCAGCTGTCTTCTTCCTCAGACCTCCCAAGTGCTCAGCCCCAGCCTGGCTGTTCCTTTCACTCCAGCCACCACCGCTATCCACTGATCGCCATGGCTAATCAGATGGTATGGCAGTCTGCACCAATCATTAAGATGACCCAAATTAACAGCCTGGCCATGTCACAGTACATTCATTCCATATACACAGACATGGCTTAAGTGTGAGGCAGAAACTTGGATGTGCTTATTTGTGTTTGCCCTGTAACATGCATTATTGATAGTCCTGTGCTGCTTCTGCACTTTAAATCTGAAATGAGAATCATCTGTCAATTATTACAGCCTGAATTGAGATCTAAGGGCAAAAGAGAATGTGTATATGCCTTTTTCTACCACCATTTCTTTCATTTGCCCTTTTCTTTCACAGTTACATTGTAAAGCATCTTAGCTCAACACGTTCCTCAGCTTTTTGCCTACAGTGGATACCGAATCAGAATATTTTTATATCCCAAAGAGAAACAAATCCTCCCTAGCCAGGCGAAGAAGGCAGTGCAGGCTCTGAACTGTAAGCTGCTTGTGGGAACTCCATTCCGTAACCCAATGTCCTTGCGAGTACTGGTCAGTAAAACTTAGTTCTTAATAAAACACAAGCAGGCTTATCTTAATCACCGTTGCAATTGTCAGCACTTTACAGTGACTGGTGTAAACTATCCCCCAAATATTTGCATTCTTGATAGCCGTTTTTCTACAATGCTTTTAATAAGTAGAGGGTCCTATTACCTGCTGAATGTTAATATAAATTAACAATCCATTATGCACAATAAGTTTTATAAAACATTTACAGATAGAGATCATGTTTAATTAAAATTAACTTGCATATGAAAGCCAAGTGCACTAATGATCACAATGACCTTTTATTACCTACAGTCCCTTGTTTTGGCTGGAATGATTGACAGCTTGCTGTTTGGCTACCATGTTGAATTTCAGCTGACAAGACTTTTCATTTTAACTCAATTTGCCCGCCTATCACAAGCTGGTGGCAGGCCAGACCCAAGTCACCCAGCTTTGCCTCAGCAGCTTGCTCTAGTTCTCATTAGTACGCATTTATTCAGTGGAAATTGGAAGACAAATGCTTGAAGGCATGTGAACTAAGTATAGCAAATTAGGTTTAAAGACTGAATATTTATAAGTATATGGAAAGTTTTTTTTTTTTTAATTCTAGAGCAAATTGAGAACTGAGTGCTAGCTTTGGCATAAAAGAAATAAAGATAGAAGGGGGAAGGAAGATTCTAAGAATAACAATACTATAAGCTTTTTCTTTCCATTTTGGAAATATGTAAAATGTCTCTGACAACACCTTATCAAATACCAACCTGGCCTCTCGTGGAGTGCTTGCGCAATGAAGTTTAGCACCTCGTGCGTGAGAAGGGGGGAAAATGAGGGTCATGTTCAATTGTTGCTTGGTTATCCCTTGGTATGTTTTAAATTGCCTTGTTTGTTCGGCACTAGCACAGAAACAGATGTTGCTCTACCGTGCAGGATAATTTACTGATCCTCCTGGTGCAGCATGGAAGGCCTCCCAGGGCCCAGCTGGTCTGTCAGTGGCACTGGCTGGTGTCTGCTCAACTATGACAACTACAAGTAGAGGCTGCAATTTTTTTTATTGTGCAGTTGTCATTCTTCTCAACATATAGCTCTGCCTGCGTTCTTACTGGGCTGGTGGAGAAGCTGCTGGCTTTTGTGCCTGTATGTGGCAACACAGAGCCACGGAAGCCTGGCTCTCTGTTGTTAATAATAATGCAACTCATTACTTCTGTCATCTAATGATTATCGGCATGATCGCTCAGAGCAAGAGCCAACCTCGTCTTGCACACATAACTGGTACTGGAAGGTAAAACAGATTTGTCATTTACGATCTGACCGCTAAGCCACACTTTGTGCTCCATTATTGTGATTAACTTCTGCATAAGATATGCTTGCCCAATTGTCATTTGTGATACTGCAGTGGGCGCAAGCTGCCCTGCTTCCTGCGAGCACGTCGGCCAATCAGATGTGACCGTGTTATTTGGACTATTAAATGCCTGCCCTGTCACAGCAGCCACCCCACAATTATTTAGCTTTTGTATTTCTTCTTCCCACACCCCTACTGGACTTGGTGGGGAAACGGCGCAGCTACATATGTCAGCTACCATTTCACACCACAAGCTGAAATGACGCTGTGCTGTTGTTGACCCAACAGAGCCAGCAGCCGTACAGGGGGTGCAGACCCTCGATTTTTACCATAGAAATGTCGGTCGCTAATGTTCTGCCGGCTAAAATCCATTGTGTTAGGTGCCTTGCGGCTATCTGCAGTGGAGTCCATGTTCCAAAACCAAAGTTCTTTTCTGGCCTCATCACCAACAAACTGTTTTGATTCTGCCTGATTATAATAATGAAGGCAGTCCAAGAGAATATGCACAGCCTCACTGTACGTCACATTGAATCACCACACTGCCACGCAGAGCTGACCGCAGCCTCATTTCTTTAGACAAATGCATGCCCAGGGAAAAACCTCCCGGGAGACAGCACCCAAAGCTACTTGATAGCACTATACAGCTGTGCATATTTTTAATTTTAGTGAAATAGTGTTTATTTTTATTTTTTGGCTGATGAGAGCTCCCACTGACCAGTCAGCTTCCATAATTAATAATGAGTACCCATGTTTCAGAGCTTTGCCGAACACTAGGAAACTGAGCTGTGTGTGTGCGTGTCTGTGATTGTACAGTGCATGCCATAACAACCATTTGTTACCATCTGAAGGGGGAAAATACTCAATTTGGAGCTCTCTTTCACATTGCTGATTAGAAAGAATCAAGCTTTCTATTCTAGGGCCCATTCACATTGGTGAAAACATAGTCAGTTTTGATTATGAAGGCAGAGATGCAGACCTAGACAGGAGCTACATGCTGATATGCATGCTATCAGAATGATTTATGCAAATTATGCATATTATTCCCAAAGGAATTCCTCCTCAAACTGCCAGGATAAATTGCCGGAAATTAGCCATAAAATCTGTCGTGCTAGGAGCAAAAGGTGAAGGCCACTGGGAAAGCAAGGACATTCAGCTTCTGGAATCTTCCAAGTTATGATGGTGGCTGTTATTTTCCCTGGGTGCAAGGGAAATAGGGTATTCTTCTGAATCCTATAAAAGTATTTTTCCTTTGAAATTTTTTCAGCAAATGCTGACTCGCATTTTATTTACAGCTAGCATAAAAAAATTTAAGTGTTACGCTGTCTAAGGAAGCACCACTACAATCGCTTCACTATTAACTGCCTAAGTGGTTGTTAAATGCCTCAGCCTGGCCCTGAAGGCTTAGCTGTTCTGAAGGTTGGTGAAATAACCCATGAGCGTTTAATTGGGGTATGGTTTTAATTCACAATAGGTACACTCGTAACACAACGTTTCTCTCTTGCAAACTATTCTTTCCTTCAAAAGTCCTAACTAGTGACTTTCTGCCCAAGCGCAGCACTGTTGCTCCCTCTGTGGAATGCCGGGCCACAGCGGTCTCACCGGCCCCTTTCCTGCTCTGGTCAGGCAAAGCCACCGTTTCAGCACTCGGTGGATCCGATGAGGAAAGCTGTTGGTGATGAGCCTTAATGGCAAATTGTGAGCGCTCCCAGGAGCTGTCGTGGTTTTAGAAGCTGTTGTTTGTTTTCCTTCAGAAAGCGCCATTCTCGAAGCTTTACGACTGTGTACATTTTCGTCCATCATGCGTGTCGTCCAAGAGGATTTGACTCTACCTTCAGAGACCCAGGACTACCTTCTGCGAAAGGGAGACATGTTAGCCATCTTTCCTCCACTCATGCACTATGACCCAGAAATCTTTGAAGCTCCAGAGGTAAATAAATGTTGAACTGGTAATGGTTACTTCTTAGACATTGCAAGAACATTCCTGTTCCTCGTGAGCTCTTTCTATCTCTTCCTTTTACCACCTTGTTTCAGATAGGGTTTGAGACAGTTTGATGACTTCTGTTTTTCCTCCAATGGGAAAATGTTCCTATTTACTAAACTGTTTCCCAAGGATCTCTCCTCCAAAGTGTTTGTGACCCATAAATAGGAATGCAGTGACGAGACTCAATGCTAGTTTCTTCCAATGAAATGGACATTGTACCTCGGCCATCATTACCTTTGGGGTATAATAGGTTTTGTGTGGCAGAGAATTATTGAAAACCACAAAAGGCAAGCTATTGACAGGCAGCTTAGAGGATAAATAATGATGATGATTTTGCTAAGTGTTCCCAGAACGGAGTTTATATCCCAAAGTCACATACCATCATGGTTGCAGTTAAGCCCATATACTTTTTCACCTCTTACTAAAGATATGTGCTCCTTCTTGATCAGTTAGGATGGCATTATGAACTTGAGATTATAAAGCTGCTGCTCACGGGCGAAGCTCTGAGGGTAATTGTGTCATCTCCTTGTATTTTTTTCCCCCAAAGCTGGAGTTAATGAATATCAAAGACTGGAAATTAATCCACCCTGGCTCATCCCTTAATACCACTTCAGTGGTTCACCACCTGCATGCAAATTGAATGCAGTCATATTCTGCCTGTGCATCTCACGAAGTAGCGCTGTTACTGCAGAGTGGTTTTTGTACATAAAGTACTATTTTTCAAAGGCATTCCCCATGCTCTTTTTGAGCAGTTTGGAAACTGGACCATTTTTAAACCCAGTTTCTCAAGTGAGATGTCATGCAACCAGGCTGGATGAAAATATGGTTGAATTTTGGAAACTCATAAGAAGAAGACAAGTTCAAATATGATGAGATAATTTGTATTGATTTCATCAGCAAGGCAAAATTTTTTAGGCGAGACAGACTGTACATATGGTTTCTATGTGTTTCAGAAGAAGGGGCATTAAATGAGTGATGATAGCAAGTCGGAAATGAGGTGTTAGTGAGTGAATGAGCATTTCCCAGACAGCGAGCTTTTATTTCCACATTGGTCAATATCAAATTTTCACACCCAAGTAGCCAATAAATAGAGAAAATGAATAATTAATATTTGAAAAATATTTTTAAATTGCTTTATTTTTAGGTACAATTTTTAATGCATTTAACATTATTATTTTCATTATATGATTATTCCAATAGTCATTAAGTTTACTATTCATGTTAAGATAAGAAAATCCACAAATACTCAATGAATGCTTGCCAAGTCACCACTGTTTTTGTGGTCCTGTTCTTTGGGTTCCTCCTATCATCCACTCCTGACCCTGCTCCAGTGATAAAAAGAGACCATAAATTAGACTTTCAGGAATTTAAAAATCAAAGTTAAATATTGAAAGTGTACTGATTTATGTTTATATTCTAGTATTTCTGTAGAATACTAACTGGCAATGTTCAGACTTCACATCACAATTGACCAATCTTAATAATGATCAGAAGGGCTGGCCTCATGCTAATGCTGCGGAAGATCAGAACTGCAACACTGTGAACACTGATTTAGCATCGCTGGGGCGGTGCTAACTTCAGTTCATAACCACTCTCCGTTGTTTACGGGACTTAACATTAGCCAATTAGGCCTGACTAATGTTAAAATTAACTAGCTAATTATTTTCCAAAGTATTACTTTCTTGAAATTAGTTGTGGAATGCTAATAATTATAGTTGAAGAGCCATTTTTACATGATTTGGCAAGGTCCTGTATAATCATCCTATAAACATTTACTAAGCATTTACCACTGTCAGGCATACTGACCGAATCGTTTTGTTCTTAACAACTTAGGATGGCAATAAGGTGCTACAGACACCCATATAACAGATGCCCATCCAAAAGCAACAAGGCACTGGCAGTAAAGAGGGCACGTCTGCCGCTGACCATTTGTGGCTAAGGGCCCTGGCCCAGGAGCTCGTCAGAGGCCCACACTTCCCATTTCCTGTCTTCTGTGTACTACACAGCTTGAATGGGAAGACCTGGCCCTAGATACAGAACTCAGACAATTGCTGCTGGGTCAAAAACATGAGCAAGACTAACTCTAGATATAAGTATTGTTATTCTCTGAACACAAAGACACTGAAGAGCCTTAGTAGAACATAGGTTCTCCCAACCCAACAAGGCGTGGTTTCAGGACGTTCAAGCTCCAGAGACCCTAGAATATTACATTACAGAAACAGGCCATGATTTTCCTCCGCATATCTCTCTGTTCCTGAATGTCCCTCCCCAGAATGATTCTTAATTACCTCTCCTTTGACAGTGTCCCCGATTCCCACCATATTCCTAGGGTATTTGCCATGGCCCACTCTGTGCCCTGCATGTACCTTTTATTTATTTGTTTTATTATGGTCCACCCACATGATATTTTGCAATTACTTGTTTACTTGTCTCTGCTTGCATATCTACAAGCTTAGTGCCAAGCACGCAGGAGGGTGTCCACAGAAAGTGAATAAACTAGGGGATGCTGGGATGGATGCATGTACTGAAAATGAAAATTCACTCCAGTTAAAATTTTAAATCGCCCCGGATATTGCACACTCAAATATGTACCGGACCCAGATAGATGAAGTGGCTTATGTATAAATATAGCAATACTATCTGGAGGGATGAGAAATGTGGCAAAAGGAGAGCCCAAGAGCCGTCATGATGAGACCACTTGGCTACTTCTGAGCTAACCCTCAGCTCTTCCAAGCGTGCAGGCCTGGTATGGACAAGTCATTTTCTTTTTAACTCAAAAAACTGTTTTCTAAGTGAAGCTTAGAATAAAATGTTCAAATGTTTGGGGAAAATAACGTTTAAAACACAATTTTGGCTAAACAAAAAGTGTTTGTGAACCTAACTGAATCTATAAGTTACCAACATGTAACCTCTGTATTAAGAATTATTTCCCTGAATATTCGTTGCTTAGCTTATTGTAATGTATCTGCTTAGGTGGCTCTTGCCTGGGTGAGAAAACAAACTGGCAAGTAACGTTTAAAACAATGAGAGAGAACAAAGAAAACACCCCTTCCCAATTCTTTCTTCCTTTTTCTCTGTTGGTCTAAATCCTGTCCAAGAACATCTAGATAAATTAGCTAGGAATGGATAGCTCTTTAAATTTTTCTAAGGGCTTCCTCAGATTTATATCTATTACCAGGCAGAATTCAAGCACTGGCTCTCAAAGAATCAGTAAATGGTGAAGATTTCTTTTGTGCCAAAATGCAAAACTGGAGCTATGGAAGAAATGAGATCTATTGGGTGTTTTTCCTATGGCCAGAAGTGATAAGGCAGAAAGGGAGGCCTGGGGAGGCCCATATGGAAGAAACAGCAAACATTTAAGGTGAGAACAGATTATCATAACCATGTAGCCTCCTAAAGTAAGAAAAAAGTGAAACAACATAGTAATTTTAAAGCCACTGAAGCACCCACGAAAACTCTGAATTTCAAAGCCCTCTAAATAATTATTGTCTATATCTCAAACAGGAATAGAGATTGTGCCCCCCTGTATACTTCAAGGAAACAAATGCATAGTGCATATCTACTATCCAAAAGCACTTTGATGGACCTCATGGGTGACATGGAAATAAAAACAGCCTCTCTCCTTAAGAGCTTATGGTTTAGGGGCTTGGCCTTATCACATGGCTATCCCATAGCCAGATGCTTCATGTTGACAGGGCTTGTGCCACACCAGTAAACTGCAATACCTGCTATGTTGGAACCAGCTGGTAGACCAGCACTCTGAAAAGCCCCGAGTTTGTCAGTTTTCACAGTATAAATACTCCCTCCCACCTTGGCTGATTTCATGTAACAAACTTGAAGACCCTAAATATGGAGTTGAAAAGAAATATGCACACTTGTTTGAGCTAGTACAAGCTGGCTACAGCACACCACTGGCTGGATCCTGAGTTGTGGAGATAAAAAGGGACTTCTGTCATCTGTCATCTTGCTCCAAGGAGAACTGACTGTAAATCAGGGGCAATGGTGCAGCCCCCCAGTCATCCATTCAAAACACTGACAGATTTTATTTCTAGGAAGTCATATCTTTTGTCTAATCTAGATTCCTATATTCAAATGTTGAACTGAGTGAATACAAGACCTGATAGTACTGTATGTCCTCTATCTCAGCAAAACCATGTTTATGCCTTTTCAACTTCAATGCTTCATGTATAGGAAGTACTTTAAAAACCTGTTGAGTGAACTAAACACAATATTTGGAGAACACAAATAGGGTATTATACAATGTTCCTCAGTCACTCGTACCAAAAATTCTTCTCTATTCAGAAAAATGAATCATCTATCCAGTGTTGATTTGTAGTGCTAAATATTATATCATTTTCCCCTTGTAAACACTGAATATTCATCTACTCTTCATTCTCTACATGTCTATTTACTTATTCAATACCTCTATATTTTCAAAAGCTTGAAGATTGCCTTTAAAATATACTTTATTGTCATGTATTTATTCATTAATTCAACAAACATATATGGATCCTCTATTTTGTGTATAGTACTCTGTTGGATGCTTAAAAAATACAGAGATAAATAAGACAGTGTGACAACTCCAATCTCCTGTGATTTCCTGGCTCTGCCACTTCCTGTGGGTTAGCTCTGTGTTCATCCCATGGCAAGAAAGCCACAGTAGTTGCAGGCCTCATTTTCACGCAGAAGTAGGTCCAGAGGAGAAAGGGTGATGAGCCATTTTTGTTTGTTTGTGTGTTAGTTTTTGTTCAAAAGAAGGGAACGTCTCCCAGATGCCTCCATAGACTTTTATCCTGTAGTACTAACGAGATTGGTCCCACGCCCTATCCTAAATCAGTCAGAGGCCAGAGCGATGCGATTACCGCCATTGGAGCCTAGACAAATCTTATGCAGAAGAAAGATGTTGAGGAGTCATCTACAACAATCGTTACTGGAGCAATGAGGAGTTCCAATGTCTTACCCTTTCTCTTATGATTTCTTAATTCTTATCCATTTAATAATAGTGCATTCAATTGACACATTTTAATTATGAAGCACTGAACTATTATGGTTATAAGTGTTTAAGTCAACATGATGAATCCTGTATTTAAGTTGTTTCAATTGAACATGTGCATCTTGAGCTGTCTAACCCTTTGTTCTATGACGCTGTGACCTCCAAATCTCAGGGATGAGATTATTATACTCCTTTTTGTGGCTAAAAGCAGACTATATCCCTAGCAGCTGCCACAAGCTTTTCCTAATATCTGTTCCTACTCTGGTTCCCCATGCCCTGGCAATAGAAAGCAAACCAAAAATAAACTTCTACTAAAAAATATATTTATTCCATGTGCCCTTTGACCTTGATGATAGTCTCAGAGCAAAGGAAGGGAGCATCTGCCCTTGTTGTTTCATATTACATTTAACTAAATAGGAATTTCTAAGATGTTTAGTATGAGGAAATTAAATAGAATATGCTGAAAAATTAGAGGAGTGACATTCCCGATTGACTAGGAATTTGCAGGAACCGAATTTAAATACTAGCTAAGGTCACAGGGGCAGGGGACCATTATATGTAGATCATCATGGCAGCCCATCCAATTTCACAGTGAAGAACAGGAAAGTCATGGCAGTTTCTTGCTTACTTATAAAACCAGGACATCATAAAGTCATAACCCAAGCTAAGTTTTCCTTTTGTATTTTCTGACTTAAACAGTGGGACTCCAGTGAGACCACTTCTAACAAATCATTTCATGGCAAAATTAATTGAAACTGATTTGACCTCGGCCAGGAGCTCTAAGGGAGACTGCTGGTGTCCTCAGATTGGTCGGAAACAGCAATACTAAACTTGGGCAAGCAGGCCAGAGCCAAGGTAATGGACAAAGGTCACCAGGAAGGAGTGCCCTACTGTCATTCTATCTCCAGTAACAAAGTGTATGTCAACAAAGAGTGTTCTTATTCACAGGGATGAAGAGAGGTGGTTTTAGATTAGAACCGATTAGATTGTATTCGAACACATCCCAGAAATTTCTCTGTGGGAAAATACACTTGTATTTTAAAGCAGATTAATTTACCATTTTGATCACATCAACTTACAAGTTGGAGGGGAATACCCAAAGTGTGTTTTCTAAGCTTGATTATTTATCAAAATATGTATCCTAGGTAAATGAAGATAAACCCAGTTTTTTTAAAGGGAATGATTTTGCTGGTCTTAATAGTGACATGAAGTGAGACAATTAGTTCATTTATGATGAATTCAGAATCTATCCAGGTATTGTAGGGTTTTCTCTATAACCTGAAATGCTTTTCATCTGACCTGCTTCTTTTGCCTTTGACACTGTGTAGTTCATCCCCAAGTTGTGTGCTGAGCAGTTCTAATGCTAATGAGCACCAAGCACAGGAAATACTTGGTCATTTTCATGCATGCCACGTGTTAATTTAATCAATGGTTTAATTCACCATGGGCTCAAATAAGGTCACTCAGTCTCCTCCTGGAAACTCAAGTGAGAATAAATTAAGATGGCGGGCCAAACACCCAAGATGAACCAGTCCCATCGTTTCTGTAACAAGTAATAGAACTTATTTATGAAAGTGTATCAGAAACACCTGCCGCCCTAGAGCTAACCCAAAGAGAGTTCATTCTAATAGGACTGTTATAGGAGAAATTCAGTCCACCATCGAAAAGCCAGCAAGACCGATTTCATGGCTTAACACCTCTCTAGTGCTTTATGTGAATTTTATTATTTTATGTCTATTGAATCCAAACATAAACATTGAACTCTAAGCTCCTAGTTCTTACCCATTAGCAGCTGACTGGGAAGGAAGAGAAAAACAAGCATGTTTTGGATCCTCAGTTTGCTCCTATTCATTATTCCAGTGACAACGGCGGCAGTGCTGGAGCCCTGACCTTCTAGCTAACGTTGATCCGTCAAGTGCCCATAAGTCAGGACACACCTTAGAGAACAAAAATAGAGACACTGCCTCCATACTTAGGAACCTCAGCATAGGAGAGAAATGTGAATTGGGAGGGAAAGTCATATAGGTGTTTGGATTCTACTTCGTATGGGAGGGGAGAAGTAATTTCTTAGCAGAATTTGAGTTTTGGGACAGTTTATATGTGACTTGCACTTAGTCAAGTTTTACATTCTTTAGAGGAGCCTTTTAAGACAGACAGGGGGAGCTGGCAACTATGTGAACATGAACTCAAACTATTTCATGTAAATTTTTTAACACTCTCTATTTCTTCCTCACAGGAGTATAGATTTGACCGCTTTATAGAAAACGGTAAGAAGAAAACCACCTTTTTCAAAAGAGGTAAAAGGCTGAAGTGTTACGTACTGCCATTTGGATTAGGATCCACCAAATGCCCAGGCCGATTTTTTGCAGTTAATGAAATGAAGCAAGTGTTAGTTGTACTTTTAACTCACTTTGATTTAGAAATAGTGGATGATAAACCCATCCAACTAGACCACAGCCGCTTCTTGTTTGGCGCTCAGTATCCGGATTCTGATGTTTTATTTAGGTACAAAGTCAAATCTTAAAGAAGCTGGAAGGAAAGAAAGGAGGTCTATTGAAACTAACCTAAATGTCGTCAGCTCATCTATTTGTTTTTGATTTCTGCAAGTGTAATTGCTTTGTTTCATTTTAAAAAGCACCAATTTTTATTTGGTTCAAGATCAGCCCAGTTTGTACTTGGTCATAAAGTAAAAGAGGATGGTGGCATGAAAATAAACATTAAATCAGCATAATAATAAACTTAACAGTGGTTTTAAGTTTCTACATACTATGACTTTTCACCTGTGATTGTTAACAGGCAGCAATAGATTTGGCACTGTGGGATTTTTAAAAGTCACACGAATTCATCTCTAATGTGTAAATACACACTTTACGTACTACTGGAAATTTGTGTTGGAAATTGACAGTCAAACAACTTCCAAATTTGCAGAGAAGGAAATTAAGTTTTCATGAGAAAGACTGGATGAAAATATTCCCTTCAAGTACAATATCAATAATATCCATATCACCATAGTATGTTTGCATTAAATCAGTTTTGCAGTAGATTAAATACTTCAACTTAAATATTTAGTCATCCATAAATACTCTTTATTACTTGTATACTATAGCTCAATAGAACAAAATTTCTTGTGATGTAAGACCACTCATGCTCAAGTTAGATACTGATAAGATTTAATGTACAAGAATACACAAAACCTATTATATATTCAGCAGTTGCCCTAGACATTAGTATTAGGTTTATTGTAGAAGCAAATGTTGAAATCATTGCAGGATAGACTGTAGCATTTGGCTTGAATATAAACTATAAGGTTATTCCAGTATTGCAATTAAGTCTTTCTTAAATGCTTCTATTTATATAAACAGGAAAACTAGAGAGTATTTGTTCTTGACACCTCATCTTTTGGACTGAGTTTGTTTTATTTTGAATTACAACATTATGTAATGGAGTATAATTTTATCTGCCACAATGCAGCATTGTGTCCATGATTCAAAGATTTCTAATACCAGATTACCACATGATTGTCTGGATTCTGATATAATGGTGATGCTCTAGCTAAAGAGGCAAAACAGATGGTAAAACACAGATAATTCATGCTACATTAATTAAAACTTCTGGTGTTTCAGAAATGTGCTATTGTTTTTAAAAGGAAATTGATTTTTAACAACATTATAAAGTACTTACCATACTTAGTAAGAAAATAGATTTCCCAGCATTTATTTTCCCCTTCCTGAAATATACACTTTAAAAGTTCCTTAGTGAAGGTCTTCTGGTCTAAACTCTATTTTTGCTTGATTGAAGATGTTTTCATTTTTGCCCCCAGCCTGGAAACATGATTTCATTAGGTGCCCACGTCTAGGATGAGAATTATTTCCTCACAGTAGCTCAAAGATAGTGAATGTTCCTAAGGCTCCCCATCATTGTTTTCAAGAGGTTAGGCCTTTATCAGTTTGATTATTCAGTAGGTTGTCTGCTTCTCCTCTCTGACAGCTTTGCCATACTCTCTTTGTCTTCGATGTTCTTAGTTTCTATCTGTCATGCTTACGGTTCTTGAATCTGAGAATGCGTGTTTTTCATTAAGTATGGAATATTCTCAGCCATTATTTCTTTGAATATTACCTCTCTCCTGTTCTCTGTTAGATCCTCTCACTCTACACTCAATGTTGTTTGAAACTTTTCTCCCCATATTTCATATTTCTAATTTAAATTCTTGGTAATTTCTTTAGATCTCTCTTCTCATTTGTTTGTTTTTTTCTTTACAGTGTATCAAATCTGCTATTTAACACATCCATTGAGTTTATTTCTTCCTTCTTTTTACTTTAACCCCAGGTTGTCAGAATTGAGGAATCATACTCCTTACACCTATTAGTTCATGGCACACAATTATAATTCATCCAAGCAAGGCCCCTCTGGCTTTATTTACTTATTCTCATTTATCCCTAGGCCCTCCCCTCCCCATTGTAGGCAAACATTCTAAAGTATTTTACATTTATCTTTTTATAAAACACATATTATTATCTTGGGTGCATATTTTGATTTACATAAATGTATTTTCTATAAAACAGATCCTTCTAAATTCAATGTTCCATAATGTGCACCCACCATGTTTTAATAATCTGTTTACCCAGGAAACTGTTTTGGGGACAGTTACTGTGAGGGAGAGGCCAAAGTCCAACCTCCCCTCACTTGTCTTCCCATTGCTATGCTCAGCCACCCTCCACCTTGGGTTGCTGCAAACCCTGTCCTCAACCCAGGTTCCACAAACACGCATATGCCCATCTTGGGCCATAGGCTTTATCTCCTGTCTGCCACAAAGCGTGGCCCATACATTTTGTACCAGGACATCTAGTCTGCCATATTATCTGGAGTGGAAACCTTCAGATTCTTAAATTCATCTTCGTAGTACACTTCTGTGATGTTACAGCAGAGAGAAAATTATTCCATTCTAATATCTGCTTAATTTATAATTAGAAATATGTGCAAGAATTTGGAAAAGAAAGTAAGAATAAATTAAATGGTTGAGAAAATATTATACAAAAGCAATGGACAGGAGAATCAAAACAAGAAAATCCTGACCAGCTTAAACCTAGAAATTAGAGTGTTCATGAACAGAAAAAAAGGTCATGGTGAAATAAGTTAAAAGACATGGTTTCTAGCTGTGACATAACTGGTTTATTATTATCAACAAATCACTTTGCTTCTCAGTTCTTCATTTTCTTTATTTGCAAAATAAAAATAACAGGACGTTTTCAACACCGGCGTTCATTATGAGGATTAAATACAGTAAGATGTGTGAAATTATTTTGAAAAATGTAATCCAATATGGAAACAGAAAGTTGTAAAAGAGATACTGTAACAATGTTTGCCTTTTAAAAACTTTTTTGTGTATTTGTAAAAGTGAATGGAATAATGTTTGTCATTAGTTAATGCATTAATCATTTATTTGATCAAACATTTATTGTGCATTTCCTCTGTTCTAGATATGTTGTGTACTAAATTACTTTTCCTCAAAAACACACAATTTATTAGGGAAAAGAACATAGTCACAGGTAATTTATTATGAATGTAGTTGTAAGTAATAAATTCATCTC
Source organism: Mormoops blainvillei (assembly GCA_004026545.1). NCBI lineage: Eukaryota > Metazoa > Chordata > Mammalia > Chiroptera > Mormoopidae > Mormoops > Mormoops blainvillei. The sequence goes on from PVJD01000172.1 coordinate 369,487, forward strand.
TTTAAAACTATTCTAAAATTCTGATTTATCACTAGTTCTGACTAACCTTCTGCCATTCATTCCACAGTAATGTTTTGTAATGAGAAATTACTATGTGCATAATTACACACAATAAAACATACAGCAGATACTGTGATTGTACGGTAAAAATAACCAAAACCAAATATAGTCATTAAGGCTCCAGAATTTTTTTCAAACTATATTTTACATATTATACAAACCCATCTTTTCATTTGTAAGTTCTCCCTTAAGTTTCAAAATAAAGGAAATGAATAACTAATAATGTTGTTCGATATGATGGACCAATGGTAATAATGCATTCAGTTAGCAAAAACTAAATGCCCTGAAGGTATTAAGATAAAAGCTCTTCATCACTAAATAAGTCATATGATAAGCATCCCATATGGGAAATTTTATCTGCCGCGTTTTGGTTTTCCTGATGCATTTCATTTTATCTTAAGTTTTGAGTCATGAGTCTAAGGCAAAGGAGCTTCCCAACTCAATTTGGGTAACTTTTCCTATAAGCATCTTCTAATTTGACAGTGGAATCTTAAAACTAATTTCAAAGATCAAAGTTAAAAATTTTCTAGGTTTGGATCATAGTATAAAATAATGTCAGTAATTATAAAACAAGAATTATATGCTAGTAGAATGTGCCCTGTTTTAACCTATTAAATTTGCCAATGTTGCAAACTATTATTTACTTGAACTACATTATTAGGTATTCATATTCACATACTCAATTAAGAAATAGCAAGCCAAGATTACATTCCCGGTAGCATTATTTTAAATTATAATGAGCGATCACATAAAACTCTCTGGTATTTCTCTAAAGCAATTATTACTTATTCAACTTCATAGTGTTAATCTAAATCAGTGATCATTGATGTTTGAACTTTTTAGCTTTAAATGCTTATTCTGTTTATAATACCTTCTTGAGTAAGATAATTTTAATGAATGAAAACCTTTACTACATAATTTTAAATAGGCGATAATTTGGCAATACTTATGTTTAAAAATATTTCTTTTAGGCAGAGGAATGTTGTACATTATAAAAAGCTATTGTCCTGAATCATTTTTTTAATATTATCTTTTTATTTTAAAATGGTATGTATGTGGACTTATGAGGAAGCATATTATCTTAAGATTCTAAGTAAGAAAAATGCTTTGTAAATCAATTTAATTTTATTTACAAAAGAATTCAATAAATCAATTTTTAAAGCACAGTTGAACGGCCATGTCTTCTTATTTCTCTATGAGGAACATGTTAGATTTGATGACGAGTAGCAAATTATTTCAGAAATCATTTTGCAGTCTGCATAGCCCTGTATCTTCATCACTGCCACATGCACACATATATACATTTATTTTTATTTTCTTTCTCCTTAAAGGCATATTAATTGTTATATTCAGAGTATTTTTCAATATATTTTAGCTTAGTTATTTGTTTGGGAAGTAAACACAGATCTAAAATATATCAGTGAGTCATAAGCTTGCTATTTATTTATTTATTTATATTGCTTTTAGGGAGAGAGAGACATCACATTGTTGCTCCACTCACTTATGCACTCAGTAGTTGATTCTCGTATGTGCTCTCACCAGGGATGAAACCCACAACTTTGACGTATTGGAACGATGCTCCAACCAACTGAACTACCTGACCAGGGCCATAATAAGCTTTTCAATAAGTTTATTTTGACCAGACTGACCTTGCTAAGCTAAAGTTCTTAATAATTATTATTATTCTGTGGAAGGACATAAGCACAACAAGAAATGGGAGAGAAATTCTCATTAGATGCGGTCTTTGTCCTCCGTGGATCACTTTATCACAAATAAAGACTAAAGCAATAACATTTGGACAGTGTTCTATTCATTTATAAAGCTGAAATTCAAACGGTAAAAAGTATATAATGCAGAATGCTGTTGATGAAAATGAAATGTGGCTCCTTCAGTAACTGGACATACACCATTTCACTGGGATACTTGGATCCTCCAAGGGGCACTCTGGCGAGTCGTTCGAGTTTGAGAGGAACTCGCCTTAGCCTCTCGAAGACGTTCATGTGTATTTGAACTAGTCCATTGTGTAACAATCAGGATAAATTATGTCCTTAAATGGACAATCCATGGGCAATCTATGAAATAATTATCTTTGTTTTCAATTTTACTCTAAAAAGCATTTATTGAGTAAACAAAAAATTTTCAGAACTATCTGGAATTAGCCATGATCACTTGAGTAATAATGTGCATTTTCTATTCAGGATATAGCTAAGTAGAAAAAATACACCAGGGTTAAGCTGGATAATTTTAAGTGGTTGATGCAGTTTATTGTTAATTATTTGAGGCATAGTTTACATTCTCAATTTCTAAATGTATTCATTTTTTATAAGGAGAGTATGATATATTACAGACTACACTGAAATTAAATGTTTTAGACAGCATTTTATTTCCCTTACAACATTTTGTGCTTATAGGACAAACTAGAGGGAATGTAAGTAATAGGTAAAGGTACTAATATCTAATGATTCATCATTGAGTCAAATTTAAACACTTAAAAAAATAAAACATATAATAGTTGGAAATGTTTTTTATTTGCAAGAGAATATTTACCCCTTATTTTACTTTTGTTTCTAAGAACTAGCTATTATAGTTAACATAAAATGTATGTCATTATGTATGAAAACCCACATTTTTTAGTAAATGCTTTGATTGCATGTTTAAATTAGTGTTTAAATAAATGTACCTTTATTCCATAACTTCTAAGAACTGGCCAATATACTTAAAGTTTTATAAATGCTTTGTTTTATACTTTAATGAAACATTTTTTAAGTATTTGAAATCACTTTTGTATTTTTTAATGAATTTACAAGCTAACAGGAAGTAATATTTTCTCTGTGTTTGAAACTCACTATTAATTTTAAAAATCTTTTTATTTTGAACCAGTTTAGACTCACGGAAAAGCTATAAAATAATACTTATTTGTAAAGAAGAAAGTCCTCATACTAAATAATGCTTACAAAAAGTTTAACTAAAGAGCAGCCCCAGGACTTAGCCAGCGAAGGTTTCAGTTCATCTTTGACCTTTGGAGATGGTCACCCACAATCCTCCCCTAGAGGATCAGGCGCTGCAAACAGCCACTGACTGGCAGAAATAAATGGAGTGTGCCTGCCACGCTTATCCTCCATGGTTCAAAGAAGTGTTCTGGTTACATTAATTTTTTTCCCCTAAATTGTGAAAAGAGCTTGCTTTGTTAACTAATTCCAGGTTTCACTTAATTTTACTCTTTTGAGAAATATATGCTTTAAAGATATGTATGCCTGATGCTTCTCCAAAAGAAAATTTAGTTATTCCCTGGCCCTGCTTCCTGATTTCCTGTTCTCCTCCATGGTTCTTCACATTTCTGTTGGAGGCCTGGTTAGGAAAATCTTTTTTTTTTTTTTTTTTTAATGGAACTCTCAGATGTAGGTCTGGCTCAGCCTGGCACCTGCATTTTGATCATAACTTTGCAGGAGGACTGTGCCTGGCGCATGTAGCTGTACTTACTCACCAGAAGAGATAATGCATGAGCTACTGTTTTAACCAGTTAGGTACATACTCTGAGCCTTTCTCATAATAAAGTATTGTTTGTCTTCTCTTTTCAAAGAGTAGATAAGAAAATATTTATCAAAGAAATCCTTATACCTAGCTCTTCAGTAATTGCCAGAGCAGATAAATGTGTAAAATGAGGTTAGGCCATGAAGCACTTTTATGTTTAAATCTAAATTCTCATCTCTAAACATCTCTATTAACATAGCAGATTTGAGTTGCAACCATCTTCCTAATAAAATATGAAATCTTTTAAGATTGCCAAGCATTTGTAAATAATGGATCCTTTAAATACCCCTGAACTTTATTCTAAAACTTATAAGGAGAAATAATAATTGCTTTATATAACCACTGATACCATTTTAGCATTTGATGAAGATGTTAATTTATGGTTGGTTAGCAGTTTATGGCTGTCATTAGTTTCTCAGTTTGATTCACATTAGAAATCTATTTTTCTTTTTTATTTTAATCTGAGACAATTATATAAAGATATGGTTATGTTTTATCTAAAATGTATCATTCTACTATAGCATTTCAAATTATTCACAGATCATAGTCCTTATACGTGCATATATGAATTTAAAAAATACAGCAATAAAATGCTTGAAACAGATCATAAATTTGCTTCATATTTTATTGCATCTCTGAATCAGGTTGAGACGACAAGGGCAACTATGGTCTTTGGGAAAGAATTAACTCTTTCGCAAACCAGGAAGAAGAATGATATTACAGTGTGCATAATTAAAGCCAACTCCCCCATCAAAGCATTCCGGTGACTTGTAAGATAGGCTTGTCCATCATTTATTGGGGGGTGAGGAGTGAAGGTAACTGCAAAATCCTCTTTTCCTTTGCAGTCTAACCTTCCCAGCACAGTCATTTCTCTTCCAGAGCTTTCTAATCTGTATTTCTCTATTGCCCAAATTAGAGAACACAGGGTAAGAAAAAGGAAGAAACGTCACACACGGACATGAGCACTAACTCAGGGGTACCAGGTAATTTTGCAGTAGTTCAGAAGGCACCTGGGTCGTGTTAAGAAGAGAAATTTAGAAAAAGGGGTAGAATTTAACCCAAATCAATCCTCAGGGAAAGAGAGCAAAGAGTTTCCCTGCCTTGCCAGGAAGAAAAGAGGTCTTTGTGGGTTAAAACTGGGGCACTTCCGCAGAATTCCTGGGGGCGGTGCGGCTGCAGGGTGCTCTTGACAAGCCTGGCATCTGAACTTGGCCCATCAGGCCACAAGGGTGCAGGGGGCAACCCGATCCTAGTGCCTGCAACCTCTCCAAAGAGTTTGAGGCAAAGTTCCTTAAGTTCGCTTTTTGTCCCAAGGAACTTGGAGGTGGCACAGATTTGCCCCTGCAGGAGGGACCCGGGACGCCAGTCCAGGGGAAACTCGGGGAGCAGGGGTGCTCCGCGGCTGCGGATTCTGAGTCCCTCCCCGGACGCAGTGCGAGCTGAGCAGCGTTGTAGGCGCTCTTATTGTGGACGTCGTTCTGTCTGCAAACTTGCGCTAGTTGATCTGCGGAAAAGCCATCCCTCCCTCCTCCTCACTCCCAGGTCCACCAGCATAAACACTGGCTCTAGCCCTGGGCCAAAACAAACACCAGGTATTCCGCGCAGCCTACAGAACTCTGGTTCTAGTAGACACATATCGGTCGATCGGAAGAGTCAGACATGGCGCGGGGAGAAAAGGACTTAACCGGAGAGTTGCTTTTACTCCTAAGTTACTGCCTCCTCGTTTTCCCTCCTGTCCCCCTCCTCCCATCTACTGCGCCCAATGTCTGATTTAAAAAGGCCAAATTTAAATCAACCTGCAGTTCATTGATTTGGCAATCCAGGGGCCTCCGAGTTATAAATGCCAACACAGAGCGCGCAGGAAACGGGCTGATTTATTTTACCGGCACAACAAAAAATGTTAATTGATGTAAAGTTGCGTAGCACGTGGATAATTTAGTCTGACCCACATTTTAATTAAAAGAAAACTTGTGTATGTTCTTGATGTTTCTCTTTTGCAATTTAATTTTGTTTAGAGGCGCTGTTGTGTAGTTGACACCCCTCCGCCCCAACCCACATTTCATTAAAGGTTTTGCGAAGGAGCCTCGCCTGACCAGGATTCATTACCTCCCACCTTCCATGAGCACACTTAAGGGTCTCCATTCTCTTGTCCGCTCCACCCGGCAGAGTCGCCACAATGTGCTGTGAGCCGGGAAGTGAACTCTCATCATTATTTTTCAAAGTCTGGGAAGTGTATTATCCTTTTTTCCTAGTGGTAATTAGTTACCATAGCATCTAATACGTAAATGTGCTCATAGCACACCATTAACAGTTAAACGGAGGATTCAATTTAACACATGATTATATCTTTCATAAGTCATTACATTGGAAAAGTCAGTGCCACTCATGCTGGAAGAATCTCCAGGTCCGGGGAGCATGGAAAGGTTCGGTTCCGGCGTCCGAGACCAAGGGCACGTGAAGAAGAGAAGACCATGAGACTGCCTGTTACCCTCCTACCCCCCTCCCCCGACCCCCCACACAGTGAGTTGTTGTCAGTAAAGATGGGCCGTGGATGGGGTTGAAGGGAGAAGAATCTAAGCTCAATACAGGGTCTTGGAGAGGATGCCCAGCTGCGGAGTGTAGAGCGCACCACGAGTGCGCGCGCACGCGCGCGCACACACACGCGCGCACACACACTCACACACGCACCACAGGGAGGGAGAAGGAGGGGCAACTAGAGAGCTCTCCAAAAATGATCGTTTACAGGCCCTGTAGGAGTCCACGAAAAGCCCCGCAGCTTCTGTCGGTGCCCAGTATCAAACTGGAAATGAAATCTAAGTAAGATTTAGAAATAACAGGAGATTGAAATTAGAGAGAAGTGGGAAAAGAAAACAGGTGGAATAAAGGCCAAGTGGGATTCTGGGTCCTCCCTTGGCCTCATCCGCCCACTCTCAGTTCCTAAGAGACCGGAGCAGAGGGATCCACCAGGCGCTGCGACTGGAGAAGTGCCCCAAGGCGCGCGGGTGTCAGAGCAGACTCAGGGGCGGCCAAGGTACGCTGGCAGTCTCATACACCAGTCTAAGGAGCCAGCCGGTCTGCCTTGTTCCAAAGCACTTCAGCAAGACCTCACTGACACCCCTGGTCCCAGTCACCCAGTCCCGACGTGGATACTCCAAACCGGAAGGACCTCTGGGGCCCACAAGCCTGTGAGTCAACTTTCCAGACTGAACAGAAATTCAGGACTCACACCTCAGAAGAAAAGCGGTCAGGGGTTTTGCTAGGTGGGGAAGAATTTTCTCACCAGCCCTCAGTGACCTCTAAAAGCTGCTGCTGAAGAAACTTTGGAAAGGTTGTGGTTAGATCAGGGAAGACCATTTAAGGAAATCACCAAAAACCTCTTTCCTGTTTCTTTCAGACGTCCCACGTTTATTCCTAGAACCAAATGTTGATTATCTCCTGGATTTGGAAAAACAACTGATTGGTCTGAAATTATCAAAATAAAAATAAATGTTATTAACCTGTTACTTTTAATAATCGTCCATATCCCTCTAACATTTCGACACCCTCTTCTTTTGCCCACCCCCATCCATTTCAAGTCTTTCAGGACTAAACACTGGAGATTAAGTTATTAAAGGATGAAAGGAGGGTAAGTATTCCTTTTTCTCCTGAAGTTCAAGAATTATTATTTGTACAGTTAGTAATAATAGTTCAGCAGTACAGAGGGTGCAGAGGAAGTATTTCAAGGAGGCCTATTTAATAATGAGAAATACTGAGCAGTAAATCTTGCAGCAAATGTGTCCCCTACAATGTTAATATGCAAAAAGAAAAAAAAATCGACTGATGGTGGCTGTGTTTAATTCCTAATCAGAATGATGGACAGCAGGGCCAGAACAATACAAACTAATGGCTGTGTTGCTGATCACTTTACCCCTTGATTAAAGACACCCAATTATGGCGCAGAACAGTGTCGTAATTATGTTTCTTAATCACATCCAGGAGGTTTAATTGCCTTAACGATGTGTTTCATTAAATGAATTTAGGTATTATAGTCGACAGTTTTCATACACAGTTGTTTTCAAATTAACATAATATTAGACATCGTCATGGAAATTGTTTTAATAATCATAATTAGATGCACCCAGGCTTTGTCTGGTAAATGCTAAGAGACAGGTCTCCTCCTGCCTGGGGGCTGCCCTGGCCTCTTCCCTTCCCCTACTCCCACTCCCAGGCTGGGAGGGCTCCAGCTTCAGGGGCCTCTGCTGATACGTTTTTCTGGAAAGTTACAGGTTCTGATAAATCTTTTTTGATGGCAAGTGGAGCAGAAAATATCCTCCCTCACCCCCTACTAAGTTTGATGGCATTTAGGGACATCATTCAGAGCTGAGGTGATACCAAAATGCATCTAGCAAGCTGCCAACAGAAGAAGCAGTATAGCTTTACCACCACCATATCTGTACCCTCTACCACAACAAAAATCAAAACTTCTGTATTTCAAAGTGTTACTCAGGTCCACATATAAGCCTGTACAGATATTCTTTAATGGAATCAATGCCCAATTTATCCAGACAAAGTCCCTAACAAAAAGTCTCATTAACAAGCAACAAGTTTTGAAAATCTCTATGGGCACTGTTTACACTTATAATTCCACCTGGTTGATTCTTCTCTCAGAAAAAAATGTGAACAACCACAATAAAATTCAACCTCAGACAATTTAAATTCATCTCCTTTCCTTGGCTTTTGGGCAATTTGCAAAAAGAAATTTTGATCAAAACTATTAGGAAACTTTACCATCTTTGATGGGCTCTGGTGTGGTTAACAAGGCCGTGCAACTGAGAAAAGAATTCCAGGGACAGCATGGCCTTCAAAGTTATGCCAACAGACAGAAACTATGGACCTCCTCCGGGTCTTACCACTGACCCCATTTCTCTGTCCTCCAATGACCAGGCCCAGCCATCCTTTGAACAAGTAAACAAGTGAACTAGGGTCACTCCTAATTGTGTATCCCTGACAAAACTTCTCTAAAACTCCTTTCTTTTTTGTTACCTTTCAAGCAAAAAGTAACACAGAAGAGAGGTGACTGCTCCTTCCACAAAGCACAGCATAATAAAATGTTTGATCAAAATATTTTAATAAAGATTCTTTCTGACATAGATACACATACAAATGGTCGTACATAGCTGTCATAGTCTGATTGACCTATTGAATATATATATATCATTCTTTATACATCCAAAACCACCAATAGATCCATCACAGCTCCCAACTCGCCATCCAACCTGACAAATTAAATTTGTATTATCTGCAAGGAGTGGAAAATAGCAGGACTCCGTTTTTTAAAAAAGTTTTTCTTGATTTTTGTAGGATAGAAAGGCAGGCAAAACAGCCATGCAAACTAAAACTGAATGCTCACTTTGGGTAAATAGCTTCTCGCTCTTCCTTAGCTTTATTTTATTTGTTTTTAAATTTTATTTTTTTTAGAAAAATAACAAAGGATTTCACACAATAGGCAAATCAAACCAGTCTTTTAACTTAAATAATTCTCCACAGTTAAAATAACTTATATATGTACATATATATTAAAAGCAATTAAATTAGACCTTTTAAAAATGCACAGCACAGCCTGGAAAAATATTTGCTTAGCATGTTCTTACTTACAGGTTCTATTGCTGTGATGTTTTTCCCTTTTAGAATGCAAAGGAGTCCCCTTTCAAAAGAGATCAATTCATTCATCAATTAAGAATACACCTTTCCTGTAATTTTTGGACTGAAGCAATTTATTAAAGCTCAATTTAAATACAGGGATGAATGCAACTGAAAAAAATCCAGGTGACCTTTGATAAACCTAAGCAGCTCAGATACATCCATAGGTCTCTTCATACTTGTTGGCAAATAAACCTTTTAAACACTTGGCACACAGTATAAGGTAATCTATAAAACAGAATTTTAGAGGCATTAATAAAATCTGCACGTAAGACTCATGACCTTAACACATGATAAATACTGTCAATGTGGAAGGGTCATTGAAGAATAACAAATAAATACCATGAATCGTTAATACATCATTGCAGAGTGGAAAGTAACAAGGTGCACATAAATATATTTAAATGCAATTCTTTTAGCCACAGGTTTGTTGTTTTTTTTTTTATATCACTCTTGCCAAAACTTTTGAGCATTTTCACAGAATTAAAGTTCAGAGACAATAAAAAATACAAGTCTTTCATAGCAACATGTCTCCTTCGGTTTTTTTTTTTTAATTATTATTTTCATTTAAATAAATCTACCTTTCAAGTTTTTCTCCTGGCTCAGAATCAAAATTTATTTTCAAGTGCCCTTTCTGATTTGTCTGAATGAATATTCTGTCCCACACGCCACCCAACCCGGACTCCTCCTTTTCCCCTCAGCACTAGCCAAATTCACAATTATTAGTAAGGTTAGTATTTTGCCATTTAATACTCTCCACGCTTTATAATCAAGCGACTACTTCTCAACTTATCTTTAACCTTAAAGGAAAACTCTGCTTCCTCGAGGTCTAGGCTGCCACCAAAGTTTCCACTTTTCTGAGAAAAAAAGACATCCATACTTCAGCCCAACTCCACCTCCCTCCTCCCTCCCTCCCCACCCCAAAGACCGAGATTCTGGGGATGTCCAGGCTAAAGTCCTGTTTGTCTCTGCTGCGTCTCTAGTTCTCGCCTCTGCTTTGTTTGCTCTGCAAGTGTTTTCACAACTACCAGAGGATCAAAATAAAGGGGGTGGGGACAGCTTTTCCCTTTCCTCTAGCTTTTGGGTCGGTTTTGTGTTTCTCAGGGGTGTGTTTAAGGCTTCTCCGTGCACTGTTTGCAGAGGCTGGAGGAGACGCTGTTGAACAGGGCGCACTTCTCTGGGCAGGAGGCGGCCGGAGGCAGCCCGGCGCTGAACGGGTAGCCCGCAGCCTGCTCGTAGGCGCCCAGCGCCGGGTGCAGGGCCGCGGCCGCTGCAGCGGCCGCCGCGGAGCTAGGTAGCGAGGCGGCCGAGATGGCCTGGCCCTGATTGAGGTAGGCGACAAGGCGCCGCATCTCCTCCAGGGCCTGTGCCTGCATGAGGATGTAGTTCTTGGCGAGCAGCAGCGTAGCGATCTTGGAGAGCTTGCGCACGGAGGGGCTGTGAGCGTAAGGGATCACCGCGCGCAGCTCATCCAGCGCGTCGTTCAGGTCATGCATCCGCCGGCGCTCCCGGGCGTTGATGTTGAGCCGCAGCGCCTTTTGCTCTTTGGATTTCTTGCTGCTGCTGCTGCTGCTGTTGCTGCTGCTGCTGCTACCACCTCCCGCGCTGCTGCTCCCCCCGCCGCCGCCGCCACCGGGGCCCCCTGGGGGGGCACTGGCGCCTCCGTGGAGGTGAGCGTTGGAGCAGCCCTCGGCCGCTTTGGCGCCGCCGCCTCCCGCACCCGGGGAGGCCCGCGGGTCGGCGCCTCCGGCCCGCAGAACTAGCTCGCAGCGGCCGTCGCTGTCGTCGTCGGGGCTCTGCTCCCCACCGCTGCTCTCGGCCACCGAGCCCCGGCTCGCGCTCTCACCGTATTTGAGGCAAAGGGCGGCCCCAGCCGGCAGGCTGCTCAGTCTAGGGTCGCCCCCAACGCCGGCAGAGCCCACCAGCAGCCCGGGGACGCCCACCCCGCCGCCGCCGCCGCCGCCACCTCCCGCGCCGCCGCCGCTGCCTCCTCCAGGCGGCGGCAGCAGCAGCCCTGCCCCCTCGGGATCAGCCGGCTCGAAGCAGCCCAGGGGCGATGAGGAGGAGGACGCCGGGCGCTCCCGAGGCGGCGGCGCTAGGGACAAGTCCATGCCCGGGGGCGTGGAGCGGAAAGACGCCTCCAAGCGCTTGGCCGTAGAGGCGCTTAGGCTCTTGGGTAGAAAGAGGTCCTCTTCGCCCGCTGCGGCCGCGCCGAGGTGCAGCCCGCGCTCCATGGTCCGGGGCCGGCGCGCAGCCCGGGCCCGCGGCGCCGGCCGCCGGCTCCTCGGCTCGGGAGTCAGGCGGCGCGGAAGACGCGCCCGAACCGGGCTCCGGAGCTGGTGCGCGCGTCGGTCCCGGTGCTGCTGGCAGCCCTCTCCCCTTCTTTTTCTTTTTCGCCTTCCCCCGCGTTCGCCGCCTCCTCCTCTTCTTCTTCTTCGTCTCCAGCCGATGGTGCTGGCTGCTGGGGCTCACCATGGGCCGCGGCCCCGCATGGTGGGAGGGTGGGCGCGGAGGGAGTGGAGCCGCCGCTGCTCTGAGACCAGCCCCGCGCCTCCTCTCCGCACCGTTTATCTTGCTTGGATTCACCTTCAAGAGATTTCCGGACCCATCAACCAGCCGCCGCCACAGACGGGGGTGTCTTTTACATCATTATCTCTGAGTAGGTTATTATGAAGAAGACTCGCCTGTTGGGACAGCGCTTTCTACCCAATCAGGTTAACGTTTTAATTAATAGGATTAAAACGGTAACAAACAATCGCAGGCGCTATCTGGCCGCGAGTCTGAATAGTTTCCTTTCCCAGGTCTGAAGACAGGCAGCAGCTAGAGCTTTATAAAAGGCGCCTGCTCTGTTATTCTGCCTGCCATCTGTATACACAGCTTAGCGCATATGTTTGCAAGGCGCTGGGTCCTGTTAGTAACCCAACAACTGCCTTTAGCTTGACATGTGTGGCGACTTTCACTCATCAATGAGCACACTAAAAGCCCTACTTAGAGCCGAGGATGTTCTTTGCTCCTTCAGCAAATTGTAGATCGGCGGCGAAGCCTGGGAGTCTCGTGGAAAGCCTACGCTCCCTCCCACCGCCCCCCACCCCCACTCCTACCCCCACTGCCCTTTCCTCGCCACTGCTGCCTCATCTTGTGCTAAATTACCCTTCCGGCCGAGCATTATACTCCACTCATGTTCATAGGATGACACTAGTCTGGATTTGGAGACGGGACTTTGCGGGGTGGAAAGATTGGTGTGCCCACTGACTTGCCCAAAATTTACCCTAGATTCTCAGCTAATAAGAGAGCAAAGCAATCGTCCCTCTTAAATACACTACCTTATTTCTACCCCACCCCCCGCCCATTTCCAACCCGGATTGGGGGGTGGGGGAAAAGAAAAATGAAGAGCAAATTGCTTATGCAATCCATTGGATTAAAGGGGTGGGGGTGTCTTTGCGGCGGTTTCCAAATAACTGCTATAGTGATGGTGACTCTGAAACACACGGTTTCCTAAATAAGAAGGAACTGATTTCTCAAACTTTCTACCAGATGAATATCCTGTGGCTTCAGAATAGTCAATTTAAGCAGTGTCAAATCCTCTCCCACCCCAGGTGGGGGCATTTATGCATACTGACTTGCCCGAAACGTAACCGCCAGGGCTAGGAAGCCATTCGGGGGGGACATCTGGACCTGCCTGGTTGTCCTGGGAGGGCTGGTAAAGGGAGATCTGCGAAGACAGTGCTCCTCTCCGGAAGAGAAGTGGTACACGCCGTCCTCTCGTTCCCGAGCTGCGTGTCTAGGAGCACATGGTATTTAGCGGCTGGTGTTCATCCTTCTGACATAAGTAAAAACAATATTTCCCAACACCTCCAATAAATCTTTCTTATGTGGCAGAATTACTGAAGCCTATGAAATTTTTGGTTTCTCTGGTTTCATTAAAAACCTTTTAATTGTGGCTTTCTGAGTTGGCCCCAGGTGTTGGACTCTTTTCATTACATTTTGCTCTAATGTGATGAAATTCTAATTCTCTCCTTACCATATGGTTAAATTTCCCAACTGAGAATTAGTTGAAAAAAGGAGAAATAATCTATTAATCTCCGTAATAGATTCACAAATGAGTTTCGCCACAAAACCTGTTTTTGAATGGTAATATCAGAACAGTTGGGCGCCTTATTTCATAAAGGAAGGGTGAGAGAGACGCAGAAGCGTCTGCATTATCACCTGGAAAGGATGAATAGGGGACCCGCGGTATCTTTTCAAAATAATTGCCTGAAATTCTGTCTCACGGGGACAGAGATACTTCGCTGTCGTCGGTTACCTTCGCGCCTTAGGACTTACTGGAACCCAAAGATTGACATACGGCACGAGGGCTGTGGGAGGCTTTCCAACCTGGGACCCAGGCTCGCGGTTCTGGAAAGCTTGAGCCAGCCCACCCGTCTCGCTGGGGATCCCAAAGCCCTCGCTCACGGCTTTCCTCCCACTTTCCCTTCCCGGGCGTTCGCAGCTGATAACCTCTCCCTTTAGGAAACTAAAGACGTGGTCCTGTTATTGTTTTTCATTTAGCAGCCCTCCCCCCCAACCCACCCCGCCCTCACTGGAATCGTAAACAACTTGGTTCTCTATAAACGTGTGGGTGAGTCGAGTGTGCTTGATACTAACTTACTCAAAGTCCTCTGAGGACCGAGGCTGCCACCCTCGTGGCTCTGGGCGAAGTGGAAACACGTCCCGGCATCTGACTCGGTTCTTCATCCAGCCTGCCTTTCCAGTGGGACTCCTGCCCGCCAGTCAGTAGGCCCTGGTAGGGCAAAGGATCTACCACTCCCGGACCAGGTGGTAGCTTGGGTTTTGCTGTGCCCTGCAAGGATGGGAATGCCCAGCAGGGTTAAGGCAGCCAAGGCGCCTCTTCCCCCGGCTTAGACTTGGGACCCTCGCGGAATCCTGCTCCTTCGCCGTTATCAGATCACTGTGCACAGGAGAACACCTCGTGGCCCTTCCCGGACCCCACCTCCACACGATTCTCCCTTTTCCCCCGCCCCCTTCCCCTCAGCCACCCAAACTTCGGGAACAAACTTTTTCGCAACTTTATTTCATTCAGTAAGAGCCAAAAGCCTCTTTTCTTAGAGGTTCAAGAAAATCCAGCAGGTCTCCCCGGAGGAGGTGGCTGCTTAATACTGGAAATTTAGCTGTGGGAAACTGCCGGAGAATTTATAGAAGCTCTAAATGTGGGCCTTATAACAATCGTCGGGGAATGGTCTTTGAGGTTTATGCACTCGTAAACTTTTGCTGATTGCTTCTGGGAAGTTGTCAGGCACTTAACACTGCATTTATCTTACAGGGCAATGAAAACACATCTGCCTGGCGTCTCGTTACCTGGTTTAATCGTCGCCAGCCCTAAGTCACCGCCAGGGCTCTCTCTCCTCACTTGAGTGGGATCCCGCCGCCTGGTTTCAGGCCTGCGGAGGGCTGATGTCAGATGCTCACTTAGTGCCTTCTGGCCGCAGGAGCTCAGGAAATTCTGTGCACTTGAACTTTGTGCTGGGTAATAAGTGAGGGAAAGGGCCTGGGCTCCGGATATAACTAGCAAGTTGAAAAAGTAGCAGAGGAAAAGCAAAAATAAACACATTCCGGTTCCTCGGCATGAAAGGGTGGGAAATTAGCCCGCGGGGAAAACAACTGACTCAGAGATGACCCCAGAGAATGAAGCAATGAAAGTGAAGTTTTCTGACGGCGCTTATTTAGGGGTCACTGTGAGTTACCGAGCAGTTGGAGGACAGGAAATGCAGGGACTGTCTCCTCTCTTCTGCCGGCAGCCTGGCCGGAGAAGCTCAGGTCACTTTGCAGGCCAGACCGTGTTCGCCGCCCCCAGCAACACGCAGTAGAACACCCTCGGTGCTGGGCTGGTTGGCTTAGCGCCTGTCGGCCCACAAACTTCAGCATAGGGAACATTTTGGGCCGAGTTCTTGGACACCAAGTTTACAGACGGCAGAACATGTTGTACAAAGATGAATACAGTTTTGTTACAGCAGGAGAGAACACACCTATGGCCTTGAAAAGATTCTAAAATATTCAGCAAGCAGCACCGCACTGAAATGAGCTTCAGTTCAAACCAATTTTTTAAATCGTACTTAAATTTGTTAGTGATGATCTTTGCTTGAAATTTGAAATAGGAACCTAAATAAAATCAGAACGGAATACAATCTAATCTACTTTTCAAGGGCAAAGCCTGGAGTCCCTCTTTGTTATTTCTATAGCCCCGATAAACAGTTTATTACTTATCTAGATTAAAAATTTTGGATAACTCAGAACACTGGGATTTGGGTATCTACGTGTTTTCTGAAAGGAAGGATTGTCCATGTGTGTGTATGTGTGTTTCAATTTATCTATTTGAAAACATTCTAAAAAGTAAAAGCAAAGTTTGGCAAAATTGACATGGACTTTCGCTTGAGAGCTGCTCTGGAAAAGCAGATTCTCTGAGTGACGGGACTCCTCTGCGGGAGGTGTTTCCCGGCCGCGGAGAAGCCCAGCCTGGCTGGGACCTAGGATGCCCCAGTGGAACCGCCTCCAAGAACGTCCCGGAGAGTGCAGCGCCGGATCCCACCTGGTAGAAGCAATGCGTGCCCCGCTGCCCTCCAGGCCGGGGCACCTTTGCCCGCTCTTCGGCTGGGGTCGGAGGCGTGCTGACCTTGCACTTCCATATCCCCGCCCCTCGCCGGTCCCAAGCTGTTTGGTGGGTGTCACTAGTGTCAGCTTGAAGCCTGCACAGCTGAGGTTTATCATCCTGTGCCCACTCCGGGTTTGGGAACCCATGACCAACCCGGTGGCGGAGAAATTCATGCCCAACGAGCTCCCGAAGTCAAGCCTTTCGGTGTCGTTTTATTATCAGTATTTTCTTACCCAGTTCGCCAGGTCCTACAAAGCTCACTGCAGAGAGATACTATGGGTCCACCCAAGTCTTGGGGACAGGCGGGGCTAATGAGGAGGGCAGAGAGGCGGGGCTAATGAGGAGGGCAGAGAGGGTCAGTAAGCCGAAGGCCCCAGCTTTACCATTGCTTAGAAGGACTTGGCGATTCCAAGAACTTCGACCGTGTAAATGTGGAAACCTGTTGATATAAAGTTTTTTTCGGGAGAATTTTACTTTTTTCTTTATCTACTGTAAAGAAAAAGAGGTTGATCCTCACGACTGTTTGGTGACAAGTTAGCTTAAGTTTGAACAGACGTTGAAGGAGGACCCGCATCCCCTGAGAAACAGTATTTTCAGTGCGACTGTGCGCCCCACACGGGCGCGCAGGTAGGTCTTCAAGCGAAAGGCTCACCTGGTGTCTGCGGGGTCTTTCGTATTATGGCGATTTTTAAGCGAGCGAAAAAACTTGTTGCCTGCCTTGCACTGCTGAGACCCCAGAGAACGATGTAGGATGGGGATAGAGGAAAGCTAGTGAAGAGTTTCGAAAAATTAACTGGGATGTTCTCCTGCATTCAATTGCACTCACTAGGTAACATACTTTTTTTTGTTTTGTTACATGTCCCCCCCCCGCCCCCGAATCTTATCTTAATCGAATGTTGAAAAACATCTGATTTTTTTTTTTAAAGAAAAATTGTTAACACTTTTAGGGCTTGCCTGATCTCCACTCATGAAGAAACAACTGAAAAGGACTGAGATCCGCTTTGGGATTTTAGCTCTGCGATTTAAAACCCACAGCGCCATCTCCTGGCAATGAGGAGAATATCTACGTGAATGACAGCAATACTGAAAAGCTGAATATGAAATACTCAAATATGACCTTATTTTACGCCTCAAATGTTATTTCAGTGATAAATCGATTACAACTACAAAACACGAGCTAGAAATTCATGATCGTTAAAAGTTTCCAGACACAATCCTGGAAGCGAATTATTTGTAAATAGGAGTTTGTTATATCTACACACATAGTTTTGATAGATTCACACGTAATTATCCTAGGGATTGATAAATATTATTCTTTACTTTACCATAAATGCATGATTTGATGGAATAAATTAAATCACAGGTTAATTTCTAAATCTGGATTTGAACAAGTCATTCTGTGCCATAGTTACTGTAACTTTATAAATACCTCAGCACTCAGGAATTGATTGGCTAGTGAAAACAAGTGCTGAATTACTATTCAGATACTTTAATCATCAACAGATTTCTCTTTCAGATATGGGTATTTTCAGTCAAAGCAGTTCTCTTTGTTTACTTTTCGTGGATGATGCTTACTATGTATGGTAGAAGGGAGACATGTGAAATGACCGTATGTTGAAACAAATTCTAGTTTCTCGTGGAATTTTATGAGTCAACATGAGTAAATAGTCGGCCCCATTGTTCTAAATAGCCCTTCATTTTCTTTATTTAACAGCCTTCTTATCTCACAATCTTTCAGGATTAGTCTTTCTAAACCTGAAATACCACCTGAAGCTAAATCATTTTCCAAAAACTTAATACACATATTAAAATCTGGATACCTAACACTTTTCTGAATTAAAATGTTTCTGAAGTGTGAGTATTTTGCACTTTGCTCCTTTTTAGAAGGAAGATTGAAATCCAGTAAAATTTAGAGATGACATCCCAACTAAGAACATTTTTAATCTATGAGTATGATTATATACTCAGCTGTTTGAAATATAAATAAAAGTGGCTATGCTTTTTGTAGAGTATAAAATATTATGAATATCGTTTGAAAACATTGTAGATAAAACAGACAAATGTAAACTCCACTTCAGTTTAAAGATTAGTTTTATTTGATTAATTAAAGCAAAGAGCTATTACACCAAATATTTGGACTCTTTTACTCTGTCAGTGCAAGAGTTTCTGTTTGAAAGAAATTTGATTATATTTAGGAAGAACTGGATCAACAGATGGTTAGTTAGGGAGCTTTTCACAATTAAATTTTAAAACAACATGGATACCTCAAAAAATTTGGATGAGGTCATTTGGTCTATTATAGCAATGCAGTATTGTTGGGCAGAATCATTTTAACTTATGTTTGAGAAACATTCAGTTAATGGGCCTGGCTGGAAACTGTACTGATTGAGTTGTCCACTTGGAACAGTATACCTACAAACACCCAGACACTTACATTCATATTATATTTGCATGTTGGTAAGAAAGTATTATAAAAAGGAAGCTGACAGCTACAAGGCCTCATGATGAGAGTGCCTTAACATAAGAATAACCTTCCTCTGATGCAGTATTTCATTCAGGCTACCTGAAGGGGCCTTTATTTGCATACAGTGATATTAGCATGCTACCCACGCTGTCTGTCTATTGTCGTGCAATGTCCATGTGAGAAATGGATTTTACCATGTGGTATGGAGACTTTAGAAATTGACCCCAAAAGTGACTTGGGAGCTGACTAGGCCGCAGGTATTTCTGAAAAAAATAAAAATCTCCCATTACCTCATGAATCGGAAGTTGAGATTTTTCCCAGAAAGATTGTTTTGTAATCCATGTACTGGAACAAAGGGTAGGGCAAAAGTAGGCTTATAGTTGTTCATATGGAAAAATAATATAATTAATAAATACTAATACAAGAATAAACTCTGTGTTTCACATACTCACAACTGTAAACCTACTTTTTCCTCACCTTGTATTCTTACTCCTTTGAGTTGCTTCCCACATTCTCACTCTTTTCGAGGACACAAGTCATGGGAGAAATAAAAGGACAGAAGGAAGGCTGAGGAAAAGTGGGTACGCAGATGTGAAGACAATAAATGCATTTAGTGTATTTATTTGCTGTTCTTTTAAAATGAAGTTTTGGAATTATGATTTTTACAGATGTCCAAACCTAATTGCACTTCCTTGTGGGTTGCTTTGAAAGATATGAGCTGGTATTGTAGAAATGGCAGATCCTCAGCAGAAGAGCTGTGTAATCTTTGGCAATTTTCTTGATCCTCCTTAGCTTCAGGAGGAAAATGGATTTATTAATCATCACTTTCCTGACTGCCTCAGGGT
This sequence comes from Mormoops blainvillei, assembly GCA_004026545.1. Classification (NCBI taxonomy): domain Eukaryota; kingdom Metazoa; phylum Chordata; class Mammalia; order Chiroptera; family Mormoopidae; genus Mormoops; species Mormoops blainvillei. The sequence continues at coordinate 388,712 of PVJD01000172.1, forward strand.
ATTAATCAAAGGAGACTATGTGAGAATTTTGCAAATACTAAAATGGTATGTGGATTTAATGTGAACACTTTATTAAGCTTCTGTTAGCATTTCATCTAAACCAGTGTAGTCACCTTTAATTATCATTGTTGGTTTGTATTTAACTTACTTTTTCTATCATAACTTCCAGGTGCCAGCAGACTGGGCCAGCTATTCACCGTGTGAGCCGTACTTGAGGGTCATGGGCCCGCTGCCGTGGGCCCTTTCGTGCTCCCAGGCCATCCGTGCCCGTGCGCTCCTCAACCCCCGCTTCTCCTGGGTGCCCTGACTGCCCTGCTTGTGAGGTGCTCTCTCTTTCTGCTGTCTCGAACTGAATGAATTTGCCTCTAACCGGTTACAAAGTGGTCACCATAGTGTGATTTGACTGAATTAACTGGTATATGGATAGAAAAATGGCCGTGGATTTGGCTCAAAGTCAGTTCTGATTTGGATATCCCACTGTGTTTTTATCCTTTGCAAGAATCTTACACGATAATGCTTCAAATGTGTGGAGTGCACTTTTCAATTTGGTGACATTTGTTAAAGTGATGATTATGTTATTTTTCTTTCTTCCTTCTAGATTGTTCATGTGAAAGCTTTGTGAAGTGAGATCTATCAGTGATCTTTGTGTGATAATTTTTTCTTCTTCCCTATGGCTGGATACATCAATGTTTTTATCACCTGTTGTTTATTGTCCAATTTATGTCAATTCAATTGGCAGCAGTCACCTTAAAGTCACTTTGAATTAATTTTTTATGAAAGATTTATGGATACAACGTATGTCAAAGGTCTAAATTTATTACACATGTTATCTCCCCTGACCCATTAATTTTTTAAAAAGATTTTATTTATTTATTTATTTTTAGAGAGAGGGTAAGAGGGTGAGAAAGAGAGAGAGAGAAACATTGACATGCGAGAGATATATTGATGGTTGCCTCTCACATGCCCCCAACTGGAGACCTGAGCCACAACTTAGACTTGTGCTCTGACTGGGAATCAAACCAGCAACATTGAAGTTCACAGGCTGGCACTCAATCCACTGAGCCACACCAGCCAGGGCTAATTTAATTATCTTTTTTTTTTTTCAAGAAAGGTCATTGAGTTTATCTAAATTGTTTTTTCTTTTTAAACTTCAGCTATTTATTGCCCACAGGATTCATTATTCTAGAAGTATTTGAAGAAAATTTCTACTTATATATTTTTATTTTATTAGAATCCGAGTTAAATCAATTCTATGTGGATTGGGAAGTACACTTAAAGTAATGTAATGATAACATTACTGTGTCAATAGAGATGGTTTTTTAGAGCCAGAGTGTGGAAAAATTTTCCTAAACAAGGTAGAAATCGAAGGACTCACACGGGAAAAGGTTGACATATTTAACTACATAAAAATTTTTTAATTCCTGTTCTGCAAAGGAAGAGACCCCAAGCACAGTTAAAGGACAAATGGCAGATTAGGAGGAGAAAATAAACACATCAAATATGCAAAGATCTACAAAACAGGAAGAAATTATCTAATAGGAAAATAATCTATTCTGTCGGTTAACAAAATGAACATAAATATCTTCAAGATGATAAAAAGATTTTCAGACTAACAAAAAAAATGAGAACAGGCTCATAGATGAAGAGCAGATGTCAGCTCGTGGTTGGGGGGAGGTTAGGGGGCGGAGAGATTGAGCAAAAAGGAAAAGGGGCTCATGGACATGACAAGTGTGATGATTGCTGGTGGGGCGGGGAGTATAAGGGGACTAAATGGTATAAGGGGAAAAATATAATAAAGATTAAATTTTTAAAAAGTTCAGAACCATTAAGAAAAAGGAAATACAAATTAAAACAGTTTCAAAAATAGTCCACATTTCAAAAAGTTAACGATATGCAGAGTTGTGAGGAAAACTGTTGTAGTGAAAGTTGGTACAATCTTTTTGGGAAAGTAACATGGATTCTGACACCTAAGAATCTACCATGTGGAGATAATGGCATAAGTAATAGGATTTTCTTAAATGGCAGAGAATACCAAACAACCTAAATGTTCTTCAGTAAGCAAACGATTATATAAACTATGGTGTCTCCATTCTGTAAAATAGAATGCTGTTATAAAAATAAATGAGGTGATATATAGGCCCGGAAAGACACTTCTGATGCATAACTAAGATGAAAAACACCTTAAAATATGCCACGGTCATATTTGTTATTAAACAAAAAGGTATATGGGTAGATCCATGCCGGAAAAAATCTGAAGGAAGTTTACTGAATACTTAACTGGGATTAGAGGGTCATGGGGTGGGGGTTTCATAAGTTACATTAAATACTTTTATAAAAAGCGAAGAGATTATAGATGACAGATGTTTACTGTTTGTTATACATCTAGTTTTTCTTTAACAATTAAAAGAGCTGAAGAATAAAAGATTACAGTCTAGCTGAGTGGCTCAGTTGGTTACAGTGTCATCTCGATATGCCAAAGTTGTGGGTTTGATCCCTGGTCAGGGCACATACAGGAATCAACTAATGAATGCATCCATAAGTGGAATAACAAATTGATGTCTCTCTCTCTCTCCCCTGCCCCACGAATAGATAAATAAATATAAAAAAAAGAAAGAAAGAAAGATTACATTAAATATTGTTAATGTTTCCCTTAGGTTCTTTGCATCATTATTCATTCTTTATCTTAAAAAAAATAATTTTCTAATTTAAAAAATTTGCTCTCCATAATTTTGCTCCTGAAACTGCATTACCTAAACCATATTCTTTAATGTTGTTTGGATCAAGAATGCATTTAAAAATAATAATGGTATCTATAAACAATGTATACTTTTGTTTAACCACAGATATCTGACTTCTTTAATTTTTGAAGAAAATTCATGACATTAAAAATGCTTGATGATTACGTTGCAATACTAGTGACTTTTACTGAGTTTCAATAATGAATAACTCAGTTTAACTTTGTAAATTAAGGCATTTTATGCCTATATTTTAGCATGATCACAAAACTATTTTTTAAATAGCAGAAGAAATAAAGATTTTTTGTGGGGCAGAAATCCTTTCAGCTTTGACAAAGTGATTTTGGGCTAAGATTCTTTCTTCTTGCTCTCCTTACATGTCTTTGTATTGTCATTTACCCATTCTGTCTCCTGCTTCCCAAGTGAAAGAACAATAGTTTCTACCTTTGAGGTTACTAAATTCACACTTTAATCTTTCAGGGGCTGCTATTTCCCAGTCACACTCGGATGTCTGATTGTCAGCTTTATGTCTCAGAAAGTGTTCCCCACAATTCAGGTACAGTAAAGTATCTAGCTCCAGCTAGCCTCTGTGTACTATATAACTTTTATAGTCATTATAAAAAATAATTTATTGAAAAAACTTAAACCTTTTCCAACTCAAGTGACTTTTGATTTAAATGTCTATGATCCTGCCTATGGTAATCAGTGATGGCAGATTTTTTTTTCCTCTGAATTAAGCTTGCTGTTTATATTACAAAATTTAGAAAATATTAAAGTAACATCATCTCGAAGATAACAGGTTAGAAGAAATAGAGGGTCTATAGTCTACATTTTACCATTACTTGCTTTGGAATCACATTTAATACAAGGCCTGGAGAAATTTCCTATTCTTTGTGTCATATTTTTCCTCTTATATATATTTTTGCTTTATTCAGGCTGCAACATAGTAAACTCTAAAATATAGCTAGCCTTACTCTGCTGTGACTATTTATTGGAAATACATTGTTAGGTGAAATTATGAGAGGCAAGCTAAGCTATTAACAGTAACATTAGATATTTAGAATAATAATTAATTATTAAAAGGTTTTTAGGAGGTCATTTAAAGGTGACGGTATAGGCAACAAATCTCTGTGAATGCTTAACTGCTTAACCTCTAAAGACATAAACTCTCAATATATTGTGATCTGAATTTGAAGGTGCTGAGCTGACAGCGGTATTTCCTTTGCACACGGATGTAGCTGACAAGATCAGTGTGTCCTCTGCACCCTTAGACACTCTGGTCACGGATTGTATCCGTTACTTGCAAGGTGTGTTTCACTACCTGTGGGTTGCTTTGTTACCTAGTAGGCTTTGGGCATTAAAATGAAATCACCAGTTACTCAAATGCAAATGCAAATAGCATCAAGATAATTTTATATTTGCCAACTGAGTTCTTCTGACTCAAAGTATGGTCCAAGCAATTAAGTCATCTTTTATCTGTGGGTAACTTGATGTGCCAAGACCCAGAAATGTCATTTGGTTTGATCATGCTACCATTTTAAAAGAAAGCAATTTGCATACAACTTACAGTCAGAGCAGCTCTTCACTGTGGGTGGTTTTTTTCCTCCTTCTTCTTCTTCTTTTATTTTTTGGTAGGATCAAGCTTCCCATATTTTCTAGTTGCTAATGCTGGTGTTGCAGCTTGTTTTACATGCATAGACTTCTTTAAATTTTAAAAAGATATTATGATACCGAAATAGACTTGAAAACAATCTCAGACTACAGTTAAGAGGGAATGTTTCCTTTGTTTCTTTGTTTTTATAGAACCTGATGCTGATTAAGGTATGAAGGAAGACATGATTGCTGTCTATAGAAGATTTAATATCAATCTTTTCTGTCAATTTCAAAATATATTGAAGGACAATGAAAGGCAAGGCATTAAAGCTTCTTTATAGAGAGATCTGAGGAGATCCTGAACACTGCTAACTTACCTAGTAAGATATCTTGCCCTGACTGGGGTAGTCAGTTTGGGTGTCATCCTGCAAAGGAAAAGGTTGCCTGTTCAATTCCTGGTCAGGGCACATGCCCGGGTTGTGGTTCTGTCCCCCATGGGGGCACGTGTAAGAGGCAAAATGATCCATGTTTCACACCGATGTTTCTCCCCATCTCTTTCTCTCTCTCTGAAAATAAACAGATATAGTCTTTTAAAAAATAAGGTATCTCAGATGAATGTGTGTGTTTTTTTTAAAAAAGACCTCCCATATTAAAGGAAGCTTCAAAGGAGGAAATGTATTAGAGAAGCTTACAAATGACGATGTATGTAAGAAAATGTTCTTAGTGAGGTGACTCTTAACAGAGTTGACAGTTTTGAACCGTGGTTAGGCTTGAGAGGTAAAAGAAAAAGCAGAGGGATCCAGCAATAATTTCTTCAGTCTATTTTTGAGGAATAACAGTCCTGCAAGGAGAAACTATGCTTCAAACCTCATTAGTAGGATAAAATGTGATCTTCACTTTGATAAGAGTAAGCAGTGAGTTTAAAACTCACCTGAAGGAGCAGTCAGGAAAGCTCCTGCCTCTGTGAAGCATGTCAGAGTAATTTTGTAACCTAAATTAAGGTAAGTGGTGACAAAACCTATTTAAACATTCCAGCATCTATCTGTGCTGGCCTGAATCAGTTCGTGCAGTAAAATTCAACTCAATGGGACCTGGGGCAATACAGCAAATATTCAACAAGGTATGGGCCATCTTTCTTTAAACCTTGATTCAAGTATTTCTTTTGGAAGCAGATATCTATTAATGTCTTATTTGTTAATTGAGTTGTATTTTATTAATAACAAAAAATTCTAAATGAGACGTATATTAATTGTTAGTAATCTCTAGAAGCTGTAGAGAGAAGGTGTTAGATAATCAAGATGAAGTCAATATTGCCCTAGATAGTGCTACTTCCACCACATGAATTCATGATTCGTGTACATAGAGTAGTATCTAGTTAATTAAATATAATTTTAGCAGCAGCAACCATTATACCAGGTATCATAAAATATAAAATAAATTTTTCTACTAGTGACTGAAAGTAGCAAATTTTACCTTTTTCCTTATTTCAGGAAAAGACACACCCTTTTTTCACAACCTCCCATTCTTCTTAACTCTATATACCATCCGTTGCCCTTATAATTACACCTATGGAGTTTATTTTAGAAAAAGGTGTAGTAAGTAATCATAGTCTACCGTGCTTGCAAATTTATTTGGAGGTTGCAAAGATACTTACTGCAAAACAGACTATTAGATAATCAGATACTTCTTAAAATATTTTATAATATAAAATGGATTTCATAGATTTTTCTATTTGTTCATATGTATAACATAATTTCAACACTTCACATTCTTGTAATTATTTGAAGCTTTTAAGGGTGGCTAGTGAATACCTTCATACATCTTAGCTTTCTCTCCACTGATTCTTTCTTTGTTTTTAACACGTATTTGTATTTTATGTTCATCATATTCAGGTTTCATCTTATTTTCATTGTGACTTTAATTGGTAGATGTGAAAATTATACACTTTATCTTATGCCTTAAAGAGAAAAAACTGCTTGCAGCCATAGACTATAAATCGTATACAGCTAGACAGTTTGCTCCCTTACTTGCCCCTTCACATTCCAGAGCAGCAGGTCAAGCAAGAAGACGACACTCTTTTGAAACACATTCAAGCATGGTGTTCATGGGAAATATGAAAATAAAGTGCATAGCTAGCTAACCCTAGCATTTTCTTGCATTTTTATTATGAACTTTAGGAAGCCATGGGACCTGGATTCTGGTTCCAGTTTTCCTGTAAATTAAGTTGTATGACCTTCAACAAGTTTTTTAAGCTCTTTAATCCTCAGTTTTTTAATCTGTAAAATGAATCCAGCATTTTACTACCTGTGAAATGAATGCGATCAATTTGAAAGGCTTGAGAAGCACTATGGTCCATGTCCACTCCCCCTGAGGACCTGTTGGGGCCTCGGAGTGCGTGAGCACCGGACTGTGTGTGTCCAGAACCGCCATCCCCGCCCCAGGATATTTCACAGTACTCAGCCCTCTGTGTCCAGCCAAAATGCTGTTTAATATATTTCTCCATAAAATTCCATATTTCTAATGTTTTCCCTATATTTGAACACAGTTTTGAATAAAAGATTGGTGTAATTAATAACTGTGTGAGGCTTTTCCTGCCCATAAAGGGAGAATAGCCATCTTGATTCTTTAGTCTTTAGGTGGGTGAGGGTGATGGTTTTGTGCCTTACAGTAATATTTAACTCAAATAATTTTTACTCCCTTGTTCTGCTATTTGATGATAAAAATATAATTCTTTTTATTGTTCTTTACTTCAAGATCCTGATTATCCTCATTTTAGTCTTATTTTAACCCATCTCTGCTTTGTAAAAGAAAAAACTTAAAGAAAATAAAATACCCTATTTTATTCTTTTATATTTTTTAAAGATAAAAATAATGATTTTTAAAAATAAATGTTTTTAAGTGACATGAAATCTGGCAGAAAAATTCGCATTTCAAAACTCCACTTTGAATAGTTCTTATCTAGGCTTGTAAGTGGGGACATGTTGGATGTTGGACACAGAAGGTTAAAGTACAAAGTATTGATTAGTATCACTCAGTGATAATCAGAGCATATTCCATCAGATGCTTTGGGAAGTGGTTCTGTTTTGGGTTCAGCACATGGAAATCATAACTGACATCAAAAGCATGTTTGAGGCAAGGATATGTTCAAAAGCATAAATTCTTATTATTAGACACATCAATTATTTTTTTTAATGGCCCAGCTTTTCATAGCTGCCTGATGTCCATTATTCTGAATTTTTAAAATTAGGTATGCTGGAATGCTCAGTTTTCTTTTTGAAGTCCCAAACAATACTATTGCAAAATTCAAAACATCAGAACACCAAGGGATTAAAAGAAAAATATGAATTCAAAAGGAAAAGGCAAAAATCTTATACAGCTAAAAAAAATACATGAAAAAAATATATTGTTCAACATTAAGATAGTTAGTGTTCCTGAAGTTGAGAATCTAACACATAAAACAGAAATAATTGAAAGACATCAATTGAAAAAAAAGTTTCTTAAAATAGTTAAAGAATTGACTCTGCAGATTGAAAGAGCACCTCATACTTCAGAAAAGGTTAATATTGAATGAAAAATACTGATTTATGCCATAACCAAGTTACCAAACTTTACAGATAAAAATATGGTTGGGACATTTAAGCAGTAATTGAATAACATCTATTGGGGGAAATCAGGTTGGCTCATATTTCTTCATAACAATATTAAATGCCCAAAGACAATGGAGTAAAAGAAGTTTCATTCTGAGGCAGAGTGTGGCCCAAGAACATCATGCCCACCCAAACTGTCCATTAAGTGTGAAAGCAAGAGGTAGACATTCCCAAACGTGAACAAACCAGCCTCGTTGAGTCCTCCTTGGCAAGTCTACCTCAGGCTGAAATTCAGGCAATTCATTAAAATAAAGAACTCAGAAGAGGAGAGGATTTGATGAAAAGAACAGAGCTGAACATCATTTCATTTCAAGGTAAAACTAAGACTAAGCATCTATGGAGGCTATGACAATTAAGAAGGAATATAGGCCTTGGTAGCTCAGACAATATTTAATCAGCAAACAGTGAAATAAAAGGCAGGAGGAAATATTAGTGTGGTAATTGCCTCATCTTTTCCTATTATGAATCAGTAGCATTTAGAAGTGAAATACAGCTTAAAACATAACCATAATAATTCCAGCCACTCAATGGTTTTCTTTGTGATTTTTGTTAATTTGGTTAAAAAATTATGTAAAATTAAAATATTTTACATTTCACTCTGTTTTGCTGTTAAGTGTAAATACAATTAAATAAATAAATAATTTTAAAACATGCATAGAACAATCCCTATTTTATAGTAATGTCTCTTTTGTCTATTGTTTACCTGAATTTCTGCCTAGCAATGTCTTGGCTGATGTTCCCTTATGGTTAGTAAGAAAAATTTCTAGCTAGTTGGATTTAAAATTATTATTTCTTTGTGTTTTGGCTTGAATTTCATAAAAAATTATGTGTCAATTATAAAGTAATTTTTAATTAAAAATAAAAGTTGGTGTTTTAACTTTAGACCATACCCTTTTCTTACGATTTTTGGTTTGGGGCTATGTTGGTTATAGACTTGGAGTGAAGCATTTAAATATGTTGTTAACATGGGGGACTGAAATAACTGGCACTATTTGACATGCTGAGTACATAACACAAAGATAGTATTCAAATTAAATATTATGCCAGATGTACCCACACTCCATACATGTAGTTTGCAAATGTTGCTTATTGTGCATTATGCATATTATAATTTCCTTTGATACCTAAAACTGTGAACTTTTTAGAATATGCATTATTTTGCTTCCAAAACTCTTAACTCCATGTTGTTAAAATTGTATATATTAAAATCTGGTCCCTAAAAGGAGGGCTGTTTGGTCTTCTTAAGTAGAGTCTAAAAAGGGGTTAAAATCGACTTAAAATATCATTATTTGCAGTGTGAACACAGACATGTAATTTTAAAATTCAATGTAGGTTTTGGAACACACAAAGTATTTTTGGAATATTTAATAATGGTTAGTTGACAACAATATGCTGTTTAGATTTTTTGAGTATACCCACTTAAAAATACTAGGATCTGGCCTAGAGCAGGAATGTGCTACCCTTCTTTATTGACAGTGATATAAGTTTCACTGTCATCAACATGTGCAAATCACTCAAATAACCCTTGTAATTGTTAATGCATATACTGTAATCTGCACCATCAATTACTTTGTATCTTAGTTATTTCTTAATTATCTCAAAGTTTTAAAAATATTTTTTCTCTTTTATTTGTCTTCCTTTGTAATATTTTCATTTTATTCTGCTGTGAATATGAAAATAGGCATGAGGAAATTGAATTTAGTGCTACAGTCACTTATTAGACACTTTTAATATACTTAAGCTCTGTGTTATGTGTGATACCAAGGTGAAAAGAGACAAAAACCTTGTTTCCGGAAAGTTGGCAATATAGGAAGTAAGACATGGAAACAATGTATGTCAATTCTGGTTTATTTGTCTCCAAAGTGAGTGCCCTTTCATTGCCTAATGTAATAGTGGTTTGGAAGGATAATGGCACTGTGAATTTTTAAGTCACACAGATGCGAGTCTGAACCCTAGCTCTGTTACTTGATAACTGTGACCTGAACTCCAGTTTACTTGTTAGAAAATAAATGAGAATAATACCTTATGCAGTTGTGATATGGAATGAATACGAAAATATTTGCCAAATTAGTCCATTCACTACCCGGCACATTGTATTCCCTTAATAATAATTAGTTTTTTCTCACCTAACTCAAAATATTCATTAGATAACTATCAAATATATTGTCCATATCTATAGAAAAGGCCTCCTGTTCCCTCTATTATTGTTTTTACTACATTCCTCATCTATACCCTTATGTGTGAATCTATGTCTACATTTATATCCTTGCAGTCATCCTCTTTACTTGGTCTTATACATTTTCATTCTTATTCGAATGTACACTGTACTGACATAATCCCACTTTTTATTATTGATTGAAAAATTATTGTCCATATCTCTAAATTCTTTGCAGTCCCCATAGTAAGAATAGGCAATCAACCCTCCTCCAATTTACACCTGTGCTTGCCTTTGTTTGTTAGTGAAAAGTAGTTCCTTTCCTACAGTCCCTGGCAAGCCTATCTATTTGGACTTCATTCCACACTCCTGCCTTTTCTCAGGAACTCTCCTGTATCTCACATCATTTCCTGTCTGCTGTAGCATTTGCAGTAGCATCTACCAGTTACACCAGTCCTAAAACAAAACAAGTCTATCCCTCATCCTTGCAGGTTCCTGTAGCTACTTTCGTATGTCTTTCTTCCCCTTGTATGGCAAGTTTCTTAAAGTAGCATTTTACATTTCTCTTCTCTACTGTTTTACTTTAGTTCTCAGTCCACTGTACCCTGACTTATTCTACCAACAGTCAAGGAAAATTGCTTTCACGAAAGACATCTGGTTTCTAAAATCCAACTCACTTTAAAGAATTTTTTTCTTGTTTTATTGACCCCTGTACTGCATTTAAGAGTAGACCAACGCCCAGCTCTTCATCTTGGCCAAACCGACCAACTTGCTGTATCCTCTCTCACTTCTTCACCTTGCATATGTATTCTTCCAGCCAGAGTTTTGTTTATTCCCTGGTCCATTCACTCTATCCTTTGCAGAGTCTGTGATAACTGGTTATTCTAATAACTAGATGTTTAGGTCAAAAATTCAACTTTAGAAGTAAAAATATATTACTAGGAATGGTAAAATATGTCTAGAAATGGTAACAAACAACTCTAAAATATCTGTGGTTTAACAAACACAATTTTATTTCTCACCCATGCTCAGCCCAAGGTAGATGTTTCACTTGGGCAACTCTCGTGGGTTGCCTTCCTTCAAGTGGGGACTCTGGGATTCAGGGCACTTGCACGTATTGATACCACTGTCTTCAAATGGAGGCATTAAGGGTCCTATGGGAAGAGAGATGATTATGGCAGAAGCACAACTATTAATTATCCACCTCAGTCTGGAAGTGGCACATATCACTTCTGATAACCTTCCACCAGCTAGAATAACTCGATGGCTTCCCTTAGAAGCAAGGTGGCCTGGAAAGGAAATGGAGTTCCTGATTGGGTGAGTGCTTCCCGGGAGTAGCTGTAAAGTCTAGAAGGGAAGCATGGATTTTCAGTGTTAGCCAGACACAGTTTATTACATTTTTCAACTTTTATATGACTTGGAGAATTCTCAGTAATGATTGCATTTACCCTCCCAAAGGGTAACTAAGTGCTCTTTTGTGTCTCACCAGTGATCGCTATTAACATTCACTGTTATTTGAGATGCTGATGCATTTAATGTCCTAATGAGGTCCCAGGGAACATAGCAGATTGCCTAAGAAGAGACCTTGTCTCTATCTTCTCTCAAGTAAAACAGCTTTCCAATATCTCTATGCCTCATTGATTCACCCTATTTTTAAATCTCATCTGAAAATATGCCCTTCTCCCTGGATAATGCCTCTTAATTTGTCTCTTCCTCTGCTCTTTATTATTTAACTTTGTATTGTTTAATTAAATCAGGTTACATAACTGTGTATTGAAGATGCTATTCAGAGGAAAGTTGTTACACAATATTTAGCATTTTTATTTCACTTGATGTTTCCAAAGGACTTTATAGTGTTAATTAGTAAATTGTCACAACCTTTCATGGAGGTAAATTAATTACATATTTTTCTTTTGAGAAGTAGCCCGTCTTAGTGAAAGACAAAAGCATACACTTCACTTCACAGATGCATCTGTGCTAAACTCCTTCCCCTCTGTCCACAACCAACAAAAGTTTTGATGCTAGAAACACTAGCAGTGACTTTTTGAGGATCCACAATGCATCAGAAATCATGACAAATGCTTTAAAAAGGTTAAATATTTAATTTTCACTATATCTCAGATATGCACTTTCAGGCATTATGTCTGAAATCATTCACCTCATGAACTGAGTTGCCTCACCCAGATGATTAAAAAAATAATTTAATGGAGCAGGAGGCCAGTACCTTGCAGTTAATTCTGGGCCCGTGACATCAATATGTATCATGGCCCTTAATTAGTTACCCCAAACTTTCTTATTAGGATCTTCTGTGGGAAAGAGCTTTTCATTAATGAGTTTCTCTGTACTATCAAGTGCAATTCAGTAGAATTTAATCCAAAGTGCATTTTCTGTTGCCAAGAATAATTTAGGGTTTAAAACTTGGCAAGCTAGCCCTGGTCTGGTGGCTGGGTTGGAGCATCATCCCCCACAACAAAGGGTTGCAGGTTCAATTCTTGGTCAGGGCACATACCTAGGTTTCAGGTTCGATCCCTGGTCCAGGCACATTCAGGAGGCAACCAATTGATGTTTCTCCCTCATGTTGATGTTTCTCTCTCTTTCTCTCTCTCTCTCACTTCCTTTCTCTCTAAAAATCAATAAACATATCACGGGGTGAGGATTTAAAAATAAATATACAAACAAACAAACAAACAAACAAACAAACTCAGCCAGCTAGCAGTTCCGGCTATCTGATGAGCAGCTTCACACCGGATCAGAGGATGTTTTCTTTGGGTCTCCTAAGGAAATTTTGGTAGACATCCCTAAATAATAAGGCCAAAGCTGTGTAAAACTTTGAAGTGTCATTTCGATACCACTTTTCTGCCTGTCTTTTCTGACTTTTTTCCCTGTGGATGAACCCATTTTATTTAGAGAGCCACCTATCTGAATGTCTTCACTGTTCAGTGAGCCCTTTTGGACTCAGTGGAGATGGCATTAAACAACTGGAGTCCAGGCAAGATGACTTCCAATCACTTCACCCCACTCTGAGATACTTGAGGGGACCTGCCACTCAAACCCGTGCAGATGGGCCTTTAATCTTGCTAGGCTTCGTCCCGCAGAACCCACATGACCCTACTTTTTTTAAAGCTAATTTTAATACTTTATTTAGCAGAAAACCAGCAAATAATGTCTTGCTATAAGGGTGACTAAGGGATTATATAAAGGTATTAGTATGAATGTAATGACTGGAAGATTATACAAACTTTCTTGAAAGTAAAAGAAGATGAGAACAAAGAAAAGAGACCACATACTATATTAGTAAATATAACGTACAACAAAAGGACACTAATGAGAGCAAACACATCAGTAACATTAATAAAGTAATTTCTCAATTACTAAAAAAGGTTTTATACTGAGTAACAAAGCTAACCCAAATCTATGTTGTACTCATGAATACATATTAAAATAAACTAATTTAAAAAGTTAGAATTAAAAAGATGGAAAAGCATATAATAGTCAGGTGTAAATAAAAATAAAGCATAGTTTACAATTTTGATAAGATGTTAATAATCTTATAAAGGGAAAATGCATGTAGGGTATATAAGGACTTTCTGTACTATCTTTGCAATTTTTTTTATAATTCTAGAACTACTCTGATGTCAGAATAGAAACTATTAGTTTTATGTCGAAAAACATAGGAGACAACATAAAAGGGTTCAATTAGCCAAAAATGAGAAAAGTCAGAAGTCCAAATGACTGGCAACACATTGAATATTCAAAAGCCCATAGTTTCATGATGTAAAATATTAAAATCAAATCAAGTCACTGGACACTATTTAAAGTGATCAGTTGTCTAATTCTTACTCTGAAAATTTGCAGTTAAAAGAACCCAGATCAGGCTAATTACATAGCTATTGTTGATAAGAAACTAAATCAATCCCGCGGTCAGTCTTAGTATCAGTAAGACAATCTGATGCTGTTTGACTTAGGACGTAATGTTGCATAAAGCCCATAGGAAGAGTGATGAAGGAGTCTTGGAAAACAGCTAAACCTGAGCCTCACTTCTCTGTACAGAAATTATAGGGAAACGGAACAAGTTAAATGCTACCGTGGGAGGAAGCAGACTACCTCTGAAAAGCGGGAACGTTCTTCAGGACACTAAATCTGGTTCCTGTCGCAACTCACTAGCAAGAAAAAATAAAGAAAAAAGAGCAGAAATTTCTAAGGTTAAATGATATTTGAGAGACATGAAATCCATAGTGTGTGGGCCTTGCTTAGATATGATTCAAACCTACCAGCTATGAAAATTTTCAGATAATTTGGAAAATTTTATAATGATCGAGATACTATGATCCCAAGGAATCATTTTTGATTTTGTTAGATGTGTAATTATTATTGTGGATTTGCTTCAAAATTGTTTTTAGAGATGCACAGAGAATGACATAGGGGTGATAAGATGGTAGGGACTTATTTATTAGTGAAAAAAAACTGGTAAAACAGAAACAGATAAATATAGCAACAGTTGCAAATGCTTATTGATTTTATGAGGGGTCTATGTGTAATTCTCTCCATTTTCATGCACGTTTGAAAATTTTCATAATAATACATTTTGAAAAGTAAATGTAGCAAATATAGATTTATTTGTGCTAGCTAAGTGGGAAATACTTTCTGCCAGTCACACAAAATATAGCAATATACAAAGGAAATGTTTAGAGGAATAGCCATGTAGAGATTAAAAAATTTTGTACTAAAAATTAACATAAATGAAGATAAAAAAACTGTATTTGGAGAAACTATTTGCAACGCATATGCAAACAAAGTTAATATTTTTAATATAACAAACCTTTTTTGAAACAAAGAATGAAAATAGAAAAAAATGGGAATAGAAAAACAGGCAAATTCATGTTACATATGTAAAATAAGAATTACCAAATAAAGCAATGAGATTTTTTTTTTAATCTATAAGGAAGATAACGTTTAAAAAGATTATTGACATTCTCTGAAGCAAAGGCGTGGGAAAATGGCACCTGTATATTACTGGTGAGAATAAATTGCTGTAAGTTTATAAAACTACGTATTTATATTTTAAATGGACACACTTTGACTTAGTTATTCTATATCTGAGGACTAATATTAAGGAAGTAATTTGAGATGTGTAAAAAGATGTATTGAGTAGGATGTTTGCTGAAGCATTTTAAGAAAAATAAATTTTGAAATGTTCTCAGTGTCAATCAACATGGAAATGGATACATAAATTTTCTCACAACCACACAATGCAATATTATGAAATCATTAAAATTATGTGGATCCATACTTATTGATAGAAATATGCTACAAGGAAGTAAAAAAGAAGGTAAATTAGCCGATTTACTCTGTGATTCTCAGATATGTATTATTAAATTGCTATTTATGCTCACCACAAAAGGAATATATCCAGAGTGGGATCGTTGAGAAAAGGGACAAGAACAATTTGAGGACTTTTCATAGGCATTGCCCACCTGACTTACAGAAAATGTATATTAATTTGTGATTCTCAGAATGCCCATTTTCCCAACACTTGCCAATCTCTAGAATATTAGCTTTAAAACACTTTTGACAATTTGATGGATAAAAATTAACATCTCATTATTGTTTTAATGTGCATTTCTTATTACTAGTGTTTTATATCCTTTTTTATATGCTTACAGATTGGTTGATTTCATCTTCTGTAAAGTGCTTTTTACTTCACTTGTAATTCTTTATATTGGTGCTTTCATTTTTCTAATTTGTTTGTGAGAGACTTTTAATACCTTACTTTTTATCACAGCATATGCTGAAAATATTTTTTAGTGACTTTTTTGTGTTGTTTTAATTTGTTCCACAGTGGATCTTTAATATACATAAGTTCTAATTTTTATATGATGAAGTTTAGCAGTATCTTCTTTGAATAGTTTTTTCTTTTGGGATAATCCTTACAAAGCCCCTCTCCACACCATAATTATGTAAAATCATCACTTCTACTTTCTGTCAATATTTTATGGTTTAATTTTTATATTTAAATCTGTAATCTATATGAAATTTATTTTGATGCTGTATAATATATGAACTACTCTAATTTGTCATACAAATGACTGGTAATGTGTTCCAACACCATTTAGTGAATAATACATTGTTTCCTCAGTGATTGGAAGTTTCAGCTTTGTCAGAAAATGTTATTTTTTGATGTGGTTTGTACTCAATGGTTGATAACTTATAAAATGTATTTTCCCCTTCTCCCTTAATTACATGGCCTTCCTACCCTCACTTTTAATCCAAAAATTTTCTAATATCAATCTAAACTATTGAGATTTTTAAAAATGAATATTAATTTATTATGTTTTTTGATGTGTCAAGGCTCTGAAGAAAAGCTGTGTAATTAGTTATTTTGTCACACATATACATACAGCACTATGAAAGACACATACTGAAGACATTTCAATAGTTTAACTCGGCAGATTTACAGAGTTTGAAAAAATCTGGACTAACTTAAGCTTGAATGCTGCTTTGAGTTTTAACGAAGTTTTCTTTTTTGGGGGGAAGATGTTATATGTTTCCTTTACTTGTGAGGCATGTGCAGTTGATTTCTAAATAGGCACACCTATTCTTGAAGGAAGAAAAGATTTGGGCAATCTGAAAAAGCCAAATGAGTAACATTTGCCAGGTACTAATGAGAGGTTTGAAGATCCCCCAGGGAAGAATGAAAAATGAAAAATTGGAGGAACACAGAAACTTATAGTGATATAATTTCTCCCTGGCTTCATAATTTGGCTCCAGATAGACCTATGTCTAGTCTTGGGAAGCTCTGCTTTTGAAGTAACAGAGGGCATTTTATTTTCCTGCTTTCAGGGAGGCTAGTGTCTTCCACCCACCCATCCCTTTCACTTAATCAAGGAAGTTCACAAGGATGATTCATTCCATGATGCTGCCCAGAGCTGGCTCTGGAAGACGCTTTCTCAGCTGAAACGAAATGATACTTTATGTGTCTTCTCTAAATAGAGGGATTAGAAAGTTATAAAAAAAAAGTGGTAGAAAAGCGCATTAAATATATGATAAAGTAAGTGGTTTTGTAACTGATTTTATTACTTAAGTTCAAGCACTTTTTTCTTGCTAGACTTTGTCAACTATAAATGAAGATAGAAGCAGTTGGAGAAGGGACAACCAGAGAAGTGCAGAATGCTTCAGGGAACACATCTTTAAGGGTTATTAAACACAATTTGTTTTTGTCAGATTCCAATTTATCTGTATCTTAGCAAATCCAGGGAATGTGAGTTCTGACATCTTGTACATCCTTATTAATTATTCATGCTTGAGATTCTGTACTTGCTTGACCTTAAGGAATATGAGCTGTGTACTCCAGTCAGAATGAACCAGAATACCCTTCCCATTTTGAAGGAACACAGCCCACCCTTCTTCCCTATTTTCTGGTTTTAGGCACAACAAATGTCTGGTATGCCTCTCCCTTACTCCCCATTCTGTCCTTTGGAGGAAAAAATGATAATAGAAAGTGAAAATGACCTTAAAAGGATAATATTAACACCCAGGGGATTTTTTTTAAAGATAAAAAGATCTTAAAATTCAATGTTACAAACCCAACATGTTTTGTTTTTTTTTTGTCAGAAACAAACTTACACACTTGAGTTCTGCAATCATGCTTTTTAAATCCTCAGTTATTTCTGAGAGTTCTTCTGATGTGCAAAAACAATGTGGTTTCCTTTGTGGTCTATACCTGTGTTGTCTCACTCTAGGTACTTAGGTTTGAAATCCTGGACATTTGTCAAAATAAAAAGGATTTGATATTTGAAGGATGATCAAACCATTCAGATTTTATTCCTTAGAACAGCAAGAAAACATAAACAGATTTCTTCTAAATATATGATATGAAGCAGCTGGCAACATTCATTTTAGGACCGCTGTGTTGCTACTTACCCTAAAATAATTTCTTACAGCTACTTTGAGTCTATAGATGTTCACTATTCAGGCAGAAGGATGCACTAACTCTAAGAGTTGAGATTTTTATTTATTTTTTAACAAGAATTTCCTATTGTTGCTTGAATAAATAAACCAAACTGAAATAGCCGTATTGTGAAAAGTATTTTGTTTCTCAAAAGGCTAATCTTCCTAGTGCTCAGAGATTTTATTTTTCATTTAGAAATTTCAGTTTTGACTTCCCTCACACTCTATTAATTCTGTCCCACACAGAATAAGAGAGTCAGAGGGATCTGCTAGCATAGGGCCAAATTTTATGGCCTTTCATTTGCCACTCAAAACAGAATAGGAGCAGACAAGAGCGTAATGCCGGAGTGGCTTTGGGGACTCTACATTTCCAACATGTTGGCCAGTGAGAGCTGATGGGTAAAAACCAAACTAGCGATGAATGAGAACTAAAAATCAATTGTGATACTGAGTAGTGTGATATGATAATATTTTGGAAATATGGATTATTATCACGCCCATCAATTTCTCTTTTTCCCTTCTTCCCTCTTGAGCAGAAGAGATGGGAGGTTACCAGCTTCCCCACTGGCCTAGGGCCTTTTCATCAAGTCAAAGGCAGGAAAAAAAAAATCTAAGAGTCGGTCAAAAGTCCAGAACTCTATCACAACCTCAAACTACAAAACAACTCTGGGCTTAGGGAGAAGGAAAAGCAAAGGTGAAGTGACGAGAGTATCCATATTGGTCGGTCCTGCATAGAAGAGCACTTCTCTCAGACTTTGGGGCAAAAACCTGGAGATTAGCTTCCCCACAAGCCCGCCTTGAGTGGGAGATTTCTGTGCAAGTACTTTATTGAGGAAGAGCTCCCAGCAGATACCAGTAGGGAAGTGAGCAAGGTGGGCCAGAAAAGGGGGAAAAACCATGCAAGGGTGCCATCTTAAGATAAACCCTACAGTCTTGATCCTGCAGAGTAGATGATGCCTCAGAGTTGTCCCAACCTGAGCCACTTAGGGCCACCCTTTATACAAGCAAACTCTTGAGGACAAAATAACCTCAGTTGCTCCAGGGCAGCCCTCAAAAGGACCACAGATGCTGGTTCTTGGGAACAAAGGTGGTGGGTCTAGGTGTGGGGGTGATGTTTGCACAAAAATGTTAAAAATGGAATCCAAGTTGTTCTGGATAGATCACTCAAGTCAGCTCTACCCAGGGGCTAGGAAATAGATTACCATAGTAGTAAGCATATAAAAAGTGTGTATATAGCATTCCACCATTTTCAGTGCTCTTCCTGCCACATTATCTTTTCTGATCTTCATTAAAAACCTAGAACACACTAAAAGATGGGTGTTGTGATACTAGTCTCAGATATGTGATTGAGTTATATCATCAAACAACTTACTCAAAAGGTGAAAGCCTATGTCATTAACTCCAATCCCAGCAGTCTTTCTGTGTTCTTCCAGCCACAATCTAGAGAATGTTTCTGTAATCTTCCTATACAAATTCAGAATCCAGGGGTCATTACAGAGTACAGGCTATATTGTGGTTCCTGTCAGAATTCCTTGGCTCACACCTGACCCTCTCTGAGTTACTCAGGGTGAAGTCAATAGTTTCTGATTTTTACGAGCTCCTCAGGGAATGCAATGTGTAGCCATAGAAGTACAGTTGTCCAGTCCTGGTTTAGGATACCGCTGGTTTAGAGCACAGTTTGGGATTTCAGGCAGGATAGACTTCGAATCCTGGTTCTACCATTTACCATCTGTGTGAGTTTTGCCAAGTCATTGAAATTCTCAAATCCTCACTTCTGTCATCTACAAAATTAGGCTATGTTATACTTACCTCAAAACTTGTGGTGAGAATTCAACAAGATGATATTGGTAAAGTGCTAAGTCCAAAACCAGGAAGGAGTAAGTTCCCAATAAGCAGACTCTATTATGATTTTATTATTTTTAATCCTCTCACTTTTCTGCAAGTTACTGAAACTCAGGTCATCCGTTCTCTAAAAATGATGTTTTTGCCCCTATGCCACATCAAATGTCAGCATGGACCACTTTTCAGGACTTGAAAGTGATTCAGCCAAGTGAACCTTTTGGTTAATGTTGTTTACTGGAGTGGGATTTGAGCTGTAGCAATTTAGACACTTGGCTGGCAGATGGTGGATGGCCTTGGGAGGCTATACCATTTGCTGAGAATACAGGGTTTGGAGTCTCTCTTCACCCGTCATTTCAAAATTGAGTCTCACTTAGAATTTCACAGGAGCAAATGAGCCTGTATTTAAAATCCTAGTGAAATAACCACTCATTTAGTATTTATTTACAGCTCAGAAACCCAGCAGGTACAATCCCTGGTCTACTTAATCTTAAAAGCAAATTCAACAGTTCCCTTAGAGTTCCTGTTTTATGGGCATCAAGAAAGGTATATTTGAAAACTAGCTTCCTCCAAGCTCTCAGGCCCATGACAGAAATAAAGCACAGGGAAAGAATTTTTCTCTCTAATTTGTAAAGCAAACAAGAGAAATAAAAGGAGCAGGAGGAAGGCAGCTGCTGGAAAGAAACCCAAATAGAATAGTTTTTCAATAGGTGAGAAATCACAGCATGAACAAAGCCAGAATAAGGGTGGTTTCTGCGCTCTCAGACCCTTCATCACATGCGTAAGCAGAAGGAGGCATCAAGTGATGATTGAGGGACACTGATGACAGGACTGGGATGAAAAAATATCAGCTCATCTTAGCACACGCAGAGCACAAGAGCGAAGCCTGCTGAGAAAGCTCGTCAATCAATCTTGGACGCCCAATGGCATCATCCCAGAACTGCAGGCCAGACCTAGAGGGGGTTTGGCGCAACCCCTCATTCCGAACATGGCTGGAGACACTAAGGGAGTTGCCTTTTCACAACTGGAAAGACCAGTGGGCACTAAGACGCACATCTCCACGTTGCCACTGGCCTTCTCCTCGATGTGCTCACCTGTGTGAAACAACGTGCAGAAAACTTTCTGTGAAATTTGAACACTCAGTTAGGATGGGCTAGAGAGAGAACACAGGCAATGAAAAGCCATTTCTCCTTTATTGTGCCTTTCCCGCGTGCTAGGTGTGCTGGGACCTTCACATGCATTATCTCAGCTAATCTTCCAAATGGCCCTAGCAAAAGTATTTTTCGGATTTTACAGGGAAAGACATTAACTTTCCAAAACCGTATATAGTAAGTTGCAAAATTCACCTTTAATCCTAATATTTCTCTTTCCAAAGCCTATGATCTCAAGCCCCATAACCCTGCAGCTACGTTGTTTTACAGCAAAGAAAACCTCTTCACTGTAAATAGTTTAATGAGGTCCTCCTGTGTCACGGGAGGTGGAAAAGACAAATGGGTACAGCTCAAACGTCTCTCTGGTGAGGTTTGCATGTTTCCTTTACGGTTAAGCCGTGAGAAGCAGGGGTTTACCCTGCATAAACAAGTGCAGTGACTAGACCTGTGCTCCCACAATGGGCGGGAGCAGGCAGGATCAACAGGGCGTTACTACACTCCCCTGGCCTCCACTCCTGAAGCGGTTCCTGCTCAGTGGGCCAAGGCCCGGATGCCTGAAGCACCCTCTTGGCTCCCACTGCCTGCTAACACGGCCGGCACACAGTCTCCACAGGGCTGGCGTCTGCAGGGGACCACTTTCCCAAGACTGGGAGAGGCAGCGATTTTGTCTAACTCACATAAACAAACATAGAAAGCCAAACAAAATGAAAAGTCAGAAGACTACCTCTCAAAGAGAAAAAAATAAGAAAAAGCCCCAGAAAACCACTCTAAGGAAATGGAGATAAGTAATTTGCCTGATAAAGAATTCAAAGAAACAGTCATAGGGACCCTCGCCAAACTTGAAAGTGCAATAGAGGAATTTAGGGAGAACTGCAACAAAGAGTCAGAAAGTATAAGAAAGAACCAAGAAGACCTGAAGAGATCAAGAGAAGAACAGAGGCCAGCTATAAAAACAACCTAAGAACAATTGACAAAATGATGATAACTGTATACTTGTCAATGATGACTTTAAATGTAATTGGATTAAATACTCTAATAAAAAAGACATAGAGTGGATGAATGGATTAAAAAACGTGACTAATCTAGATGCTGCTTACAAGATACTTAGAATTAAAAGATACATAAGGACTGAAAGTGAAGGGTTGGAAAAGGTATTGCACACAAATAGAAATGAAAAGAAAGCTGAAGTGGCAATATTTACTTCAGAAAAAAATAGATGTTCAAACAAAAAATGTATAAAGAAACCAAGAAAAACTTCATATTGTCATAAAGGGATAAATCCAAGAAGAGGATATAACATTTATAAACGTCTGCCCGACATAAGAGCATCTAAATATAGAAAACATTTATTAATGGACATAAAGGGAGAAGTACACAGTACTACAGTAATAGGAGAGGAGTTTAATACCCCACTCACATCAATAGGTAGATTATTTAGACAAAATTAATAGTGAAATAATGGCCTTAAATGTCACATTACACAAGATCAACTTTATAGACATTCTTTAGGATATTTCATCCAAAAACTGCAGAATATACATTTTTTTCAAGAGTACGTGGAACATTCTCCAGGTTCATCACATATTAGGCCATTGTGTACCAGCTGGACCAGGTAAGTTTACCCTGACATTATGACCTGTAGGGAATACCTGGTTTTGTTTGGAGCAGAAGAGGGTCAAGGTAAAAGTAGCTGAGGTCAGTCACATACTCTCTATATTACCGACCCCTAATAAAAATGTAGGACACCAAGGTTCGAGTGAGTTTCTCTAGTTGGAAACATTTTGCACATTACACATCATCGCTGGGAGGATTAAGCATAGTCTCATGTGACCCCATGGGGAGGGACATCTGGAAGCTTACTGTGGTTTCTTTTTTTATGGTCTAGCATTTAAGTCTTTAATCCATTTTGAGTTTATTTTTGTATATGGTGTAATAAAGTGGTCCAATTTCATTTTTGGCATGTATCTGTCCAATTTTGCCAGCACTACTTGTTGAAGAGTCTGGCTTTACCCCATTGTATATCCTTGCCTCCTTTGTCATAGATTAATTGACCATATGAGTGAGGATTTATTTCTGGGCTCTCTTTTCTATTCCATACACACACACACACACACACACACACACACACACACACACACACACACACACACGAGACCTGACTGGAAAAAGCCTAGCCACTGTTAATGTAATGAGAATGGTTTGCATAGTATTGATGTAACCTGGCAGCCAAGGAGAGTCGACTGGAGTGCTCATGTGTGAACAATGATGACTTCACTGTACTAGTCAGTGGGGGTGGCAGATGCATTGAGTAAGCATGTGTACTGTGTGGCTGTCACATTCAAAATGACTGAGCAAGTAAAGTAACAGATCTGCATCAAATTTTGCATTAAGCTTGAACATTCCTCCGTGGAAACTATTTGGGTGATTCAGAATGCTGCAGCTATGAGGAAGTGTGATTGGCAGCTTCATCATGACAACTCAATTGCTCATACATCATATCTTATGCAGAGTTTTTTGTCAAAACATCAACTTACCCAGGTGACTCAGCCCCCTAGTAGCTCATCTTTGGCACCCTGTGACTTCTGGCTTTTCCCAAAACTAAACCTTTGAAAAAGAAGAGGCTTTAGACTGTTGATGAGATTCAGGAAAATACCACTGGGCACGCAATGGCAATTGGGAGAGCTATATGAGGTCCCAAGAAGCCTACTTTGAAGAGGACTGAGGCATCATTGTCCTATGTACAATGTTTCTTGTATCTTGTATCTTCTTCAGTAAATGTCTTTACTTTCCATATTACATGACTGGATACCTCCTGGACAGACCATATATATATGATAGTAGCATATTGTTTCCTTTGTATTCACCAACCCAAATCAATTCTCCTTTAATCACCATTTATCGTCCTCTTTATTCTCTTTTATTTCCCCTCATCCCCTTTCTCTCTGGCAATCACCGTACTGTTTTCTATGAGGTTTTGTTTTTGTTGTTTTTTGTTTCTTAATTCCTTCATCTTTTCCACCCAGTCTCCCAACTCTCCTCCCCTCTGAAAACTGTCAGTCTGTTCTCTGTATCTATAAGTTTGTTTCTATTTTGTTTGTTAGTTTCTTTTGTTCATTTAATATTATACTGTTTTGATCATTGTAACTTTATAGTCTAGCTTGATATTAAGGAGTTTGAGATCTTCTCCTTTATTGTTTCTCAAGATTTCTTTGGCTATTTGAGGTCTGTTTTATTTCCATATAAATTTTAGGATGAGTTGTTCTGATATTGCCATTGGTATATTAATAGGGATTGCATTGAATACTATATTATTTTAGATAGTAATAACATTTTAACAATATTAATCCTTCCAATCCATGAAGAAGGCATACCCTTCCATTGATTTGTATCTTCTTTAACTTCTTTCTTCTGTATCTTATATTTTTCAGAGTACAGGTATTTTATGGTTTTGGTTAAATTTATTCTTAAATATTTTTTACTTTTTGATGCAATTTTAAGTGGAATTGCTAATCCTGCCTACTCTCTTTTCTCAGGCCGAAAAGGGCTTGGGCAATGTGTGCAGGAGCCCACTCTGAAGACATTTCAGGCAGGCCAGAGCTCCTGGATAGAGCCCCTGCTCACCCTCTAGAGATTTTGGGGAATAGAAACAATGGAGCTCGCTGGCCCCTCCAATTCTGGAGAACTTCTGCAGTCCCTACAGAGCTCCCATGGCTCCACAGTCTTTTCTCTCTCTGGTTTATTGTACTGAAAGTGGTCCTATGCACAAGACTTCTGTATAAGCTTTATCTGCACGGTGGTTTGGGGAAGCTGCTTAGAGCAAAGCAGGCACTTAAGGTACCTGGGGCTCTAGCCTGCTGGGTCTGAGCAGCTCTGGGCAGGGAGGCCAGGTGAGTGTGGTGAAGCCCTGTAGTTCCTGCTTATTCTCTTTGTTCGGAAGCAAAACACTCTATAGGCAATGTAGTTGGGATCCTGCTTGGGTGATCTTGCAGGTAAGCCAAAGCTCTCCCCTTCTCAGTAGAACCCCCACCACCTTCTGAGTGGAGGGGAAGTAAACAATGGCACTCATGGACTCTTCTGTCCTGGAGAGTTCAAGCAGCCGCAGCTCCCAGAGGGCACCCTATTACTCCCTTCCTTGTCTGTTTGGCCTCTTTCTCTTGCCTGTTGTCAGAAGCTGCTCATTCAGGGCTTGGTTGTCTCTGAGCAATTGGTCCTATATACATGTGTATTTGATTTTGCTTACAGGAGAAGTGGAGTTCAACTTTCTCGTATCCTGCCAGCATCTTAATTTGTTGCCATTTTTAAAGATTTAGTTGTTTGTTTCCTTTTTATTGAGTTTTAAGAGTTCTTTGTATATTCCATACAAATCATTTATCAGATATTTTGCAAATAGTTTCATCTAGTTTGTGGCTTGTCTTTTCTGGTCCTTAAGAGTGCCTTAAAAAAGCAGAAATTTTTAATTTTGATAAAGTCTAATTTATTAATATTTCCTTTTGTGATTTTTGCTTCTTGTATCTTATACAAAAAATCTTCCCTACACCAAAGTCACAGCCTTTTTCTTCCCTTTTTTTGGTAAAGTTTTATAGTTTTAATACTTTAATTTAGGTCTAGATCTATTTTGAGTTCATTTTTATCTAAGATGTAATGGGCTAGTTGAAGTTTTTAAAAAAATATAATGTATGGTTATTTCAGAAATACTTGTTGAAAAGATAGTCTTTTACCCCATTAAATTATCTTGATAATATTGTCAAAATTATCTGACAAGTTACATGTGAGTCTGTTTCTAAACTCAGCATTCTATTCCACTGATTTATATGCCTATCCTCACACCAACACCACAGTGGTTTGCTTATTGTAGCTTTATAGTAAATTTTGCAACCAGGTGATAGTAGTTCTCAAATTTCATCTCTTTGAAGACAGCTCTATTCCTTCATTTCCATTCTCTCTTCATTTTATCTATACTTCCTGCCCAATGGCATTGGTCAGGACCTCCAGTCCAATCTTGAGTAGAAGTTTTATCCTTGTCTTGTTTCTGATCTTTGCAGGTTGTACTCAGTTTTTCATCATAAGTATGATGTTACCAGTAGTGTTATTTAATAGCCTTATTAGTTTTTGAGTTTCCCAGGGCTGCCATTAACAAAGTACTATCACAAATTACGTGGCTTAAAATAATGTGAATTTGTCGTATTGCTCTGAAGGCTAGAAGCTTAAAATCAAAGTGTAGGCAATGTTGGTCCTTTCTGAGAGCTGCAAATGAGAATGTGTTCTTTGCCTCTCTTCCAGCTTCTGATGATTTACCAGCAATTTTTGGCATTTCTTGATTGTAAGAACATTTCCTCAATTGTCCACCTTCACGGGGCATTTTCCCTGTGTCTCTTTACATAGTCTTTCTTCTGTGCATCATTTTGTGTCTAAATGTTTATGTTTTTTAAGGCCACCAGTCATATTGGATTAGAGGCCACCCTAAAAACCTTATCTTAACTTGACTACATGTATAAAGAGCCTATTTCCAAGTGAGGTCACATGCTGAGGTTCTGGGAGTTAAAACTTCAACATTTGGGGGCTGGGGAGTGACATAATATAACCCATAAATATGCCCTTTATCAAACTGAATAAGTTCTCTTCCATGACAAGTTTGTTTGGAGGTTTTATATGAATGGTTTAGTTTTGTAAAATACTTTTTCTGCAGCTATCGATATGATAATATGGTTTTTTGACTTTAGTCTCTCTATATAGTGAATTATATTGATTTCCAAATGTTAAGAAACTTTTAGTTCTAGTACAGATTCCACTTCATTATAATATATCATCCTTTATATTACTAAATTCAATTTGCTAATGTTCTTTTAAGCATTTTTGTCTCTATGTTCAGGAAAGATTTTCATCTGAGCTTTGCTTTTTTTCATGTGTTTATTTGGTTTTGAACTCAAAGTAACAAAGACTTCATAAATTGAGTTGGAAAGTATTTTTTTCTCATCTAGTTTCTGTAAAAGTTTGGTATAATTGATATTATTTCTTCCTTAAGTGTTTGGTAGAATTCACTGGTGAAATCAACTTGTCTTGAGATTTTCTGTGTGAGAAAGTTTTAAACTACTAATTCAATGTTTTTAATTGATATAGTATTATTCAAGTTATTCCTTACTGAATAAGTTTTGCTAATTTGTGTATTTTTAGGAACTTGTCCATTATTTATCGAACTCGTTGGCATAGCATTGCGATATTCCTTATCCTTCAAATGGAGTGTGTATAGCGAAGTCTTTTTCATTTCCGATGTTGGTAATTCGAGCTTCCCCCCACCCCAAACTCCCAATTTTTCAATATTCTCTCTGATCAGTTTGGTTGGAGATTTATCAATTTTATTGACTCTTTTTTTTCAAAAGGAACTAGCTTTTGAGTGCATTGTTCTTTATTATTTTTTTGGTTTTCCATTTTTGTTGAAACTTATCTTTATCATTTCTTTCTCCTGTTTGCTGTAGGTTTAATTTTAATTTTTTCTTCTTTTTCTAATTTCTTAAGGTAGAAGCTTAGGTCATTGATTTTTTTTCTTTTCTTTTTGGTGTAAGTATTTAATAATACAAATTTCTCTCTAAGCACCATTTTAACTGCAACCAATAAATACTGATAATGTGTGTTTTCCTTGCATTCAAGTAAAAATATTTTATAACTTTATTTTTGAATTTGTTAGCTATTTAGATGTGTTTTTTTTAACTTTTTAAATATATGGGAGATGTCTCTGGTGTCTCTCAGCTACAAATTTCTAGTGAATTGTAGTTAGAAAATACATTTTTTATGATTTCATTCCTTTTATATTATTGAGATTTGCTTTAGCTTGAGAACATGGTCTAGATGAATGTTTTATCTGCCCTTAAATAGAATGTGTACCTGTCGTTTGGATGAGTAGAGTGTTCTATAAATGTCAATTAGGTCAGTTTGTTTGGTAATGTTCAGGTTTCCAATATCTTACTGATTTTTGTCTATTTGTCTTATTTATCGATGAGTGAGAAGGAAGTGTTGAAATTTTAATTTTAATTATAGATTTGTCTATTTCTCTTCTCAGTTCTATCAGTTTTTGCTTTATCTATGCCAAAGTTCTGCTGTGGGATGATTTAAATTTCTAGCATTTCCTTTTGACTTTTAATTGTCATTTCCATCACCGTGAATGCCCCATGTCTTCACATGTGTCCATATTTTCCTCTTGCTCCTTGAACATATTAATCATAGTTACACAGAAATCCCTGTATGATAGTGCCAACCTCTGGGGCATGTCTAGATTTGATTCTGTTATTTGCTTTATTTTCTGATAATGCATTGATTTTATATGTATCTCTTAATTTTTTATAAAATGCTGGACACTTCATGGAGAAGAACAAAAGAGAATGAGCTAAATCTTACTCTTGCCTGGAAATAGGCAAGCCTCTTCTTCTCTCACAGTATTAGTGTGGCTGTTTGAGTCAACCTGGCTTGTACTTAGCTGGGTTTGAGGTGTGTTGGTGCTACCATGCCTTCAGTGTGCTACTGCTACATTGTGCCTCGTGTGGGTTGTGATTTTTCTCAATATCCCTACTTGCCCTTAGCTTTCAGGGCATCTTAGTGGAGGGTCCTGCCTCAGTCTTAACCATCTGTAGCCAAGTTTTGCTTTCTATCAGAGCAAGTGTATTTCCTGTGCTCAAATGTATTTCTCCCGCTTCAGATGTTTTTTGCTTTTAGTCATCACTTAAGAGAATTTTGTGATCTCAGCTTTTTAATGAGTTTAAGAGAACTTATGAGTTCATAGATTATCTAGATTTTTGTCATTTAAGGGAGAGTGATATTCTCTTTTATTTGTCTACATTCTACATTTAAATGAAGCTCTCATGAGCAATGTTTTAAAATGTGGGAAAGATGACAGAATTTTAACAGCCATTTCCAAAACTGGAAAATACTAAATATATAAAACTGTATATCCAATATATCAATAATTCCAATATTAAGTGATCTCTGAGTATATTTTAAGCATTTTGGTAGGTAGCAAAAAGCAAGATTGATGTTGTCTCTTTTTGGCAAAGAAATTATAATTATAATTCTTCTACATAAACATTGAAAACATCTGTACATAAGAAAATAACATAACCAGGATTAAAAATCCTACAGTGATCTTGGGGAAACATATTCAATAAATATGACAGAAGTTAATATCATTTATGTCTGAAGATCACATGCAGTCAATCATAACAAATGCTGTCAGTGCTTCACTGATATTTACTTGGGTTCCGGACCATTTTTGTCACACTGGCTTCTGGTATTCTTTCCCTCCTCAACACTGGAACCTGCATTCCTTCCTCGGGGGCTTCTCTCAGCCTGCCAGGGCATGTTTTGCCAGTGCACGTGGAGAGTCAGGACTGCAAGGGAATTCGTTTGAACCCCAATGTCACTACCCTCATCCCCCGCCCCCCAGACTTTGAGACAGTCTTTCACTAAGGACCAAGGACAAATTTCTCCTTTATTTCTGATCAAGAACACTTAGAAGTGTGACTTCTGTTGTCACCAGAGGTTCCCTAGGAGGGGAATGTTATGCCAAAGTTACTCTCCATGGACTTTATTTGATACATATATCTCCCCTTGCCCCCCTTCCTGCCCTGCCTCTCCATGCCTCATAGCTTCCCTAGCAGCATCTCCTAAGAAACCACTTTAGTACAAAACCTCATCTCAGAGACTTCTTATAGGACATGGAACTGAGGGCATAAAACAAAGCAAAAATACTAACAGTACAACAGGGGAAAAACTGAGCTAAGGAGATAGACTAAGAATTCACACACACACACACACACACACACACACACACACACACACAATCCCATATCCCCTCCAGGGGTCACTCTTCCTTAGTGTATTTGGGAGAAAAGGAGGTCTTAATCTCATCTTTCCCTACGCCTTCCATGGTTCAGTGTTCTCCACAAACTTTTACCCCCCACTCCTCTCAGCTCTCCTCCGAGTGTCCTTGACTTTGCTGCTGCCACTGAAGACCCTGGGCCTACCGTTTTCCTGCAGTGCAGGACTCATATGAGGACGTCGGCTCCTATGGAAGGTGCACGGTATGTTCAGGCGTAGGCAGAAAATGTTGTATCTCATTGTAGAAAAAAACCCTTAATGCAAAAGACTAAAAATAACTATTCCCCAAATCTAAGGGGTAAAAGTTCAAGCTCTTTATTAGTCATTACTATCATGTGCTTCTTAGTCTTGATGTTCCCCTGACACTCTCCTTTTTCTCCAAGATAAGGTCTCTCCTACAACACCTATTAGGAAGCCCCCACCCCACTTTAGAGAAACACTATTCTGTGGCACAGGGGTTTGGATAGCTCCTGGTCCTATCCTTCCCAAGTCCTGGTACTTCCTGAGATGAAATTTCCCAAAGTTTAGCTTATCAGTCAGACTGATGATAACAACCCTTTGTTGTGCGCAAATGTATTAAGAATGCATGGAGTGGGGTTGGGAGACTCAGCGGGACAACGCAGATGGGGTCTGGTGTTGTCTGCCCCAGCCTTCTTCTTTGGTCAGCCACAGTAGGGTGAGCCAGTTGCGCATGTTGCTCCCCAAGTCTTCCTTCAGAGCTCTCTTGCCAGTGGCTTGCAGTCAGTCATGCTGAGCATGTTTAAATCTAGGCTTTTTTCCTACCCCAGAGAGCCAATTTTTTAAACATTTACTAGCACAGCACTGTCCCACCATCTTTTGGGGGGGACCTGCAGTGCTCCCATTCTCTACCCAAGTGGTCTGGATGGGTCTAATCCTATTCTCTGGCTCGAAGAGTAGGAATAGTACCACGTCCTTCCTGGCTTGGTGATTGATGTAAAAATGGATAAATGCCCTGAGATGGACCAAGCAAAGCCTTCTGGAACTTTTCTGAAATGCCTGGGAAAGAGGTGTCTTTTCTTTTTGAGACCTTGGACATTAAGATCTCTGAATGCCTCCACCTTTTCCTAAGAAGTACAGATCTGTAGTTACAGAATAGAGCAGAGGGAGTATAGTCGATAATATCGTAGTAACTGTGTATGGTGCCAGGTGGGTACTGGAAATATTGGGGGATGACTTTGTAAATTTTTTGATTGTCTAACCACTGTTCACCTGAATCTAATATGAAATAATGCTAAGTATAAACTGTAATTGAAACAAAAAAGAGAAAAAAAGCCCCTGAATGTCTTGAGCTAGTGATGGCCATATGAATCAGTACATAGATAAAGCCTGTTGAGAATAGAGCCAGCATAGTGGAAAATAAGGCCTAAATGAGGAGCAAAAATGCTAGGGCTTGGGCTCATCATTGAAATTTCTGGATAAAACCCCTAAATTTCAGATACTGGAGCCAACAAATGCCTGTTACTGCTTCAGCTATTTAGAGTTCAGTTCCTGTTGCATGTGACCATATAAATCCTGACATATAATTGTGAAGAGAACACACACACACACACACCCCTTCCAAAGGCAGACGGTACTTTTCAGAAAATAAGGGAGAAGAGACTTTTCCTACCGGCAACCGGTCACATTACAACGCAGAGCAATGTCAGTCTTCCTTTTCTCACCCTCTGCTTCCATAGCGTGCCCGGGGACTTACCAAGCAACAGACTCAACAACGTGTAGTTATTCCAACCCCAGGCAGAAGTTTGGGTGTTAGAGTCCCTCTCCTCTCCTCCCTCTCCGCACACCTTTAGACCAGGTCAAAATGTTAAGCAGTACTGCCTGCCACTCTAGATTCTGTAGATGGAAGCAATACAGAAATTGAGGAGAGGTGTAACTATAGATTGTAAACAGCTGGTTACTTTACCTTGGGAAGAAAACTCAAACAATGACACTTTTTCGAACCTCAGTTACACGAGCAAGTTTTGATACAATTAGTATCTCAAAGTGGGAATGCTTCAGGGAAACCAGAACTCTCCGGCACCTACTGGCCAGAAAGTCAGGTAATTCAACTTTTCTGAACAGCGGTTTTTGAGTATATATCCATAAGTTCATGTATTTCCACTCCCCTTGGCTGAGAAGTTCCACTTCTGGGAATATATACTAAATAAGTTATCAGAACATCAGATAGAAATTTATATGCAATGATATTCTTTGGAGCCTTGTTTATAATAGAAAAAAGTTGGGAAAAATACATAACTGTCCAACAAAAATGAATGATTAAATTAATTGAGACTGCTCTATATAAGTAAATGTGGTATTTTCAAGAATTTAAAATATGATCCTGATACAGCATTGGAGAAAAAGCCCTGCATGACGTGGTCAATAGTGTGATCTCACATAGAAATGCTTGTGCGCCCCGACTCCTTGGGTGTAGGCCCAGAATATCCCCATACCTTGATGTTTTTGCATCGCCTGGGGCTTCATCCACCTTCCCAGCTGGTGAATTCTTATTTCTTCTTAAAAATACAACTCACAGATTATACTTTCTGTGGAAACTTTTCTTGGGAAGATGGTGGTGCCTCAGGGGAGTTAATCATTCTGTCCTAAAAACTAAAGAACAAACTATGTTTCCGAAGGATTTACCTAGAAGCCCCTCCCTCCATCACCGCATTGCCCTCTGCAGCCTTTACTACCCACTGGCAGTGTCAGCTGGAGTGAGACCATTGTCATGCCGCATCTGCGTGGCCCGGGAGACCTCTGCGAGTCTTGGCCTGAGAGAAACGATGAGGATCCCTGGTTCCCATCAGCAACAGCGGCCTGTAGCTGGGTGCTCTGAGCGACCCTGTCACAGGTGCTTATCATCTTAAGGATCTTTCTACTCCAGAATGCAGCACTTTATAACTGTGAGATGTTGATACACATTAAAAAATATGGACTTGTGCCACCTGTAATGTGTCAACTATTGGGTGGATTCCATGAATAAAATCAGCCGAGCTTTAAAGATATATATAATTGATATTAGAAAACCATAAGAAAACCCTAGAGATGACTCTTCTATTACTAACACCAACCACAGTCGAGGGGCTGCCTCAGGTATGGGCAATTCTGTCAACGTAGGCCCTGCACTCCTCCTCCACCGAAAAGTACTTCTTTCTGCCCAAACTGCTCACTTTCAGGCACCATGCTATTATTGTTATTATTACCACTGTTTTGCCAGTAATTAGTAGCTAATCACACAAAATTTGCTTTTATTATCATAACGTTTTCCTAAAGGACCGGTAGCTTTCAGGTAGGTGTACTCGTTACTGAATGTGGACCCGTTTTGGGGGGGCGGGGCTCAGAGAGTGATAGCGAAACAACGTCCCACCTTCCCCAGGGTCCCTCCGTTCTACATTCTTTGCCTGCCGCCCTTAGAAATTATGGCTCTCAATGCTAGAGTTTGGTGAAAAGAAAAGGAATTACTTATTCAAAGGTTATACAGGTTTCTGAATAATGGCTAAATGTCTCCGTTACCTCAAAATCCCTTTAAAACGCCCACCAACACACACAGTCCTGCTTTTCCCCCCTTTGCCCAGTCAGGCCAGTCGGGGGTGCTGTCCTTCAGGAGGGAAAGAAGAGAAGTCCGGAGCTCGGCTAGGCAGGCCTCTCCCGGTTCCCAGCACCATCAGCTGTGCCGCCGCGATCTCCAGTTCTTAACCCAGACCCACGTGGCACCTTCTCAGGGCCCACTAGCAAGAGTCCTCTCTCCGCTTTCCCTCCCGAATGGTCTTCACATTGTTCTCCCCCGCGGGGTGGGGTGAACCCTCTCTCAGCTCTCAGGTAAGTGAGCTGCTTCCCAGTTAACCTGTGCAAACCTTAAATTGTGCAAACCTCCCTGGTTAGCCTTGTTGATATGCAAAATAACCGTCTTTGCACTTGAGGTTTGAAGCTGTCTTGCTGTTATTGACATGCAAAATGACTCTCAATGGCCTTGCTCCAAGGCAGGTCTGAAACTGGCCTGTTATTGATTTGCAAAGTAACTCTGAAAGGTCCTGCTCCAGGTCTCCCTTCCCCATGGTGGCCGCCTTGGGGTGGGGGAGGGAGAATATCTTATATTTTTCTTAGACACCCCACATTCTGGACACCGTTACAAATCCCCCTTTGTGGAGGGTGCCTGTTACAGTCCCACTGCCATTCCTGGCTCTGTGATCTTGGACAGGTTACTTAACATTATTGAGAGCCAGTTGGGAAACTTTACAGGAGGTATTGGAGGCAGTAATGAAACCCGATGTTTAACAGAGAGATTGTAACTATTACTTGAGATATCACCTGTGAAATGTTATACCCATATCACTTTTATAGTAAGTGTTCAATATGTAGATAATATTGTTATTATTGGATAACTGTGACAAGGAAATAATCTCCCTCCTTCTCATAGTCGAGGTGGATCTCCACTAGTGGAAGTCTCAGAACTATCTCTCTGGAGTGGTAGTGTATACATAGAGCTTCTAAGGATTGGTCAAGGTGGGGTCTGAGCCAGCAAAAGGGTGATGTTACCTCTCCACTGCCACTCTGAGGCGGGGGGTGGACATTGGAGGGTCAGTACTGTACTATTATCTAGAAGGCTTTCATCTTGGCTAGCAGGGATATATTATTAATGTCTTTGCCTCATAGACATGTAAGAATGGTAGTGTCTGGAAATGTTTAATTGCAAGTCACCAGATTAAGTAACAAGATTCTTACATATCATGGAATAAACCAGGGGCATATCTTTATGGGTTATCTGGGCTTGTATTATTCCCATAGCTCTTTATTCCTCTGTCCAATACAATTTATCAAATAGTTGCTATGTCTTTCTTCATTATTCTTTATACTCTCAAAGGCAGGAAGAGACTTCATCATTCATTAATTTATTGAATAAATACAAAGCAATTACAATGGGCCTACTATGTCTGTTGTTGTATTTCTAGTTTCTAGCAGAGTAGCTATTGTATTGTGTTGTATGTATACAATTGAACAATTGCTCAAAGAGTAAGTGGAGAAAGTATGTGGTTTTATGACATGTGAAGAAGGGGGTTGCTATGAAAGTGGGAGAATCCAGTGTACAAAGAAGGAAGAGACCAGTTAGAAAATTCCTCTGCAGTGAAGACATGCTTCAAGCAAATATTTAAGTTGAGCTTTAGCTAGAGAATATTGCTTCATCGAGCAAAGATATTGGTGAAAGCAGAAATGGAAAGGGATAAGGAGAAGAGAAAAAAGAGAATGTGGAAAAATACTAAATTTAGAATAGAGGTAGCCCCTGGGAGGGAGGGAGGAATTGGGTTTTGGGAAGAGTATAATAAATTTTATTTATATTTGTAGGATTTTATATCTTAAGCTGAGTGGTAGGTAAATAGATACTCATAATTTTTTCTATAGTTTTCATATTTCATTTAAAAAATGAAAGGCTCATTATGATGTTTCATTGCCTCTAAGTATTTTTTTATAATTAAAAAAAGTATAAAATTATAAAATCAGCCTCAAAGTTAAGTCAAATCAACCCCAGCAATGCCCCTTCCACTTACAACCGCCCTCAGGCTTTTGGTAGCCTTTTCCCAGGGGCTCAGTGGCTGTTGTCTAACTGTCCTGGCACCAAGGCTTTGCTCTCTCCCAGCCACCCTTGACTCCGCCCCAGACAGGTCTTCCTGAAATGTGGGTCATGTCATTTTTCTGCCCTAAAACAGTTTGTGAGGTAAAGTTTAAACTTGCCAACCTAGCACTCAAAGAACTCCACTATTTAGCTCTTATTTACCTCTCTGGTCTTTCTCCCCAAAGTAGGACAGAGTTCCAGTCACAAAAGCCTACTTGTCCCCCAGTCCACGTAGCATGCTTTCAGCAGTCTTTGCTCTCAGTCAGTCCATTACACTTGCAAAGATGAGTGTAAAACCAGATGACTTTTTATTTCTTGTTCAGTTTGGGAAACTTTTGGTATCTGAGAGGCTCAGGTGAGCAGGTAGGTATTGGATATATCCTGGTATCCACAGTGCCTACATCAGTCCATTTTCTCTCACAGTAGTTGGGTTTCAATACAACACCTGTTCAGTGAGAATGAGATGTAAGGAAAATATTGAGACTATAATAATAACACATAATTAAAAAATATCAAATATTATGTAAGAGCTGAGGAGTTGATTTGTGTGGGTTTTTTTTTTTAATACTTCTTGCATATAGATGTGTGTGATCAGTAAATAGATTAGAAATATAGGAGACAAAACGCTGGTCTGCAAATTTTGATTTTAATTCTAATTTTGTAAGAAATTTATTTTTCATTATGCTTGAATTCTTGGAGTTTTAGTGACCTTCCCTATTGATTATAAAAAGTCACCGAACTTTAACTCCAGAATCTAATCTGTCACATGTCGGTAAACCTTTTGTCCTGTATTACTAAAACCTAGTAGGAAGGGCCTTCCTAGCACAGCTTGTCCACGAAGGGTGAGTTTCCTTCTGGTGTTCTATGAATCCCTTGTAGTTACACGAGCTCAAGGAAATAGTCTTAATTTGTTCCAAAAGCTGTTAACTTAACAATTATGGTTTGAGCAAATAAGATCACAACATACTCCACAAGTAAAATTAAACTCATCCTTCACCATGCTGTCTTAGTAATACCTGCTGCTGGAGGAGAGTCCAAACGGTGGTGGCTGTGTTAAGACAAATGACATTTGCTACCTCTCTGGTTTGGTTTTGGAGAACCCCTAGAGGTCCCACTGGCTCCTCTCACTCAATTCCAATCCCAAAATGCCATTTTTAGAATTTTTAAAGACTTTCATAAATATTGCCTGTATTAAAAACTTCAGCCTGGCATTAAAGATCTGAAAAAAGACTTTGATAGGAAAAGGGGAAAATAATAAGAAAACCTGCAAAAATAGGTAAGGAGAAGTTATATGTCCATAAGAGATAGAAAAGGATAAATGCTATGCAAGCTGGAACTATTGACATTTTTACTTGTTTATCAATTCTGCCAAGACTTAGCACTTATATTTTATTATTTTCCAAATAAAATCCAAGTTCCACATGAGAAGAAATGATAAATAAGTACAGCGGTAGATGTTATAATACATTAGGTTGTTATTCAGCAAATAAGTTATACTTTCTCCATTCACATCAGGCTTGGCTATGTGATTTGCTTTGCTTTTGATGGCCAAGAATTCTGAAAGGTCTGACATTTTACTCCATTTGCAAGCTAATAAATTATTCTGTCACAGTTTCATGGATGCTGGCAAAAACACGAGCCTCCTGTGACAGAGACAAAGAACTTTATTACAACAATAACAGTAGCTAGAGTACCAGCATTTTCTTGTGTCATTTCCCCAAGCCCCAGTTCCCATAGGATGGTTTGAAGAGGGCCAGATGACACCTGCGCTCACAGTATGTTGCATTACAGTATGTTGCATTCCCTGAGTTTTGGGAGCCCAAATCTCTTATAATGGGCAGTCAGCATGTCTGCCTTTTATTCTGGAAGGAGACCTTATTTTTGCTTTCTAAGGCTGTTTGCTATTTACAGTCATACCTCCATACCAGTCAGCTTCAGAACTCATCAAACCCTGTACTTGTTGCATTTTGATGAGAAAAAAATGTTTTAGCACTCAGTGCTTGCTTGGGACTCGTGGAACTTGCTAGAACTTGTATAAGTCACAATACTGCCCCTCAAGAGAAAAAGGTATCATCACCCGTTGCTTGAAAAATTCGTTTGGTACCTGTCTGTTTCAACACTCCTCACAAGTTCCAGAACAAATTAACAATGAGTACCAAGGTACCATTGTATCCTTGGAGAGATAATCTGCAATAAAGGCAGTCAGTGCTTCTAGTTAAGTTGTGAAGAAACTTGAATGATCCATGAATTGTTGTCTCCCAAAACCAGCCTCTGCCAGGGTCAAGCTCAATCAAGCTAGAGCCTGACATACTGTCACCACAGCCAAATTCATCATGAATCAGCTGAACAGTAGTCAGCATGACAAAACATAAATATGAGAATAAATGTTTATGGCTGAGATGGTTTGTTATTTAGCACTATTGTAGCAATAAGTGAGTAATAAATAAATTGGAAGGGAAATGAGGTGATGTCATATCAAAACCTTAAATATTTGGCTTGGCTTTGGCTTTGGGACCACACAGTGAGTAATGAGAAAAGTATTATAGGAGGTTTAAAAAATGTTGATCTGTGTTAGAAAAATGACAAAATATTTGATAAAACTGTTGCTTGCAGTAACTCAGAAGACAGAAAATATGTGCCTAATAAACTTGTAGCATTTGATTAGAAGATTTCAAAGCATGAGCTGATAGCTACTAATCACATTTTATAGGAAAAAGATAAGCTCAGTGAAAACTGTTGCTTGGTTTGCAAGGAAGATTTAAAGGGGCCGCAGGGAGCCCAGAAATCTCAGGTTTGGAAAAATAAAAGTTATTTTTCAATCAAAGCAAAGATGTGATAATTACAAATACCAAATTAACTATGGATTTAACATCCTTTGTTAAGACATGTAAACAGATTAAAGCGTGGCTTAGTGGATCTCAGCTGAACAAAACGGCTTCTAGAAAAATTAAGGGCAAGGTCCATAGAAGACTAATGTGACCAAAGTACCTGTAATTAAGTGTAGAGAGAGACATGCCTTGGAAAAAATTGTGGGTCTGGCTCTTGACACTTGGATTTAACTAGAATTAAGTGCACAGAAAACAAATCAAGCTTTTGAGAGACCCGTATTGGCAAAAGTGCCACCAGCCTCAACTAAAAAGACAGTGACACTATTAGACATTTAAAAAGATCTCTTGCTTCCCAATTTTATAGAGTCAGGAATTAAACTAAGAAAAACAAAATGCCCTCCCATAAAAAAAAAAAAGAACATAAAAAAACACCCTACTGAGTCACCAAGAAAGGCTTATTTTCAAATGCCCTCTTTAGAATCCATCAAGCAGGATGATGGCAGAGGAAGGACTCCCAAGAGGACCAACTGGAAGTCTGTGGAGAGCAATGGACTGAGAACCACCCCGAGGGAACGTAACTAGTCTTATCAAAAACCGTGATCACAGTTCTGTCATTTATGAGTTCCACATTAGCTGAGAACAAGGCAAATCACCTTTTCTCAGCTCACATGACCACACTGACATAGGTTCCCACTGAGCATTCTCGCGCAGCAAGGCCCCTGTCCCTCCCATGGGGGGTGCACAGGTGTCATTCACGATCACTCTTATTCTTGCTAGATGCATTATAGAACATGTCTTACTTTGGTTCACCTTTTGGTCAAGTGCAGTTAGCAAGTAAGGATTTAATTTCCCTACTCAGTTTTAAGGCTGGGACAACATTTGCTCTACAGGGTTCCAGAATTGCTCTGAACCAGTGACAGTTAGATACTCCCTTTAAAAAATAGGAGTATTTATTGTGGATGTCCTATCTAAGTTTCAATGCTATATATTGGGTGTGTGGGGACAGATAACTGGTGTTTTTATTTCATAGATCAGTGGATTAAAAGGACCTGTATTCAGGACCTGTGTACATCGTAAGGTCCTGAATTTTGAGCCTGATGCTGTGATTTTAGGAGTGTAAAGAGATGAGTATATTTTTCTTGTGGGAATATAGTATTTGAGAACAAAAGGGTGGGTTGTGGTAAATTGGTTTATTCTTAAGGAAATGTTTACTCCCTCACACTGCCTCCATGTGAATAGTGTATGCCCGTTTTCCTTGACAATGGGCTTGGCTCTGTAATTTACATGGCCAATGAGATATTAGTAGATGTGATGCAAGATGAGGATTAAAATGTGTTTGTATGGTTGGGCTTACTCTCCTGCACTTTGGCTGTTGCCATAGAGTAGCTCCATGTGCCACGGGTAGCGCATAGCCTGTAGCTGTTGGCCCTCCAGCCTGGGCTCCAGTGTTAGATGCATGGGACTGGGCTGTCTCCAACATGCAGACCTGCAACCCAAAGCAGAACCGACTCAGCCAACCTGCAGATGCGTGAGCAAGTACTAAGTGCTTCTTGTTACGCTACTGAGATTTTATGATTATTTTCTTTGTAGAAAAATACGGCTTATTTAAAAACAGAAAATGCTCATTTTTAGAAGAGAATGATGATATTATTGATTGTGGGTGGTGGTGAGAGGGCAAGAACTGAACCCCCGTCCAGTGTAGAGTTTCAGAGAGATGAAGAGCAATGGATTTTCAAAGAAGCCTGTGGCCTTCTGAAACCAACTACTTCTCTATTTTTAAAGCTGAATGATTTTAGTGAACTTCTGCCCTATCCCATGCTTCTTTACTTGCAGGTTCCTAATATGAAATACTGAGTGTTGCTTGTTTGTTTGCAGTTTGTAAAGTGTTGACATCTAGTACCCCTGGGAATGGTGAGCAGGAGTGGAATTTGGGCTGGCTTAGAGTGCAGTGACTTAGCAGTTGATCACATTTTGCAGAATCCTATTTGCAAGCTTAGAAAATTACCACACACAGTTCACCATATGGCACAACTGATTTTTCTAAGGGGACTATTGTATTTGAAATATCAAAAACACTAAATTCCCAAATCTCTTCTTTCTTTCTCTACTGTCATGGTTTCCATGACTACATTTCACAGGTCCATATTACATCTTAAATGTAAATGATTTCTACTGAAAAACATTATGTAGAATTTTTTCAGAAGGAAGAAAGTGAGAGAGATGTTTATTCTTCTAGGCAAACAGTGTGTGCTAATTTCCACAACTCTGCCTGGGATTGAGTATGACACAACTGAGAAATGTTTTTAAAACCTGATTTCTTAAAATTTTAAGATGAATTCTCTGACAGGCTAGAGATATTGGACATACAAAACTGCAAATGACATATGGGTTGGTGAAAGTAAACTCGGATGTAGTGAGCTGGATTCTTATAGCTCCTAACAGCCCTTCGATATTCTACTTCTCTTCTTTCTCTGTGGTTTAATGTATGCTTTCAGCAGTATTTTATTTTTTGGGGGGGGAGGGGGAGGGTGGGAAAAGGAAGAGTAACATAAATTTTTCCCGTATGAATTTCTTAGAATAAAAAAGGCAGATAAACATTTTTTTTTTTGTACTAGGAAAGGGAATGTTGAATTTAATTCCATGCTTCTTAAAAATACTCTTTAGTGCTGGACTTCTCTAGTGTACCTTTCATTTTCTTGAAGACCATATGTTGTTTTCAGTTGCATGAATATTGTCTAGTTCATGAAGTTATTATTATGTTTAAAATGAATACAACTCAGCTTCTGGCAGGCTGCTCCCAGCGCCAGCGATCTTCACTGGTGGTTTTTTTGTTTTCGTTTTTGTTTTTTTTTTTTATTTTCTTAAGCTCTGATGCAAGGGCCTTCTAGAGTTGTTACTCAAAAACAAATAAACAATCAAACAACCTCCAAATGTGCCTCATCTTACAAATAGACATTGCTGCCTAGAAACCTCCCACTCCTTATAGAATAACATTGTACTATTTCAAGAGGATTAACACTTGATAGGTAGGTTTGATGTAAGTGGACGTTACTTTTTTTCACTTGTCTGTTCTAAGGTTTAACACTCTTCCTTGTTAGTAATTCACACAACTAAATTGACCCACCATTAGCGGTTCAGTCTTTATCTTGTACAGAGAAGTTTTTTTTATGTTTTCAGTGAAGTCTATAATTTAAAAATCAACGTTGGGCAGATCAAGAATTGGATGATCTGAAAATGCATGGGCTACATCAGAGGCTATCCTTGGTATCTGAAGTGTTAGATTTTTGTGTTCTATTTCTTACCAAAGGGAGGTGGGGTATTGATCTGAAGAGAACCTTATTGCATATCCAGTTCCTCTTCAGTCATGGATGACCAAAGTTTCTGGTGAAGGTTGAAAGGTGGTGGCATGAGATGGTAGGGTCATTATCCTTGTCGTAATTGCTGCTTCTACAAAATTCTACCTCCTACTTGCTCCTCTTCTGCGGAGTTCAGGAAAACCAGTTGATAAGCATGTAGGGTGAGAAGTTAGTAAACACTGGGGGCACAGAAGGAATTGCACGTGTGGGTTTGGCTTGTATGTGTATTTATAACTATTAGATTTTCATGACAATTTGTATAAATCTGCATGTATGAATAGGTATAAATGAAAATTTTATTAGTAATATATATTTAAGGAGATTCCAAGGAAAACCTAGGATTCCAAAATTGAACAAAAATTTTACTCAGACAGATGAATAAAAGGAATACACATTGCATTGGGAAATGGCAAGGGGACTTCAGCGAAAATGGGTCAGCAAGTAACTTTATTTTGCCATGTGTAATGCGCACTTTTTTGCTCAAATTTTTGAGGGAAAAATAAGCTGCACATTATACATGGGTATAATGATTACCTACTACGGTCCCGTGTATAATGCGTACAAAAACGCAGGTGTGCAAAATTCTCTCCTTTACTAAAGCAACGAAAACATTGGGCAAAATAGTCAAAATCAACTTTTTCAGAAATCGGCTTATTAACAAAGAGCTTGGAACAATTTGAGGAGCTTTATTCAAGAAAAATGGCTACATCTCAGTAAGAACAGTGCATTTCGTGATATTTTAACCTGCTCTATTCCCATTCCACTTCCTCAGTTCTGTGCTTGCATTGAAAAGTGACAGCTTCTAATCACAGCTCACTCCGTGCACAAAGCCTTTTCCCAGGGGCATTTGTCAAAAGTATCAGCATCGATTGTTTAACATTGTGCTTGCCTGAGGTGGTAAATAACAATTGGGGCAAATAGGTTAACAAAAAGCCTAAAATGAAAGGCTGAGGAATGTCCATTAGGAGCTTGGAAAAGCTGCAACATATTCTTGGCAATCTGGAAGTCTGTGCCCATGTCCAGGGCTGTGAGCGTACTCAGAAAAGATTAGCCAAAGCTAAATTCTCACTTCTGAACTAGATATACAAGCAGGAAGTGAGGGCTTAGGCAGAATTTATACACTATCTTTTTCAGGGTTGAAGGCATACCCCAACGTGTATACAGAGTAACTAAAAAAAAAAAAAAAAACCATAAAAAACTGGGAGGCTTATTGGTTCCAGGCATTTAAGAAAATGTCTGTCCTTTCATTAGCTGACCAGCAAGCTAAATGAAGGTGGCTCTAGTGGTCAAGATACCCACGAAGTGCAGTGGCGCGAGCGCAGGGGAGGCGCACAAAGGCAAAGGCTGCTTCCCAGGGTAAACAAGCTAGCAGGAGGGCTTGAGGACAGATTTCCTTACCCCGGGGCAGGGGCCTGAAAGGAGAATTCCCTGCGAGGAGTATGCAAGAGGCTAGCCAGAGTGATTGACAGAGGGAAAAGTCTTCCTCCTACTCCTTCCTGGTATTTGGCTGAAATGAGAGGTACTGTTCACGGTGGGGGCGGGGAGGGGGTTGGGAGGGGACACAATGAGATTGGCAGGAGGTGCTGGACACTTCCAGGGCAGTTGGAAGTTTCGTCAGGGAGAATTAAATGGAGGGACGGGAGAAGCATGCCATTCGCTTGCTGTGTTAGGGCTGGCTAGGGCCAAGGCTGAGTTGTGTACGCTGGGCTGGGCCCAAGGACTCATGTCTAGGCAATGGCCCGCAGGACTCTGTGGTGTCTTCCTCCACTGCGCAGATGGTCCCAGACTGCGTCTTGCTTCTTCCTCTGGGATCTACCAGGGCTGCTGTGTGGGTGCTTTGTGGACCAGCAGAAGCCGCATGGCCCATGGCTGCTCTGTGAAGGAGGGAGCTTGAGGCCGGACAAGGGCAGGGAAAGAAGCTGAGCTTCTTGGAGGAAAACCGAGCGGCTACCTGCAATTCCCAAGGACGGTGTTCTGAGTGGGAGAAGGACTCTGGGAGCAGCCTTGGGCTGGTCTGGTGAGGATGGCGTGGCTCTTTTCTTGGTGTTTTGGAAGGAACGAGTTCTGAGGCAGAGTCTGTCTTTCTTCCAAATTGTGTAACTTTTGAATAAAAGACCTCTTTCCTTCTTCATCAAACCTCTGCCCCTGGAATTTGTCTATGGGTAGGGAAGGGCAGTGAGCCCCACTTTCTGTTTGGTAACAGTCTCAAATGACAAAGAATATAGGCTTCATAGAATTAGTTCACAGAAGTCACTAAAACAACAAATGACAACAAATAGTAACAAAACAAAACAAAAAAGAGGTAGACTCTTTTTTGCAGAGTTACCGTTTTTTAGAAGTTCAGTTTTTGAGAAAGAATATGAGACATGCAAAGCAACAGGAAAGTATATAAAAAAAGGAGTCAGTAAAAACTGTTCCTCAGGAAACCCAGGTGTTGGAATTATAAAACAAAGATTTTAAATCAGTTATTTTAAGTATTACCAAATAACTAGAGGAAGCCATGTCTCAAGAACTAAAGGAAAGTATGAGAATGGTGACTTACCAAATAGAGACTATCAATAAAGAGATAGAAATTAGAAACTCTGTGGAAAAATATAATAATTAAAATGAAAAATTCACTAGAGGCAGATTTGAGCAAGCAGAAAATAGAGAACTTGAAGGTAGGTCAATTGTGGTTATCCAGTCTAAGGAACAGAAAGAAAAATAATGAACAAAAATGAACAGAACCTCAGAGGCCTGTGGAACACCACTGTCTTAGGTCATTCATACTGCTGTAATAAAATACCACTAACTGGGTGGTTTACAAACAACAAACATTTATTTCTCACAGTTGCACAGGCTGAAAGTCAAAAGTTAAGCTGCAGAAGATTCAGTATTGGCAAGGCTTTCTTGTTCTAGACTGCTGTCTTTTGGCTGTGTCCTCATGTAGTAGAAGGGGCGTGAGATATCTCTGAACTTTCTTTTATAAAGCTGCCAAGCTCATTCATGAGAGCTTCACCCTTGTGACTGAATC
Source organism: Mormoops blainvillei (assembly GCA_004026545.1). NCBI lineage: Eukaryota > Metazoa > Chordata > Mammalia > Chiroptera > Mormoopidae > Mormoops > Mormoops blainvillei. The sequence goes on from PVJD01000172.1 coordinate 433,449, forward strand.
ATCAGTAAAAGATCATACCTCCCAACACTTACTCTGGGCATTAGAATTTCAACATGTGAATTCAGGGGGACACGGGCATTCACAGAACAGCAACAATCGCGTGTACCAACATGGAATGGATAATGGGAGTATCAGAAGAAGTGGAGAAATTAAAAAGAGACAGAAGGAATATTTTTAAAAATAATGGCTGAAAACTTCCAAATTTGATGAAAAAGATTAGTCAACATTTATCTACATATCTGAGCTGGTCACATCTGAGATCAACAAACTCCAAGTAGAATAAATGCAAAGAGATTTATACCTAGACACATCATCTGCAAACTTAAACACCAAGACAAATAGGAAAATAAAGAAAAAATACGCCATGAAAACAATAACCAAAAGAAAGCTGGTGTGGCTATATTATATCAGACAAAATATTTATACATAGAATCATATATCCTTGTTAAATGAGTTTATTTATTAGATGTGATAGTATTTTTTGGTTTCTTTTGGATTTTCTCTATATAAGATGTTTTACCTGCAGACAGAAATAGTTTTATTTCTTACTTTTCAATCTGGATGCCTCTTCTTTCATTTTCATGCCTGATTGCCCTGGCTAGAGCATCCAGAACAATATTAAATACAGGTGGGAGGTATGGACATCTCGCTCTTGTTTCTGAATTTAGGTGGAGGGTTTTTAGTCTTTTATTATTATGTATGATTGGAGCTATGTGTTTTTCATGAATGCCATTTATTAGGTTGATGAACTTCTCTGCTTTTAGTTTTTTATATGTGTTTATCAAAAAAGATATTGGATTTTGTGAAGATATGTACCACTTTGCTTGAATGAAATGTACTGTTTTTATATTTTCTGCTTACTAGGATACAGGGAAAAGCATTCACTATAGCTGCATGCCCAGGTGCCAGAGAGTTCGCTGATTTGCTCCAATAAAGAGACGGTATCTTGAAGGCAATTGCAAATGAAATTGCAATCTTATGAAATTTATAGTAACCAAGTGCCATTATTCAAGAGTTCTCTATTTCCAGGCTTTTCAGTCAGTTCTACAATCTACAAGTCTTTACTGATGATATTAATATATGAATTCATCCAGAAATGTGGAGTTTTGATTTAAGATTAGAAATAAGTGGATTCTCCCAAGGATTTCTATTAGCTTTTTCTGCCATGATAAGTCTTATCCATGAGTTTGGGATCTACTTTAAGGATTATGCCTGTTTCTACGGATATTTATTGCAACTGGGAATTTTCTCCTCAGCAGCTGGGAAAATAATCTCAAGATGAGTTTGTTTCCCACTGGGCCTACTATGGTTTGGATTTGAGTCAAAATTCTATTACCTTCTCCTTCCCAGTAATTGTCCACTCTCTCCTAGAGACTTCTAACCATGTCTGCAGGAATTAGTATAGTTTTTTGATCCACTGAACAAGAATAAAGGTTATGTCTGTACCTTACACTAGCAGGAAACCATGGAAGGAGACCAAACATGGATTGTCGAACTCACTTTAGACTGATGTAGAAGACTCACAGTGCCAGAGCTTAAAAGTCTGCCCATTGAGAAGATTTTTTTTAGTTGTCCTATAATCTTCAAGATGTCTAAGGATAGCTCTTCCTCAGTGTTTATTTAAAGTTCTTAGTTAAGAGCTGGTAGCAAGATTCCTCGACACTTGTGACACCATTGCAGAATGATCTCAAAGTTGCTAGGCTGCCCTATTACTCAGGAGGAAATGGAAGAAAGACCATTATTCTCTACCTTAGGAACTCAATTTAGAATCCTATTTAGTAGACTTGTAGGTTTTAGTTATTTTTATTCGAGACTGAATGGTGCTTAGTGGGACAGCCATCCTTTTCTAGTGTTAGGCCCTGCACAATCAGTTAGCCGCTGCCACAGATTCGCTTACATCATTCTCTTTACAAGGTCATCGGGCTACATATTATGGTAACCACGCCCACTTTATCTCTAACACTTAAGTGCCTCTATTTGTCATGTCAACCTAGGATACTCCATCTCCTATTTAAGTATCTCCAATCTATAGAAGACAGACACAGTGACTCTGGTGCTTTCCACAAACTGCATATTTTTCATGTCCTTGGTGATGGTCAATGGGTAGACACATGATAAACCTGCTGAATCATGTTTTACGAAGTCAACTTATTTGAAGTATAATTTAGATACGACAAAATTTACTCATTTAAAAATTAAGGAGTTTTGACAAATGTACACACCCCTGTTATTCCCACCAAAATTAGAAGATAAAACATTTCCATCTTCCAAGAAAACTCCTTTGTTCCCTGTGTCAATCAGTCTCCCCACCATTTCCCCCAGCTCCAAAAAACCACTGATCAGATTTTTGTCAATATTAATTAGTTTAGCCAGTTTGAGATTTTCATATAAACGGATTCATGCACACATTCTCTTTTGTGTCTGGATTTTCCCCTATTCATAATGTCTTTAATCTAGGCTATTTTGGGGATGTATCCTTAATTTATTTTCTTTAAAAGTAATAATCCATTACATAAATATGCCATTATTTGTTTATTTAGCTACCTGTTGATGGCATTTGGATTAATTACAGGTTGGGGCTGTAATGAGTGAAGCTATGAACATTCGTATGCATGTGCCTCTGTGGATCCATGTTCTTTCACAGCTGTCTTATAGAGGACCGATTGAACCCTCTGTGGAAAATTGATTTGAATGTTTAGACTAATGATGACACATACTCAGCACAAAAGTTATAAAAATGTTTATTATTTACATAATAGGACTTTCCTGAGAGAGCAGGATAGGCACCTAAACTGGTCCAGAATGACTTGAGCAAGGTATGGGGTTTGGGGGTACTGGGAGCTTAGATTTTGATTGTGTTTGGGAGTGAAACCAAGGTGAATGTTTCCATGGGCTGGAGTTCACACGATTTGAACTCGCCTCTCCAGTGACAAAGGAGAGGGTGTGCGGGCTTGCCCATATATGGGCTAAAGGGAAAGGGGCTTGTTTGAAAGCTGTCAGTGCTAAAACATCAAAGTGTTTTCAGACTCACTATTACAGCTGCTTTCATTTCTTTGGGGTAAATACTTAGGAATGGAAATTTGGGTCATAGAAATAGTACATATAGTACAATAGCCAACCTTATAGGAAACTGCTAGTTTTCGAGAGTTTCTGTATCATTCTATAATTCTACCGGCCATACATGAGATATCTAATTGCTTTGCATCCTGCCTAAAATGGGCTATTCTTAGTCTTTCTAACTGTTGCTGTACTAGTAGATGTAATGTCTCACTATGATTTCTATGTTTTCATTTTCCTGATGACTAATGAGTTAAAAATTTTCAAGTGCTTATTGGCTATCCGTATACCTTTTTTTTGAGATGTCTATTTGAATCTTCTCTTTAAATACTGAATTGCCTTTTTATTATTAAGTTGTACAATCTCTGTCATATATGTTTTCATTATTTTCCTCTCTATGTTACCTTTTAATTTTCGTAATAATGTCCTTTCAAGAGCAGAGGACTTTTGGTTTTGGTGAAGTGCCCTTTATCAGTTTTATCTTTTAAGTGTAGTTTTTTTTTTTTTTTTGTATACTTAGATATATTCGCCCCAAGGTCTTAAATATTTTCTCCCTTCTTTTCTTCCAGATGTTTTATAACTTTACCTTTTACATTTAGGTGTTTGAGCCATTTTGAATTAATTTTTGTTTATGGTGTCAGGTAAAGTTCAAGGTTCTGTTTTTAAAAATACTGACAATGCAGTTTTTCCAATGTCACTTGTTAAAAAAATCCTTTTTCCATTTAATAACTTTAGCTCTTTTGTCAAAAATTAATTGGCAATGTATATGTGAGTCTATTTTTGGTATGTGTATTCTGTTCTAATAATAGATATTTAAATCTTGACGTCAATACCACACTGTCTTGATTAATACAGCTCTAGAGCAAGACTTGAAATCAGGTACTAAAGATCTCAAACTCTTTTTTTCGATTTCATTTTAGATATTCTATATAAAATTTATAGTTTATCACATTCTACAAAAGTTTCTGGAGCTTTCTCTACATCTAGCTCTTGCCTCTCTGGTGCTCTGCCTTGAGAACTCTAGCATCCTTTGGCTTCTCTGGACTCCCAGCTCCTTCTCAGGTCAGGGAGGCTTCTAAGCTCTGCCCGGTGCCTCCTCTCTCAGCCGCCACCCAGAGACTTTCTCAGGACAGTTAGCGGGGCAATCCTAATACTCATTTCATTTGTTTCCCACCTCTCAGGAAAAATATCTTGCCTGTTTATTTCCCGTTTATTAAAAGAATATCTTCCTGAGAGGTGGGAAAGAACGTCACTGGTATTCACTGCCCGATGTCTGATGTCCTGAGTGTCATTGTCTCATCTATTTTGTCTTGTGCTTTAGGTGGGAAGATAAATTCTGTCCTTTGTCACTCCAGCTTGATTGGAAGTGGACAGGTCTTTTGATGATAGTATTCAAAGTTGATAAGGATGTAGTAAAATGAGCACTCATATTTGTGAGAATTTAAATTGTTACACTGTATCAAAAAGCAGCTTGGCAATATATCTACACCAAAATATTCTATGTACCCAAATCCCCCTTCACAGAATATGTTCTATGGAAATAGTTTGTAATACCGATAAAGATTTCTGCACAAAACTATGCATTATGATGCTTTCTTTAATAGCTAAAAACAAGACAGTCTTCAATTTTAAAAACAGGATAATGCTTAAGCAAACTATGGTTTATTCATTAATGGAATATTATGCAACTATTATAAAACAACATTTAAGAAACGTTTGAATCATAGTTAAATTCTTAACATATACTTGAAGTGAGGGAAGCAGATTGTGAAATTATAAAACTAAAAGATCTTACCTGTACAAAAGAGTTTGTAGAGAAGCACTGAAATGCCCCAAAATGTGAACAGTGGGTAACTGTGTGTTGATATTGTACTCTCTTCAATTTTTCAAAATATCTCTAAAAAGTATTTATTTATTTATTTGAGAGAGAGAGAGAGAGAAAAGGAGATGGGGGAAGAGAGAGAGAGAGAAAGAGAGAGAGACATTGACTTCCATTTATTGATTCATTAACTGGTTGATTCTTTTATGTGTCCTGACTGGGGATTGAACCCACAACCTCGATGTATGGGTACAACACACTAACTAACTGAGACAGCCAGCCAGGGCTTCAATTTTCTTTATTATCCAAGTTTTTTATTATGACATAGATTATTTTATGCTCAAATTGTTCACATCAAGATCATGATATTGAAATAATTTTTTCATTACCTGTTAGGGTACTTTACTATTTAATTTTGATCGTGCAAGTTTAACTTCTGAAGTACTAGGGTGCAATAGAGAAGTTGCTCCAGAGATAATGTATACAGTCATAATGTTGCTGATTTTATTAGCATATTCTTTCAGGTGGCCATATGTTAGCAGTAGTCTTAAAGATTCTCTGAAAAAAAAAAAATTCCAGATTAAATGTAAGCAGCCTCCTTGAAGCACAAAGTGGTGGGTTTTGCAGCAATTTTGGAATTGAACTCTAGTTCTAGGCTGACCACTAGGGAGTTTGGGGAGGGGTAGGAAACAGAGCTTGGTGATTATGCTTGAGTGCTGCTGAAACTTGTCCTTAATATTTTAATATGTCAATTAAGATGGTAGAAGATTAAGAATGAAGTCAATAATTCAAAAGGAAAGAATTTTTGTTCCGCATTGCAAGGTGTGAGACCTGGGGCAGTCTGCTCCTTGAATCAGGGTGAGTCCCTTAAAGAGAATCATTTGACTCTTCAGTTGAAGACTAAAACTGCCTCTCAGCTGCTTGAGTCAATGTCACTCTAAACAACTAAATTGCTACTTAGGATAACCTAAAACTTTTCTGTGTGGTAACCAGAATTGTATTTCTTCTGTGTTTGGGTCCCTTAAGACAAATTGGTTTGCTTCTTCCCTAACGATGTAGGGGGGTGTTTTACTTATTCCCCTGTTGTGTTGGATTGGGTGCTGGGAGCCAGACGCTGAGGAACTGACTTCTCAGATACTTGGGGAGACAGCGGGCATGGTCACATGCTTAAGGACCCTGCACTGTGTAAATTTAGCAAGAGAACTGCTGATCTAACCTTAACTTCTAGAAAACAGGAAACATGAGACCAAAGATAACCAAATGACTTCATAAGTAGAACAATAAGAGCATCTCATGGGATTGACCTGTAATATTGGGTCCCACTTATACAGCATTGTGATGATCAAATGTATCTCTTTTATTTTTAAAATTTTTTATTCTTTTTAAAACTCACCTGAGGATATGTTTATTGATTTGAGAGAGGAAGGAGGGGAGAGAGAGAGAGAAACATTGATGTGAGAGAGAAAAGTCCATCAGTTGCTTCCCGTACGTACGCTGACCAGGATCAAACCCATAACCTAGGATCTAACCCGCAAACCTCTCGTGTCTGGGATGATACTCCAACCCACTGAGCCACCTGGGCAGGGCAGATGTATCTTTTTTAAGGGGTCACTCCACCATATATGAATCACCCTAGTTACTGGACTGCTTTTCTTTAAAAGGAGAACATTAAATGCACTAGTTAGTAGTCCTTTTTTTTTTTAATGGTAAAAACTGTGTTTCAAAGCATCGAGACCACCTGGATTTAGCTGGGTTGAATTTTCTGCATGTACATTTGTTTTGCAAGACCTACGTTTTAAAATAGAGATTTGTTACACAAAGTTTACTACACACAGAGCAGCATCACAGTACGTTTAGTTTCTGTACGTCTGTTGTCCAATTGCAAGATGACAAATGAAATATAATGCTGCTGCTGTTATGATGACAGTTATGCTTCCAATGGTTTATAGTTTTTAAAATCCAGAGTGAGTAAGTAAATTAAGTGTGTAAAAATATAAAGCAATATGAATAAAACATTTTAGAAATGAAAAGCTTTTAAACTATTCTCCCATTTTATACTTGCTAAATTGCCTTATTAATAAGAATTATGTCTTTATTAATAGTCAAAAGAATAAAAAAGCTATTATGTACCAGTAATCTATGTTTCTATTGTAATGCATAAATTTTCAAGTGTGTATACAAGAGGTTTCTTTGAGTGCAAGAAAATCAAAACCAGGAGTTGGGTTCTTATAAAAGATATTTCAACAGTAAGTTTAGGGAAACAGAGAAAAAGGCTTATTGGTTCTTTCCCAGTTTGATATGTATGAGAAGGGATGGAAAAGGGAAATAACCTCATGTGGTGAATCACAATGTTTTGGGAAATAACAGAGTATGAAGACCTTTAGGAAGCGTGGTATGTTTCATTTTGTTGTCTGATCAAAGTTTTATTTGGCCTCCAAATCTTTGCATTAACTGGATCATTATTTTTTTCCCTTTTTTTCTTTTTCTTTGTTGACACTATTACAGATGTCCCAGTCTTTCCCCTTTGCCTGCCTCCACCTAGCCCTGGGCCCCCTTCCTTCTGGCCATTACCGCACTGTTGTGTGTGTCCATGGCTTATGCATATACAGAAAGTATCAAGCCATGTACTATGAAAAAATAGAGACATATATTGAAGAAGATATGAGATACAAGAAATATTGTATATAGGACAATGATACCTTAATCCCCTTCAAAGTAGGCACCTTGGGACCTTACACAGTTCTCCCAATCACCATCAGCTGCCCCATTGCATTTTCCTGAATCTTATTGATGGTCTGAAATCTCTTCGCTTTCAAAGGTTATTTTAGTTTTGGGAAAAGCCGGAAGTTGCAGGGTACCAAATCTGGGCTGTAGCAGGGCTGAGTCCCCTGATAAGTTGATGTTTCACCAAAAAACTCTGCACAAGACATGATACATGAGCAGGCACATTGTCTTGATTGTCTTGATGAAGCTGCCAGTCACCAGTTGCCCACAGCTGTGGCTTTCTAAATCACCCAAATAGTTTCCATGGCGGAATGTCCAACTTAATGCAAAATTTGATGCAGATTCATTGCTTTACTCACTCAGTCATTTTTTAATGCAATGGCCACACCTACTCACTCAGCGGCATCTACTGCCCCCACTGATTAGTACCGTGAAGTTGTCATTTCACGCATGTGCAATCCAGTCCACTTTCCTTGGCTACCAGGTTACATTGATGTCACACAAAGCATTCTTATTACATTAACAATGGCTGGGCTTTTTCTGGACAGGCCTCATATGTTCTTTGGCTAACCCCTTCACCTTCTCTCATCCAATCCCTCCATATCAGATCATTATCTTAGGGATGTGTTTGAGATGTTTTTTTCATACAACAGAAAATGTTACTACAACCCTTAACTCTGTGAGCAAGATTTTCTTTGTAATTCTTGCTCACTGGGAAAGTCCACTGGGATCTGTGACATAGGAGAAATCAAGAACCTTTTCTTACAAACAACCTGAAGACAAATGTGTGTAATTATTTTTCACAGGCTTTTTCTTTGTGAATTATTACTCTCCTTTCTAACCACTTTCAGAAATCTTCAGAAATCAACAGAATAGGCATCTTTTGGGTTGAGACCAGCCAAAAGCTGATCCTAAAGCAAGGATTTGGCTACATGGTTTATTTGGGTGGAGATCACAGGAAGCCCAAGGGAAAGAATGGAGAAAGTGAAATGGGAAAACGGAAAAAGCAAATGAACCATGGGTTCTGGGACAAGTTGGCCTAGATTTCTGAAAAGCCATGAGAGAATCCTCAGAATTCGCCCATGAAAGATGGGGAGACCGGACATTAATCCTCCTGTTCTGAGCCCCCTTTGATAGAGAGCTACCCCAGGATGTCAATTTCTCTGCTTTTTGGGGAGGCACCAAAGGAGGCCGAGCAAGCTCCCTCGATGCCCGAGAAGGTACTCAGGCAGCGAAGACCCGAGATGTGGGTCCAGGGGTGCAAAGCTGGCAGCGTTCTGGAAATTCTCTGTGGCAGCTACAGGCAAACTGTGGACCAAGGGCTACCCACAGTGGGTGCCAGAGCAGCTGTTCTGATGTGGCACCTTCATATTCGGGATAAGGTTGTAGAATAGTTTATATTCTACCACAGCGTTACCCCTAGCATCTTAGTTAATGCAAACATGGTGGCCTAATGTTAGCCCTCTTGAGAAGAAGAGAAATGAGGTCTTCAAATATAAGTTTGGCTTCTGTGACAGAGACTGAAAATAACAATAGCTTATAAAGAGATTCTTTTTAATTCACAGATATTAGTTCAGCTTATAAGCTGAATCTTGTTGTTCTGCTCTCCCTAGGAGATTGTTCTTTTCACACAGATGATTATTGTGCACCTTCCAGGGAAGATGGGCCCGAATTATCTCAGCTTCAAAACAGAACCTTTGAATTACGTATAACTATCATTTAAGATTTCTTAATGCCACTGCAAAAGCTTTAAAACATTGGAAATGTGCATGAGTGCATGTTTGATTGTGTTGGTATACGTAAAGTTATAAATTGTTTTTACTCTGTAATGATATTTTTACAGCTGTTGAAGTGATTTAATGTTATTGTGGGAGCTTACATATGTATATTTTATTTGCCGTAGCTAGTTGCTCCTGTCCAGTTCTGGATCCTTTCTTCTCTCCCTCCCTCTCTCTCTCTCTCTCTCTCTGTCTCTCTCTCTCTGGTGCACTCATGCACACACACACACCCCTTTAGATGCCTTCTTGTTATTGGTACTTGACTAATAATCAATCAGCAAGATAATAAAATTGGTCTGGATGGTACTTTGTTTCCTTTCTCTTACCTTCGAACTAATTTTCTTGCAGGTGTTAGAATTTGATGTTCTCCTTATAACTTTTTGCTTTCTGCTTCTGTTGGCACACCTAGTTGGTCAAACTTCTCTCCTCCCCCCCCCCCTTTTCTGCCAGCTTTCCATTTCTCTTGTTTTGTCCATAACCTCCTAAAAGGGAGCATTTCCACCCTCATCGCTTAGCACTGGAATAATTCATTGAAGGGCTATGGATGCCTTCTGTAAAACTTGATAAGACTTTTCTCATTTGTAATTTAAAACTCTCACACACAGTGAAACTGGATATATATATATATACAGAGAGAGAGAGAGTATATGTGTGCTGTGAATTTACTATAACCCTTAATATTGTGACAGCAATTTTGCTTGAAATTCTTTGTACACTTAGAAAAACACTGGCTTTCAGTAAGTGGCAGAGCTGGGACTTCAGTCCAGGGCCCACTCCTTAAGCATATGCTGCTGATCTTAGGTTGATGGTCATCAAGGAAAGCTAAAAATGTGGCCCGGCCTGAGTCAGAGACAAACCTCCCAGACCAAGGCTTTGGAGAATCTGGCTTAGGTTCCCACGCTGGGAGTGTTTCAAGCTGATATCAAGCCTGTAATCACTGAGATTTCTGGAGATGTCAGACGGGCTGGGGAAAGTTACCTTCCCTTTGGGGAAGGAGAAGCTGTGGCTTCTGCCTGGGAGCTGGACGTGACTGACCAGGAGGGCCAGGCGCCAGCACGGCTGCCGCAGCCACAGCCCCGCTTAGGAGAGCAAAAAGGGAGCACCCCCTCCTTCCTGCCTCCCTCAGCCCCAGGGACGCGGCAGCTCTGGGCGGGGCGGTGTAAACTTCTGGCACAGCTCAGTCGGCCTTGGAAAAGCTGCCCGGTGAGCTTTTCGGGGAGGATCATTGTTTACTATAAGGCGGGACACCTGACCGCGTAATAAAACTGTGTGAGTGCCAGAAAATGACAATTTACGAGGTGAAATTTTTATGGAACTAAAAGCTGGCCAAGTATTACCTTCACATATGGTCTCTCAATTGATCTTTCTGTTTTGCTTTCTTATTATTTTTATGATTACTATTCCCATTTTATGGGTGAGACACTGAGAGCTAAAGAGTTTAAAAGACTTACTGTCCCCCAGCCAGCAAGTTTCAGAGGAAGCACTGAACTGTTTTTCATGAATTAATTTCACCTTTCAAATGGACTGATATGGGTTGGGGCATAAGCACAGCACAGATGATAACAAATAGGAAAATCAGAAGGTTTCAATTTTCTATTCCCAGGTCCTTTCATTTTATCTCGGATTTATCTTCCTGGTTGTTAACTGTAAACCCTAACCTTGTTGCTCAGCACTTTTGATACCGAGGACACAAAACACTTTTGGCTGGGTTCGGAATGCATGTTAAGCCCGGCAAACTCAGGCTTACCTGGAATTCCAGGCTCCTAGGGATCCCAGTGGAGAACTTCCTAAGGAGCCTGAACTCCAGGATTTGCCTCCGTTTTTGTCCTTTCAAGGTGACAGCAGCCCACACAAGGTATCAGGCACTTGGCTAAGCTCTTCGCATGTTTTATTGTATTTAATCCTCACATATACATTAGGGTATTCGTAATATCATTGCTCCATTTCGTAGCCAAGAAACACGAAGCTTAGGTGGTTAACTTACCTGCCCAAGGCTATGGGGTTGACTGAAACAGGGCCAGGATACAGACCCCGGTCAGCCTGTCCCTAGAGCCCCCACTCTTGGTTACCTGGACAAATGCCGTCCCCTCACTGAGGACTTTGGTCACTAGAACACTTTCTACTCCAACAGAGTAATTGACATAAACCTCACATTAGAGGATACCATGAATACCAAACAGGGGACACCCACATTTCTTTTTTGTCACTTCTGCTTCCATTAGCTAAGAAGGTTTTTTTTTTTCCTTGTAAGATTGAGTCCTTTTTTTCTTGATTATTGCTATTTCCCTGCATAGGCATTTATACTCTCTTAATTTCTCAGACACTCCTCTACACATTCTTAGGCATAATCCCTTCTGCCCTCAAGGTTTTTCTTGTCGCTGCCCCGTCCCTACTTTTCCTCTGAAATTCGCAGATATCACCTCTCTCAGATTGGAATTCCATGCAGATACTAACCTATTGTTATATATTTCATAATCACTCTTTATAATCTCCTTAAATGAATATAGGGCCATACAGAGAATAGGGGTATCCTATAATAACCCTGAGTTGCACAGAAAATGCAATGGAAAGCAGAATTATTCCTTAAACAATTAAACAATGGCTACTGATTTTTTTGCTAGGCACTAATCACGATTCCTGATCCCAGTGACATGGTACTTTAATTTTCTCGAGTTTTGTTCTCTGTCAGGTGTCTCTACATTTCTTCTTGTCTATCACATTTTAGGTACTTGAGGATTGCTAAATGATTAAGTCATAAGTGGGTAGCTAAAAAATTTTTATGAAAACATTTTTCTTACAAAACCCAAACTTTTCAAGTAATAAAAAGGAAACAAATCCAAAACACAAATTTGTTGATTAACTGGTAGGACCAGTATGTGTGTGCATGTGTATATGACAAAATTTATGTAACTTTGCATGTAAATTATAAAATCATGTAAAATATATTGAATCACACAAAAATGTTAACATGAAATATGTAAAACCTATATATAGGAAATAAATATATGTAAAAATTATATATGTAGAAAATATGATGTGATTTTATACATTTGATTATATATGATATATTTATCACATGTGTGTGATTATATATGTATATATATAAACAAACATATATATATATATAATTTTGCATTTTAAATAAAGCCTGATTTCCTGTAGTCTGGAAGTCCCACCTCTGAAGGCTGATCTTTCTGTGGGCTTCTCTCCCGACACTGCCTGGGAAATTTTTCAGGGGCTAAGCTGAGAGTGGAGCCAAGAGAAGCCCAGAGTGGCCTCAGGATATGAGGCCTGAGCACAGCCACATGGGTGTTTAACAAGTCCCCCACTGGCATGGCAGGCCAGGTCTGAATGACTTGGGATCATGCTCGCTCGGTGAGGGCCGTGGTGGCTGTCCTCGTCTGTGCTGCGGTTCCTGAGCCTCAGGGTGCGCCCCCAGCCTGAGCTCGTTGGCTCCTTACAGGGACCTGCTCAGGCATCATCTGAGGTATTACTGGCTCTATTGTATTGTATTGTACTGTATTTATCTTCTTTTATTTTTTAATTTTCACCTGAGGATATGTTTGTTGATTTGAGAGAGGGAGAGACAGACATTGATTGGATGCTTCCAGGGAGCACCCCTACTGGGAACCAAACCCACACCCTAGACATGTTCCTTACTGGGAATTGAACCTGCAACATTTGGGTGTATGGCATGATGCTCCAACCAACTGAGCCACCTGGCCAGGACCTGGCTCTATTTTAAAAGCTGGGGAAACCAATGTCTCCTTTGTTAAACTGTAGAGTGACTGGACATGATGTGGCTAATTCATGGCAGAAACAGGGTTAGAGCTTAGGTGTTCCATTTCCTAGTTCTTAGCTTATCCTCTGACCTCCTGCTCTGTTATTTTCCCTTGGTTACGTAACATGCCTCCTACCTCCCACCAGCAGGTTAGGCAAACTCCACACTGTACTAATTGCTTGGATAATGTGTGTGCTACACTATTTTGAAAAGGGTAAGTATGGAACGTAAATGAAGGCTTTCTCCCTTAGATGTCATGGTTTAAAAGTCCTGCTCTCGTTGGCAACCTGCCTTCAGCCTCATGTCATTTTACGGGGTTGACATATGAGCCCATCTCTCCTTCTTGTCTTCTCCCCCCGCCCCCTTCAGTAAATTGGGTTTATAATAGAAACACTAACTCAACGTTAACTAAAGTGATACTGTCAAGCGATATGATAAGACTGCGGGGTGATGTTTTATGGTAATAGATTCTCTTTGGGCTTCGTTTCCAAGATCATGAGATGGTGCTTTACCCCTTAAAGGGCAAACAGAAAGTATGGAAACCGCAGCAGAAGGAAATCTATGGCAAGCATGTCTCCATTGTGTTTTCTTTCCCAGTTTGGTTAAAACGAACAAACAAACCAACCCCTCCCTAACCTTTGATCTTTTGTTCAAACAAAACACAGACAAGATTTTAAATAAAAGAATTTCTATGTAAGGAGATGAGGCCTGTAGAATGATTCATAATGACATCCTGCCTACCCAGTTTTTCCTTCCCATAGGGTTGTTAGTATGGTCACATTGATGTGAACCTCTTTATTTTAAGCCCTTAGTCCTAAAGTGTTATAAATTTCTACTTTGGTTTCCCTTACCTGATTTAAGACAGAAAAATTTCAAAGGAAAAAAGTAAATCAAGGTACAATGTGAAGAAACATAAAGAGCATTAAAATAGTGAACTTTGAAAAGATTTCTACTCCTGTCTTAGTAACTTCCAGCGCTGGAGGGCTGATAGAATTCTGTAGGTCCCTTGCCAGGCTTTGGTCTTTTTGGTCAAATAAGTCTGCTCCTTATTTCAGTCACCGTCTTAAAAGTGGGCTTTCACACCTAGTATCTCTGTGATGTGTTACAAGTTTCAAAACCTCAGTTATTTAATCTGAAAAATGCAAATAATAAGAGCATCTATCCCACTGGATCATTTGGAGGATTGAGTATTTTAAAATATTTAGCATAGTGCATGGGATAGAATCAATATTCATTAAATATTATCTATAATTATTGCCATGTATCTTGATGGGCAAAACTGGACTCCTGGCAATCTAGTTATCTTCTGAGATACTGCCAGAGAAGAGGGGGTTCCAGATTCTCCACCCTTTTAGGAGCAACCCATTTAGCCTTTATTTTGTTCAGAGGAACATGTCCCCTTTTAGTACTCTGGTGATGCAAAGGACTATTCCACTCATTAGCCTAAGCCTCTTCCTTTGAGATATAGAGGAATGGAAGCCTGATATCTGACAGGGCTTCGCTGGTTTTGGGCAAAAACACGCTTCATTCAGACAAAGCCACTGTGACCAAATTCACCTTCACAAACTGCTTTGGTTGCAACTATGCTCCTGAGGCTTGAGTCTGGAACATTCTCTTATACTTTACATATTTTCCTGTCTAATTCTCTAAGAAGCCAAAGGCCATAGAAACCATGCAGAAAAGAATGCATACATTCAAGAAGCAAAATTTTGATTGGAGGGGGGAGAATAGCTATTATAGGGTTTAGTCCTAAAGTTCTACCGCTGGATTTGTTGGATAGTGGCTCAAATAGACTCGTGTATTTTTACAGGCTTAAATGTTGAAGACCCAAAAGATGCTGGGCAGGGAATAAACCTCAGTCTTTACAACCTTGTAGAATTTTAGAAATCCACAAGGCTGAGACCCACACCACTGATGTGTAGATATTCAAGATACCGGGATTACTCACTGCGCTTACCATTTACTGCATGAGAGTGCTTGAGAGTTACTTTTCTGGCCGAAAGTTTTTGGACAAATATAATTTCTGGGCAAGAGGCAGGAAAGTATTTCAAATTCCCTTGTTTTGGATATTTTTGTGATGAATACAAAATACATGCCACTGTAGGAGCTACATTTTGAGCAAAGTGGACTAAAATTTGTGAGTTTGGAGAGTGCAGTAAGTATAATGGTTATATATCCATTTTTGGGCCAAGGATCATTCTGTGTGCACATGGTAAGCCTGGGAAGTAAGGATCTGTGTTAGAAAGCGGGCAGATGGCTGGATTTTCCCCCAGCGAGCCGAATGCTCAACCCACAAAGACTTGCACCTGGTTGCCCTGCTGCCTGGTTATCTGGAAGCCTCCTGGATGACTTGGGCACTCCTATGCCACGAAGATGGATGTGCATTTGTGCACGGCCTTTTCAGTCTGGAACAGGATGCACATACTTCCAGTGGATTTGCATCTAATCTGAGGAAAAACCCGATTCTTTGAGCAAAATGCTACCCAGCAGGTGTGTATCTCTACACAATCTAAATGGCCAAGCTTCTTCTCCATATTTTCAGGAGAAAATGTGACCACTAACTAGATTCACCTTTCAATTAAGAAGATTAGAAATCTGTTTCCTTCTTTCACCTACCTAGATTCCTTAAAAAGTAAAACGACATTTGAAAGGACTTTGCTGGTTTTAGGCAAAAACATGCTTAATTCAGACAAAGCCACTGGTGACCAAATTCACCTTCACAAACTGCTTTGGCTGCAACTACGCTCCTAAGGCTTGAGTCTGGAACATTCTCTCCTTGCACAGTTGCTCATAACAGCCTCTCGAAGGAAGAGGTAGTCCAGCAGGAATTATTGGCGGAGAAAAGACAATGGACTTAAGAGCCAAGATTGTATAGCTTTGTGGTTCTTTGCCTTTCTCTGAAGCAGAACAAGGAGGCTTAAGGATGGGTACGTGTGAGGTCTGTGGTGTAACAACTTGTCCCGATATAAAATAAGACTGGGCCTGACTCTTTGATCAGCATGGGACTGCAGCTTAATTAAAATATCACAGTGGGATGGCATCTTAGAGGTGATAGGATGCAACCCTGAACCAGCCACCTGGGTCTCTGATCCCATGGTGCTGGAGAAGGGGTGCTGGGGGAAGAAGGGAGGGCTGAGGACCAGGCACAGAGATCCTGGTTTCCATGTCTGCCTTGACGCCATAGACTAGAAATCTCGCTCTGGCTAAGGTTGCCTGGCAAGTAATTGCCAGGATGGAGTGCTAAGCAAGCAGCCGCTGTGTCAGAGAGTCTGACCTTGGGAAGATAATGAGACAAGGAGAATTCAGAACAGATGAAAGCCAAGAGCACCTACTTTATCTACTGACAGCCAGAGAACACCTTCATGCTCAATCAGTTCCTGCTAATGAGACAAGATGGGGCAAGATGGTAAAACAGCAGTAACAGGCAAACTTTTTTTCAGTTTAATGATCTATAACTTAGTTAGATAAAATTGTCTTTTAGGTCAGGCAGCAACATAAGTCTGAGCATAAAAATACAAAAGCAACACCTGAATCTCTTTGGTTTTGTTTACTTTGTAAGGGGAGTGATAAGGTTGAAGGAAATAGCAAAGCCCCTGCCCGCCGTGACCATGCCCTTTCCTGATGGACTTTCCTAGAAGAACAGAGTTTTAACATGCTGTGCCATGGCCAGTGAATTCCTTAAATCACTCTCTTTTACAAATCCTGTCACTGGCTGTTTTAACATCCAACAGGAATTTTAACATACACTTGACACTTTTAATTAATTAGTGCTTTAGTCTCCACTGTGCTGGAAGTTATTATGTGTTTCCTGAGGATGACACTACAGTTTCCACACAGATCTGAACACCTATCAACAGGGGAGTTTGGGGACACCTCCTACTTTCTTTGAAGTTGCAGAAGTGGTGTCTAGGTCACGGGGAAGGGACAGTTTGCTGGGCCCCTTTCATGTGCTTGACATTTAACTAGGTGCTTATACATAGTTTTCTTTAATCTTTCCTACAACTCTGGGTGGTGATTCTAATTTAGTTTCATTTATTGATGAGAAAACTGAGAGCACACAGAAACTCTGACAGTTCTTCAGAATTCGATGGCTAGTATGTCACCCCTTATCTTTTTATTGCCAAAGTTCTTGTCCTTTTTACTATATCCTGATGCTAGTAGGCAATTTTTTCAAGGTAGATAAATGGGAAGGGGTGGTGAATATAATCCAGAAAAACAAAATCAGTGTCTTTAAGACATGGAAGAGCTGCTTCTGAATTAACTTTTTGGAAAAAATATACAGTGTTTCTAAAATAGGGTGATAAGAGTTTAGTACATTGTGATTGGCAGTATCAGTGGTACCTTATCCGTGTCAGATCAGTTTGGTAGGTTTTTGAGCAGTTGAAGAGCTTTGATCTGATACTACTAATGATGTCTTCATGAGAGTTCCTGCCTTCTGAAGAGGTGACAGTCTACCCTGCAGCCTTTATTCTCTCTATTTGCATTGCTCCTCCCCCAACACACACATGCACACACGTGTGCAGGCATGCACACACACACACAGGGCAAGTAAGCCAGAGGCTGCTCTCGGGAGTGACAGATGAAGGAAACCCGGGCTCCCATGGATACTCGGGAAGCTCAGCTCTCTTCTGCATGGATTGTGCCCTGATATACGAGCCAGGTCTCACCTCTGCAGACCTCGGGAAGACTGAGCCATTGTAGTGGTTTCTCTATGTCAGTGAAATGTGTTATCTGATGAAATGCTTCTCGTGCTAGAACAGTGGACACTTTCTTAGTGTGGCTCGGACTGACTCTGCTCAGGGGCCTCGCAAGGTCAGCCTTCATAATAAGATGACACAGTGATGCAGCTTTGGGGACCATGTTGGAGCCGCTGTTCCTTCTCATTTGCTTACAGAACCTGTCCAAGCAGCCTCTGCATAGATAAGGGAGTGGGTGGGGGCAGGGAAGGAAAGGGATGGAAAGGAGAATGATGCTTCCCCTGGCTTTTTTGGTGCCCTAAGCCAAAAAATTACTGCTCTTCCTGTAGGCACATGTCACATACCCACACATCTCTAAGGCAATAATCAACCTTTTTCTTTTTCCTGCATTGAATTACTCATTATGAAAATCTTACTCATATTAAGTTTTTTGTGTCACTTCTTATTAAAATAAATTTTATCGAACAATACTTACATTCATTATAGAAAAAATCAGTAATACAAATAAGCAAAAAGAAAACCATTTAACCATTATTATATTTCTAACGATAATCACTTTTAAAGTTTGTTACATAGTCCTCTTTATTTCTGTTTCTATTCATAGATATACTTTACCCACACACATAGAGCAAAATAAAACAAGAACAAAAAGTTCTTTTTGGTAAACTATATTTTGGCCACTTAACAATATACATGGACATCTTTCAAATCAATACATATTTTCCCACATCAACATTCAAAAATTCTACATTGCATTCCACAGTATGGAAGTATCATGCTTTACTTAATCAACTGTTGAAATTTTAAGCTCTTTGAAAATGCCTGATATTTTTCAACAAGCTAGAGTTTTTGTTTTTGGAGAACTATCTTTTAATACTAGTACAATTTGTTCCTTAGAATAAACATCTTTAAGTGGAACTTCTGGGTCAAAGAGTACACACTTTAAAAAGCAATTTCCTTCTTTCTTGAAAAACTAGGCAAATTTCACACAGGCATTTGGTGCCCGCAGCGGTGCCCAAGGCGCTTCCTTTGAAGCCAGTGTCTTGGTCTACAGCATCACTCTCCACACTCAGACTAACCCAGGGGTCTGTTCCTGAATGAGACTCGGGTCCTCATAGTGGGGCTCCCTCCTCACTGTTCGTGAGGCCTGAGAGGCAGGGAGCCAGAGGAATGATCAGAAAAAGACGGGCTATGACCTACAAAGGACACACAAAAAATTAAAAAATAAAACTTCAAATGAATTACCGTCCAAGTTTAGGCAAGTTATATTCCCAGTAGCTGAGAAAGCTTGAAAAGGTGATCCCAGTAAAATTATGAATAATCTTAAAAATCAAATCATGGAAAATTGCTAGGAAATGGGCAATGAGAAAATTATTTTTCTTCATCTTAAAGAAAGTGAAAAAATATATTCTTGAAACTATATAGTAATGAAATTACATTGTATTACCAGCAAAATAATACGACTGAATTATTAAACAGGTGAGTTTTGAACTTTGGCAAAAGATACAGTGATCAGTAGAAGCCATCATTAAATCATTAAAAATATGAAGTGTCTAGTCATTACTATTTATGTCTGCTAATAAAGCTACTGGGTGGGTATTTCTGGGGAATGTCATAGACATGGTGTTGGCTGCTTTTGACTAGGAAGTTTACCACCTCACTCACGAGGCCCAATGTACAACTGGATGAATGGAGGGAGCTGTTGACAAACTGAACAGAGTTAGGAGAGTGATCACAGTCATAAGCCACCTAGGAGAGGTGAGAGCAACAGCAGTGTGTTCAGATACCTGGGAAGTTACCTTTCTTAGTTATTCCACGGGAAAGAGCTGAACTGGAAGTTAGAAGTAGATTCTTGTTTTAAAGGAATAATGTGTAAAACAATGATAGCATTCTGAAAACAGCATCCACTGACTGTGGGGTAATGAATTAGTTGCTACTCTATTTATTGACATTTTATTTTCAGAGAGATTATAAAAAAAATATTTCTGCATTTGGTAGGGGATTAGACTAGATGACCTCCAAAGTTCTGTCCAAATGGAGGTTCTATGGCTGATTGGTAATATTTTATGAATGTCATATATCTATTTCTCTGTCCTTGAATAGTTGTAAAAAGGAGCCCATGCTTATTTTTATTTTCATAAATAATGTACTTTTATATTTTATTTTGTCCTTAAATCTGCATAAATACGTGATTCCTTTATTCATTTATTATTACTTTCTACAGAGTCTTTAAATATTTTTCAGGCAACACAAAACAAATAACCCATGAACTGAGCAGAAGTTAAATTCAGCGAAGTATTTGGCCAGCATCACCTAAAATAAGAGCTCAACAATTAGTGAACTGTGAGGCAGTTCTCTAATTCAGGTACTCCAAATTCACAGAGTGAAACAAAAAGTCTTTCCATGGAGTATGTAAAACTCTTGTTCAGAATGGAGACAAGTACGAGAATCAAAGAACACAGCCAACTATGTGGTTAAGCAGCAGGGTGATATGGAGAAGTTTTATTCTGCTGTATATTTTCCAAGCGTCTCTAGGATGTTGATTTGTATTGTATTACACCACTATTATATTATATTATATTATATTAATTAGTTATATTTTATTAATGTCTAAATTTTATTCTCTACCCTATTCACAGCCTTGGAATTGAAAATGTCTTAACATTTAAGAGTGGAGCACTAGTGAAAAATTGAGAGGGTCCTTATAGTGAAGTCTAGGCTCCTTATAAACTAAGCAAAGTCCCTTTTCCATTTTATATCTTAAAATTAGACATTTTCCTTAAGTTTTAAATAATTAGAAATAGATAGATATCTCTTAAGCCAGTCAAAGCTGATTTTTTTCCCTCACCCTACTATCTAAGAAAGCATTTTAGAATCGTATGATACTACATTGCTGTTTTTCCTTTAGACTATGGGTATTTTGAAGACCAAGGCTGTGTTTTGCCAAACTCCTGGTACCTAATAGGCCCTTAGTGAGAGTTTACTGAATAAATGATTGAATATTGTTAATCCATCGTGTCCTGTGTATGTGGTAGATTAGACCCCAAGTTGAGAGGTCAATAGATCTATAAATCTCTATGATGGATTAATAGATCTGATGCTGTTACTAACTAGCCATGTAATTCTTAGGAATTTACATAACTTTTCTATCAGATTCCTCACTGGTATAATAAAGAAGTTGGAGTAGCTGTTCTCTTCTAGATCAATTCTATGGCCTATTTTTCTTTGTGACATTTAAAGTCATTCCCCAATCACCCATGATAAATGGCTCTTTCACAAAGAAGAAGGACAGGTAGGAGGAGGCAGGGCTGAGAAGTGGTTTTGATAAATTGGGGGCAGTGGACAATCCCCAAATCCTACTCCTTGCTTTTATAATTCAGCAGATGACTTTGCCTCCTCCCCAAGTTTTCCTTTCTTAATTGCTTAGACAAATACTGAAAAGGTCTTATTTTTCATTCTTTGAGTACCTGTCATACTATCAGCAGAAGGTGATGCAGAGTCGTGCTGGGTGGCCAGCAGAAAGAGGCTTAGGTGAGGATTAAAATGTGACCACTGTTCAGACATTGATTTTTAAGCCTTTGTTTCAGGGAAGTGATTTTAGCCACCTGGATAAGAGCTATTTTTTAAAGTCTCTCTTTCTAATTGCACCTTCTTATGGGCATGATGGATGGTCAGGGTGACAGGCAACATCTGCCCCTGACGGCATGTTATGTTGTCCTGCAGAGAGGCAGTGTGGCCCAGTGGACCTCTCAGGGTGGGGCGAGTCAGAGAGTACGAGTTCTAAGCAGAGCTCTGTCCTTCAAACTTGTGGGATGACCTTACGAAAGTCATTTAACTACCCTGTAGCTCCGTTTTTATCATCCATAAACATGGACAAAATAACAAGTTTCAACCTTTAGTGGAGGACTGGCTAATAAATCACTGAAACGTGCTTGGCAATAAAATGCTCTGCAGAAAAGCGAAAGACTAATAGTATGTAAATGGACTAAAAATTGCACTTGTCCCAGGAAAGTAAACTTTGCTCAAACTTGCACTAGGTGAAATGAACATATTCACAGCAGAACACCTTTGAAATGGTGAACAAGTTCTACTTGATCTGCCCAACTCCCTGGACAGAATGGGCTGGCCTGGGGTGGCTCTTGGTGTAGCTTGACTTGAGGAATGTGGTCTCTCTGTGGCATGTGTGTCTTAACTGGAGTTCTAATTCTACTACAAAAAAAGAGAATCTGAATTGGGATGCCAGTTCCAAAAAGTCATTGCACAGCCGGGGAGCAGAGAGTGTGGGAGGGAGCAGGAAGAAGGAGGCCTTTAAAGGAGAGGGTGTCCAGTTGCAGTGACCTTTCTTTCGGAGTCATCCTGCACTAGAATGTCTATGCCTTGAAGACCAAATCCCAGAGGTTCTGGGACTGAAAGACTCTGCTACCTCAGTAGGGTTTTTTTTTTTTTTTAATTCAATAAATGATCTCACCTTGAACTTTGATATTTAAAATTCTCTTTACCTCACTACAAGAATGCTTTCTGTGCTGCCCAGTTCTTCAATATGAATCCCATACCTCCTTCAAGTCCCCCTTCTCTGGTAGTTTCTCCCAACTATAGGTCTTTACTTTGATGACTTTGAGCTCCAGGCAGCCTCCATATTTAGCCTTAGCTCATCACGCTAATCTTGACAGCAGCTAGCACATATAGCCTGTTATTACATAGGGGCGCCCCACCCAGGCGATGGATAAATTACAAAAAACTCCACATGCCCTACCCCAGCCCTCTTTCTTCTTTGCCCTTCCCACCTTCTCTCTTCATCTCCCCCAGTACCCATTTTCAGTGCACAAACTGCTAGATTCTACGTGGGGCCCTGGATGCATTATTTTTATCCTCTCCGATCCTGCTGATGGGTGGTTTTCCAATGCTCTCCGGGTGTAGATGCTGAGGATCATCTCTCTGCAAGCCCTGCTTCCCCAGGTGCCTGGGCCAGTGCTCCCCAAGGCTAGTGGACGATGTGGGGCTTGTAGCTTCAGGGTTGGCCTGCTATTCACTCCACATTCTTGCCATCTCTCCTGTCAACTCTTGTCTTGAATCCCCACTGGACTTTCTAATCCTCATAGTTGAACTGCGGTTTGGTTATTCCTTTATTCCCCCAAAAGAGCTTTGCTCTCATTACAGAAACAATGCATGCTTTTGCAGAAATAAAGGGTGCAAAACAAAATATAAATCATGCAGAGTCCCAACTCTCAGCCCATCTTGCGTGACTTTTTAGTGTTGTACACACTTGCATGCATGCAATACATGAACATATACACTTATCAAAAATGGGATATGCCCCATTTCTTTCTATGTGCATTGCCACCCCTGGTCCAAGTGACCACCGTCTCTCTTATGCATGACTTCCATACAGTGTGTGGGCCACCATGGGCTAGAGTTAGGTGCTCAAGTTAGGACCCTGTATCTCCATGACCTTGGGGATACTATTTGGGCTCCCTCTGCCTCGGTTACCTCATCTGTTTTATGGAGGTATTGTTGGTAATGGTAATTGCTTAAAGAGGTGTTAAGAGAAAAAATAAAATAGTATGTATAAGGAGCTTGGAATACTGACTGACAAATAAGAACTTTTCAATAAATACTGCTTTTTCAACAGCTCAGCCATTCCTAGCATCCACTCTTGCCTGACTGTACTTCATTCTCCGTGTTAGCTAACATTCGGTCGACATGCTTAGCCAACCAAAGTTTACAAACGCGGTACATTGAATATATATAGTATAACTTCTATCTAGATTTAAAAGGGGAGCTGAAGTATACCTATATTTTTTTTGAGAAGGAGGTTGTTCATCCTCCCATGCTTTCACAGAAAACCACAAGCTATGATATGAAACACCTACTTGACATTCATGAGGCCTTTGCAATGAAGCAGTAGAGTTGGGTTTTTTTCCTACATTTTCCAAATATTATGCCACATATCACCGTAAATTGTCTCCAAATTTATGCCACCTCAAACAGAAGTTTCCTGATAATGTCATTAGGAATCTGTAATGATTCATTGAGAACTTGTGGGAGAAAACAGTCCGGATTTTATTTGATAAATTCTTCAGAACATTAATTGAACATCTTGTTCTCTAAAATATGTTCTCTTTGGTGGTGATAATTAATGTGGATGTGAGTGAAGCTGAGTTTGAATCATTTAAGAGCTCAACATTCACAAATAATGCCCAGTGGAGTTTATTTTCTGAGATTGATGTTTAGGCAGTAATTCAAGTAATGAAGTCTTATGTTTCAAGAAAATCAGCAACCAAGTAAACAGCTTGTACTGTATGGAAATGATTAAGTGTAGGTATTCTGTGAAGAAAAACATTCTCTCACTCGGTTAAGAAGAGCCGTTATGAAAGCATTTGGGGGGTTTAAATGCCTTTGAAGAAGCATTTATTTGACATTAGTAAGGTCATGGGAGAAGTTAGAGTCAAATTATAAAATGTGTCAGCAATGATAAGCCTGTGAAATTAGTCAAACTGAAGCACATGTATAATTGCCAATTATTACTGAGGGACTGACCCTGATCCATGCTTTTAACAAAGCCTCTTCCATCAGGAGTGATTTTTGTTCAACTTTTGGTGAGTTTATTTCTAGTAACCTCAATTTCTGATAGGGTTATGATATCATTCTTTGGGTTTTGAAGAGTCGATAATTTTCCAGAATACAAATCAAACTGTTAAAAATAAGGCAATTATAAGATTAAGCCTACTTTATATTTTTTATTTTTGTCAGAAGCTATGTGTGTATCTGTGTGTATCTGTGTGTGTGTGTGTGTGGTCAAGAGGCTGTCTTAGGTGGGCACGAGGTAAACACACCAGGAAAAGTGGCACCCACTCTTTTGGTGAAACGCAGAGCAGAGAAGAGTGGGAAGGGTCAGTTTGAGATTGGTGGAGACAGTCCTTCCATTTCACACATGGAAAACAACTACTAAGAATTTAAAGACTACTTCAGAGTCACACCACATTTGTGGCTTAGGGTAAATGGCAAAAAGAATAGCTCTCTAAATTTAGGTAGTCAGTAAGATCCCAACTACTAGTTGCTGGGTTTTTTTTCTTTGGTAAAATTTAAAAAAAGAAGAAGAAACCATGGTAAACCTGTTACTAGTATGATCTGTTTAGATTAATATTAGGCCCATCAGATTTTCCAAGATAGCGATAACCTATGTGCAAACCACTAGGGCAAGGATTATTTGCCTAAATTGCTTTGGTAAGAAACAGGAACCATATTTCCAGGAAGAAAAATGGAGGGAAAGTCTATACAGATGTAGCCAGGTATGCATGTTCAGACTTATTTTCATATGTAAATTTTTTCATCCTTTCTTTGCTATATTAGAGAGAACTGAAGATTAAGTGCCCTCTACCTTTGAGGAAAGGAGAACTAGTTTTAGGCTGATCTGGGAGCTTTAGACGAAAGGGCCTTCAAAACCTATCAGAAAAGAATAAAGGAGTAGCATGTGTTGGCGAGCAGATGACTGAGAGGGGTAAGAGGAATTAAGTGGCATGCACACAATGTCTCAGGAAGGCAGTGAGGAGAGCAAAGTTTGCCCTCACCTCCCAGACCTAAGAGCTTTCCCTGAACTTCGGAGAAGGGTGATGTCAGAGAGCAGCCAGTGGGTCTGCAGTTCCAGGAGCACTGAGGCCCTGCTTCCCAGCAGCACCATTCCAGAGACAGGAGTCCCCAGAGAGTATTGGAAGGGGCGCGAGGTTCACTGGGTTGATCAGACCAGTCTCGAGAAGAGTCTTGGTAGCAAAATTTGCAGCGGAGTTCCTGCTGTCTGCACTAGGGACTTTGCTCAGGCTCCCTTCTCTCCTGTTCAGTGAGGAGTTCAGTGCATCACCAGCAAGGGTTTTACCCATGGGACTCACTGTCACAGGTCCCCTCTCACCACTGGGACACCAAGAGGGAAGTGGGTAGATTCTGGACAGCTAGTAGAGTTGGGGTGGGGTCTGGAGGGTACAAAAATCTTTTCCTTTGGATTTCGAGGCACTGAGCTGAACAAGCTTTGACCCCCTCAGCTGAAATTGGTTAGCGACATCCCATCAACAGAAGAGGAACCCCAGCTCTGGGAGTGTCTCAAAAAGCCTGAGATAGGTACCGGTCAGTTCTTTAAGTCAGTTTGTTATCTCTTAAATCACTGACTTTCAGGACCTGAAAAAGTGGTATTTCTCACTTTTGAATAAGATGAAAATCTCATTATTGCACTGCAGTGAGGTAGGATTTTTCCCAAAGCTCCAGCTGTGACTCTGTCCATGTGCAAACCTCTTTTGAACATCTCTACTAAAGAGGCAGAACTAGGGAATGGAGACACAGTATAAATAAAAGAGACGTTGGTCTGACTTGTATCTCTGTCTACTCTACGGCTTGACCTTCCTTCCACAGCCCATCGAATCAGCTTGGGGCTTTCCTAAATCTGCATTGACAGCTTCTAGTCTGTGGGCTTCCATGATAGCTGCATTTGTGTGAAACTATTTATTAGCTTTCTAGACATGATGTATCTTTTACCTACAACAGAAACAGTTTGCAAGAGGTTATGAAGACCTCTCAGAAACACCTGACTGAGCTGCCTATGACTATGTCAGGTAACCAAAATCATGAACATAAGTCAGTCACACATGTCACTATGAATAATAAGAGTTAAAATATACTGATACAACCTATTCAGAATTTTAGATAATCTACATATTCTATGGGGCAACTGATCTTGTCTCCTTAGCAAAGCAAGGGCATGAAAAAGGGAGAGGCAGTTATAAATTTAACATGACTTAGAAAACATAACAAACAAATGCAATCGGTGGAACATTTTCTGATACTGCTTCAAACAAACAAGCCGAAGAGAGACAGATGTAGCACAATCAGGGAAGTTTGAAAACGATTTGGTAAGGGGTGATATTAAAAATTATTGTTCATTTTATTAGTTATAATAATGATGTTGTGTTTGCATAAGAACATCTTTATTTTAGAGATGTGTGTAGAAGTACGTATGAATAAAATACCATGTCTAAGATTTGTTTTAACTACTTTGCCAGACAAAAAGATGCAAATATAGAGAAATGTTAATAATTATTCAATGTAAATCATGGATTTATAGAAATTAACTCTACCATTCTCTTTATTTTTACTCCTATTTTTAAATTTCAAATAAAACAATTAAAAAATGGATTGACACTGATTCTCAGTGCTTGTAAATATTATTTTCTCTGATCTACTTTAGTGCCACCAATACTTATTTATTTAGATATCTAGTAATCATTTCTAATTGTTCATTTATTCAACCAACCCACAGGATTTAGTGCCAACTATCCTCATGAAGGAAGTGCTTTCTCTTTTCTTCCTTCAGGTGCTGTAGCTCCAACCATGATAGAATCCCCTTTGTACTGCCGTTGACCATTTTTTCTCCTGGGTTCCCTTCTGTTCAAATCAACTACAAGATGGGATTTATTCCCACAGCACATTCTTTTTGTATGGGAGAGGAGACATGGCAAAATAAAAGGTATATCTGATTTCAACTTCTGGCTCTGCCAATTTCTTGTGATGAGACCCTCAGGTACATGTGGTATCCTCTGAGGTGCTTGTCAGTAAATCAAAGGTAATGCATGACAAGTGCCTGGTGTGGCAGATGCTGCAGGCACCTCACCCACATCCCATTGGTACTCATGTTCCCATACCTGCCAACGACTTCCCACCGCAAGTACCTGTGATGCTGCCTGAAGGCTCTCTCTGGACACAAAAGCTATTTTTTCTTGCGCTTCGACTTGCCTTGTGTTGTCTAAAAATGCTAACACTTTATTAAATACTTGGAATTTGAATGGTGGTCGAGTGAGAAAGTGGAAAGAAGAGAGCAGGGGAAATATATAGCAGTGGTCCAGAGCAAGGGTTGGCAGCTGACCCCGAGGATTTGGAGACGCCTGTCCTTCGGAGTTCCTGTGAATACTTGGGAAGTGAGTTTAGAAGTTTGAACTCGTTTCCCAAATCCTTTGCGGGGTTTTGGGGTAGGTAACTGTAATCCTGAAAAATCTGAGGGCATAAGTCACCCAAAATTTCCAAAATGAACACATTTGCCAAAACTCAGATGATCTAGCTGTGAAAATTCTGGAATGTCTGTAGTGAGTCAGTGAGACACAAGCACGTTTAGAGGAAATGGCTTAACTGTAAAAGGCGGCCTCCAACCTAAGTTACAGTGTCTAAGGGAGTAGGATCTCATGGGTAGGCCAAGGAGCAGCATTCCCGGAAAGCAGGGGCACTCCTAAGGAGAACGCCCGTGTGGCTCCAGGCAGTGTATGCCACTCTAAACTGAACTCCAACGTGTTCTTCCTTTGCAAATTGGAGGTGATAATACTACCACCTCATAAGGTCGCGATGGCAATTTAATGAGTTTATAGGTGTAAAACATGTATAATAATACTTGGCACATAGAATGCGCAATGTAAGTTTTCAGTAGCTACTGTCATCGTCCAGCCTCCTAGGAGAGAGGCGTGGGGAAAGGCAGGAGAGTTTCTCAAGGTCAGGGACTCTGGTCCCAGTGGGGTGATAGATGTATTTATCAGGGACATAGGCAGAAATCTCAGTGGGTAACATAGGCACAGTGGCCAGAATTAGGAGAAAATTTGTAACACAGGGGTCCTATGATTCCTAACTATATGACAGATTTTGTGGCGACAGGCGCTATGTCTTCATAACTTTATCCTTAGAACCTGATATAGAGTCTGGCACATAGTGGATACTCAGTAACTATTCGTTGAATGAATAAATGAAATGAAAGTGTAGGTGCCATGGCTCTTGTACTAACATAGAAAAATAGTTGCAAAACTCAGTCCTAGGAGACCTACTTCAATCTAGTAGGATTCTTTGGAGGATTACTGCTAAATCTTAAAGTTAAAACAAACTTTACACAAAAGTTCTCTCCTTTTTGACTTTCTTGCATGACACCACTCTAGCGTTTTGGAAATCTCTGCTATAAATCTTATTTAAGGAGTCATTTTTTTCTATCTGTTTTCTGAAATCAGCTGAGTCAACCCTGCTGGATTAGATGCCATACTGAGCCACCCACAGTAGCCTCAGCATGCTTGTTTTTGGTTTGGCATTTCTTCAGGTACCTCCGGATATATCTCTTTATGTATATGAAAATATCCCCTTGTCTTCTAAGCCATTTTTTAATAGCAAAGAGGGTGCAGTTATTTGGGCACCCCCCCCCCCAATTTGGCACATCTTTATTCTCTTCCCAATCCACAGTTCCCTTCTCTAAGGGCTGTGTAATTTCTGTCCCACAGGAATAGGCTTGTCAGCCAAGACTAGTTGAACTAGGAAAAAAAAAACAACCCCAAAACAGGCTGAGCATATCTTCGAGTCTATCTCCGGGGAATCTGGAGTTGGGGCTTAGATGTGCTCTGTAGTAGTCTCTGAAAGTCACTTGGAAATGAAGATATGTAAACTTGGGAATTGAAATAACTGCACGCACACACAGAAGCTGCTTGGGCTTCTACCAGCATTCAAGTTCTTGGTTCCATACTTTCACACACTTTAAATAACTTCACGTTTTCACTTAAACTAGAGGTTTGTTTTTGTTACTTGACACTAAGTGAGATTTGATGAAGTTGCTGCCTGAAGTGCTAACATTGAAAACACATTTCTTGTTCCTCTTGATGAGAGACCCTGACTTCTCCCCGGGAAGTTTTCCCAACTCTTGTTTCTCCTCAGAAAAGAAAGCGCAGCGTTTCCCGCCGCTGCGCCCTTCCCCAGACCCTCCTCTCCCAAGTCCTTTTCTCTTTCCTGGTCTGGTCATTTGGCCCCTTTCAGTACCCATTCAATATATGTATTAGTAATTATTCACAACTGATCTCTAAACTTAACAGAAGCATGTGGCTTCACATATTATTATTATTAACCACCTATCATTCACCAATTGTTAGGGTCCCGTGTCACTGGTGGCAGCGACTGCCATCTAAGAAGACTTCCCGCCAGTTAGTAATTTGTTTCTTCCCAGGGCTCCCGACAGACTTCTGTTTTTCCATTCTAATGTGCCTCTTTTTCAAGACATTTGCTTCCAGCCAAAACTAAGTGGCTCTCTTTGTCTCATCTTCCCACTGAAAACAATGACAAGAACTGGAGCAGGTAAAGCAAGCAAATATTTGAAAGCACTGGGAAGCGGGCAACACAGAAAGGACGTGGGACTGTGATATCTGAATCATAGAATCGATCAGGAGGGAAGCAACCGAGTTAGGTGCTGCATTCACTCCAGGGCTTTTTTTTCTCTCCCTGAGAGCCTTTTCAGCTTTCAGCAGAATTAAGTCTCGCAGAAAGCAGCAGCTCCAATGGGCTGAGAAACACGAGTCTGAATTTCTAAAGCAAATAAGACTAAAGGGGCAAAATCTTTGAGGAGAGAAAAACCACAGAAAATTGAGCAAAAAAAAAAAAATCTGCTCACAATTTCCTTTTGAATAATGTAGAGAGAGACTCCAAGGAGAAAAGAGCAGCTGAAAACCTGAACTACTGAGTCGATATTTCAGTAGCCATGTAGTGCTACAAAGACAGAAGTTGGTGTCCAGTTCTCGCCTTGGTGGGTTGGCCCCTGCAACCACACCAGACTTCCCTTGGAGCTCGCACGGGGTCATGCCATGGGACTGAGGCATAACTGAAACACACTGGTCATGTTCAGAGCCAAAAACAACACTTGACATGACCAAGGTGATCTTCTGCTACCTTATGTATCTGCCAAAGAAAATGTCATCCTCTGTAGGAAGAGAACATCATTCAGCAGCAGCCCCAGTGATTTTTTATATGGAAAGTGTGGCATTTGTTACCAAAAGCTACACTATCATCATGCTAATAAACCAACACAACCAAGTGATTCTCTATAAAAAGTTAAAATAGTTCCATGGATAATTCAAATATTAGAGTTATCATATAGAAACTCTAAAATCACTTTGATTAATCTGAATAACAACAAAAAAAAGAGGTGATAGAAAATTACAGAAAAGAAGGAACCTAAAAAAGTGAAATGAAAATTCTAGAAGCAAAATGTATAATTACCGAAATTAAGAATTAATAAGTGAGTTTAATTCAAAATTTGGACAGAGCAAAAATGAGGATTAGAAAAATGGAAATCAGGCTGTTAGAAAGAAAAGGGAGAAAAATACAGTAGTGTGCATAAAATATACATGGGAGGTTGTGAGAAGGGTTAATGTGCATGTAACTGGAATCCCAGAAGCAAAGAGAGAGAATTGTCCAATAATATTTGAAGAAATACAAGAAAAACCACATCTAATTACATCCGAGGTAAACCACTAAAAACCCAATACAAAGACAGAACATTTTTAGATCAGCCATAAAATAGGAAGAAAACATTATTTTCAAAGAAATAACAATAAAATTTAGAGCAAAAACTTATGGTGGGAGCTAAGAGACTGTGGAATATATATACCACGAGAAAACAGCCTTAGTAAAGAAAAGTGAAATAAAGACATTTTCAGACAAACACAAAATGGGAGAATTTGTTGCCCATAGATCCACACCCAAAGAAATATTAAACCAATTTTTTCAGGTGGAAAAAAATATAATCCCACATGGGAAACATGGATGTAGAGCAAGGAGTGAAGAGCACTGTAAAAGATAAATATGTAGACAAATATAAAGATTGATATTGATATCATATTGTCTTGGGATGTTCAAAATGGATTACATAGATAGATATAAAAAACAATCCAAAATGCAAAAGAGATAAATAAAATAAGGCTCTCGTGTTTTTTGTAAACTGGTAAAAGTGTTAATGGAAAGTAGAGAGTGATAAATTAATCGTTCATGCTGTACTCTTGAAGTTAATTGCTAAAAAAAAAATACAAACATCCAACTAATAAGTCAATAAAGTTGGTTTGGCAGTATAACCATCATACTGTCAGGACTTCTGGAAGAGAGATCTAGCCCCAGTTCTCACGATGCCCACTGGAGAACAGGGGCTGTGCACACTGCACGCTGGCTTGGAGCTGTGGGGAAGCTCAGCACTCCCATAATCCTCTTCCAATAAGTTCTCTCTCGTCATTCCGTCAGTGAACCTTGGCTTTTTCCAGCCTGGAGGACGGGAGGGCCTAAGGTTGTGTAATTGATTGGTAAACCCTGCACCAAGGGCCTAGGACTTCTCTGTAGATTGAGGAGCAAGATCATGCACTTCTTAGCCTAAATTGAGAAAGTGCTTGGGGGAAAGGGATCGCATGTAATATTCTGTTCCAGTGAGATGTTCTCATTTGCTCTCTTATTTAGGCATATTTGTCTAGTGTGTCGGTAATATAACCAAGCCCCGGGATTTTTCTACTAGGATCATCTGCACTAAGGTAAGTCAGTGAACATTAAAAAGCCACATGTCATGTTCCACTTGGATAGTAATTTAAAGTTTATAATGCGTTTTTCACATTAACGAGCTTATCTGCTCCTCAGCAAAACCCTGTGAGGAAGTTAGAAAAGTTACAATTATTTCCTGTACCTCAGATTTGGTTAGTAAATTTCAGAATGCCTAAGAAAATGACCCCATGTCACACAGAGATAGGACTCCCAGGTCACTTGTTAGGAGTTCCAATTAAAAATCAAATGGAAGGAGAGACTATAAACAATCAACCTAGTTGAAATGTAATAGAACATTACAAATGTCCTCTTGAGTCCTGTTTCCTCACTGGTCCTCCAAATCCTAGGTAATTGGGATTCAACTATATTTCCTTTTCCATATTTGAACTCAGGACCCTTATGTGTTTATAGTTTTATGCTTTTAATAAATAGTTTCTCCTGTTCATCTAATGGTCATTATCTTTCATAGTGATTCTTCTATTTTAAAGTTCTGCTGTTTTCAGAAAACACCTCTTATTTTTGCATTTATGGTTTGCAAAGGAATTCCTATTCTTTATGGCCATTTAATTATTTATAATCTCACTCCCTGTAAATAACCATTGTTAATATTTTGTTTTATATTATTTTAAGTTTTTTCTGCCTGTATTACACATGCCTTTTCTTACAAAATTTTTGGCCAAACTTTTGTAATAAATTTTTTTTCTTAAACGTATGTGAACATTTTCCTATGTCATTAACTACTCTCATCAGTATTATTTTAATGATATTAAGATAAAGAAAATGGAATCGTTTCTAATGTTATTGCACAATTTTCTTTTTCCCCTAATATTTGCTACTAAATAGGTGATGAATGTTTTTTTGCGCGAATACTTAAATTTTTAAACACAAGCGCAATTATTTCATCAAGATAAATTCATGGAAGTGGAACTTCTGATGGAGCAATTTCTTAGTCAGCTCGAGATACTGTGACAAAGTACCCCAGACTGGGTGGCTTATAAGCAGCAGAAATCTGTT
This sequence comes from Mormoops blainvillei, assembly GCA_004026545.1. Classification (NCBI taxonomy): domain Eukaryota; kingdom Metazoa; phylum Chordata; class Mammalia; order Chiroptera; family Mormoopidae; genus Mormoops; species Mormoops blainvillei. Next base: position 466,665 of record PVJD01000172.1, read on the forward strand.
TGTCCCAGTTCTGGAGCGGAGGCTGGAGGTCAGAGACCAGGGTTCTGGCGGGGATCATCCTTCAGATTGCAACTGCTGGCTTCTCGTTGTATCTTCACATGCCATGAAGAGTGTGCACTGGCCCTCTGGCCTCTTCTTATAAGGGCAGCTATCCCATTTATGAGGAGCCCACCCTTATGACCTAATCACTTTCTAAAAGCTTCACCTCCTAATGTCATCGCATTTGAATTTGGGGGTGGGGGGCGGAAGTAAACGTTAAGTCCGAAACAACCAAGGAGACAATTTTTAAAAACAAATATTTTTCACGTAGATCACTAAACAGGCTTCTAGAAAAGGGGTACCAATTCACAATTTGATCTAGTTTTCTTTTGTTTCTTTGTTGTTTAAGTTTCTGCCTGACTTTTTTCTTGTTGCAAATGTCTATCTTAATTTTCATTATTTTCTCTAGAACAGAATCATATGAGAAAAGTGAAGCATTATTTAAAAAGCTAATATGAGAACATCTATTTCTGTCTCATTCTACTTTTGGATGTCTCTGTGCAGTGTTAATAAAGTCAGGATTTTTCAGTCTTGATTACCACAGTCTTTCAGCTTTCTAGGAGAAGGTCTCTGTGATCCATTCAGGTTCTTAAAAAAATCTGAGGGCTCTTGTGAAAGCAGAAACATTAACTCAAAGATGTGTTTTCCTTCTGTGGTTTTCCCACGGATCACCCCCAAGATCGAAGCTGCAGTTCTCCCAAGTTACCACTAAGTGTCAGGCAGGGAATAGTCAATCGCGCGTTTTGATTATTTCAGACTTGCAGCCTCTTTCGCATTGAAATGTTTGATAAGAAAGCACATTAAATAAGCACACAGTGAAATTTCTGATCTACTTCTTTTGAGGCCCTGGGAAGAAAACAATAATCGTATGTACTTCTTGCAAATTTTTTTAAAAAGCATCTTTTGATTCACAAAAGTGTCTTTCTTTAGCTTCTTTTCCCCTTGTTCAGTTACTTGGTATTTTGACCATTTTTCACGGTAGTTTTTATATTTACAAGGTACTCACCACAAAATATCCCTGGATGAATGCAAACCAAGTCCAAACACTTCAAATTAGTAAACTGTCTAAAAATAAAATACTCATTCAACTCCAACTACAGAGTTGAAAGGACTGAGGTAAAACCGCCTCATCACCCTTCAGGATTCTTCTACTAGATCATCTCAAAAAGATATCCCTGTCATGCAGTCATTAAAAAAAATGATTCAAATAAAAAAAAGAAAACAAATGGCTCAACACGTCATTGTAGTCAACAATTTTATAAATAACTCTTTCTGGGAGATGGAAGAAACTTGAAGTTATTTTCTCCTGTTTAGAAATACAGGGTGGGGGCAAAAGTAAGTTTACAGATATGAGTACGTGAAACACAGAGTTTATTCTTGTATTATTATGTATTAATAATTTATCATTTTTCATACAGACAACTGTAAACCTACTTTTGCTCCACCCTGTATTTTCTACCTGTATCAATATCCAATTCCAGATTGGAGATGTTGACAATTATTGTAGAAAATTCATACTTACAGAAACATCCAGAGAAATGTAAACACTTTGATCAAATAGCCAAATGGCCTGTAGAATTAAAGGCATCCTATTGCTATTTGACTTTGCAACACATGTAGATCAATTTTGAGGTTTGCTTTTATTATAGGCTGAATTGCATCCCCCTAAAAATGATATGTTCAAGTCCTAATTCCGAATACCTCACAACATGTCATTGCAGAAGTAATTATTTAAGATGAGGTCATACTGGATTTGGGGTTACCTCACCCAGTATGACTGGTGGCCTTATAAGAAGATAGCCATGTAAAGATAGTGGTGCATGAGGAGAAACCCACATGATGATGAAGGAAGAGATTGGGGTTTATAGCTGTAAGCCAAGGAACACCAAAGATTGCTAGTAAATGCCCCCAAACTAAGAAGAGGCGAGGTTTCAGAGGGAACACAGCCCTGTCAACATTTGATTTTTGACAGCGTCCAAAACTGTGAGATAATAAATTTCTATTGTTTTAAACCACCCAGTTTTTGGTACTTTGTTACAACTGCCCTAGGAAATGAATAAAACTTTCTTTAGAATAACAGAAATATGTTAAAACTGCTTAAAAGTATACTCACTTATGAGTTGGAGAACTAGTGCAAGAGTTTGCTGGGATTAATGATTCACCATGTATAATATACAAATAAACACGTATTCAGTATTTTCCAAATAGCACTAAGAGACTTTCTTCCTCATCTGTTAGCGAAGTTAGTTTCTAATGACATAACTTTGTACTCTCATAGATTGCTGTCTGATGGCCTTGGAAATCAGCAACACTCTAGCATACTCACAAATGGTGAAATGTCCATTTGGGTTTCTTTAGGTTTGCTTGTCTACATGCTGACATATCTCTGCAGACAACAAGGCCCTTCAGAAGGCCTTACCGGGCCAATTTTGAAGACTGACATATGTAAGAAGCGCCCAGACTAAGTGTGATGCTGGGATCACATCATACCATACACAGTGTCTCAAGTAGGGATTTATGCTTAGAAGATGCCCCCTAAATATCTATTGGATATGATTTTTTAAAAAGTTAGGAAAATATTTTGCTGAGGTAAAACATATTTATTAATTTATTCACTACATATTTCTTGAGTAGTATAATAATTTTTTTAGCCAAAAAAAAAAAAAAAGCATAAAAGCACCAGTATTTTGGAACAACAAAGAACAGAGAGCAGGACAGACTGCTGGTGTAGCCATACTTTGTAACTCATCCCCCTTATCAGTAAGGGCCACATTTGCTCAATACATACTTGATAATTTGCTGCCTAAAATTAGTTATGTGGTGTAACTTAAGAATTAGTTAGCACCATTATTTTAGGTGGGTAGAATTTACTGATATTATTACATTGTTTTTTAATATCATTGTGGTTCATGGGTTTTTCAAGGTGTTGATATGCAAGAAGAATAACCAGTCAGACACCATTTCCTGAACACCAAATTGGTTATTTCTTGAACAACAACAACAACAAATGAGTATATTCATAAAACTGCCAAATTTTCCTCTAGTGGAAAGGTTGTATATGTGAGACCTGGGATTCTTTCAAAGAACGTACATATAGTAATCCAAATTATTAACCAAATCATAAAAATAATCACTTAATTTGGGGCTCACAGTGTGCTAATTCTTGAGGTGAATTAACTTATTCCTTCCTCACCACAGACCAATGGGGGAGATGCTGACGTGGAGAACACAGCATGAGAGGATAGTAGCTCACCTGGATCTGACAGCTGGTAGGTGCTACACTGGGGATTTGAGCGGGTGTCCTGACTGCAGAGCCTGCCGGCATTTACCGTGCGTGTACGGTGTACTGGAAGTGCCACAGTGAATGAGGCAGAGGACATGTGGGGGGCTGGAGCTGGTATCCTAGCAAGTCTAACCGTTTCAGTACAAATTGTCATTTCCTTCTCTAGTGTTTTTTTTTTTTCTTTCTTTCGCAATGTGGCATCAGCAATTTTACTGATTTGGGTGGCTTCTATGGTTAAAATATCAGATGCGATTAGATTGTAATTGTTTGTGGGCCCCTGACTAAAAAGTTGATGGCACTAAATCTTGCATCTAATTTGTTCAGACTACATACCGTTCATTCACAAAGCAAGAAGCACCATCTGACTAATGTTTTGCACATTATCATTTCACTTACAAATGTCAAGTACTATTTTTTAAAACTGTAAAGTAGTTAACAGCACACCAAAAATCATTCAAATGGGTTACAGTTGAGGTATTCGCAGGCACGTAAGCTGTGGCTGCATCTTACTCACTTTTCACATGTTTGACAAACATGGTTTTACTACCAGTTGTAACTCAGTAAAACCAACCTTAATTTCGAAAGACTTCCATGCACATTGCTTCGCAAGGGTCTTTGTGCAAGGAACACAGAGTTATACAATTTTTTTTTTTTCATAATTGGTGGGCAGGGATTCTGTTCTCGTTTAGGTCAATTTTAACCCTCGACTTTCCTTTGCATTTTCAATTTACGTGCTTTCCTTTCCATCATGAATTTAAATCAGACCGAGCAAGTTGTTCTCTGACTATTAGAAAAATATTTCCAACCAGTGAGCAACATCACTCTCTAAACAGTAGAGAAGGTGTTTGTTTTGGCCAAGGCATATCTACATTTTTATTGGAATAGAAAAGCAAAAATTTGATAATTATTGTTCTCTAAACTGGCATTGGTCCATAATTTGGCTGCCAGGCACTTCTTGGTACCATTTACCTTTCTTCCTTTAGGCTTGCTTTTTTCTCTGGGTCTGGTGTCTTTCTCCTCTCAAGATAGCTTTCAGCTTAGAGATGATTGCATTCATAAGGCCTTGGGCGTGCATGGTCAGTAGGAAGAGCCCCAGGTGATTACATTTAGGTCTGTAGAAATATTCCAGAAACCTAGAATAGTCTTCTAGAAAATCTATTGCGAAGGATACCATCATCCCTTTCCCAGAACTGTTCTGTTCTCACTAACATTCCACCTGTGCTTATTTACCTGTGTTTAGACACAGCAGCACCTGATTCTGGAAAATTTCTCCCAAGTTACAGTGAAAATTGAGAAGGGAGTCATTTGCTCATTGAAGACCATAAAAAGAGCTTGGGTTAATAAAATCATTTTGTTCTTAGCATTACCAAATTTAGGACTGAGAACAGCCAGTTTCCTAACAATTTAGCACATTTATTCTTCCAAGTCAAAGAGCACATTTGATCTGTCTTTAATGCAAAGGTCTTAATGTAGGGCCGAGCACACTTTGGCACTCAGTAGCAACGACTGACTTACTGACCACCCTACAACTGTCTGTCTGAGGTTGCCAAGAAGGTTTGGCACACATGTCCTCAATTAACAGATTGGATAGTTGCTAATTATCTGGATGAGGGATTTGGCTCCCTGAGCTTGCCTTTTTTTTTTTTTTTTTTTGCAAGCAGGAAGAAAAGATTCCACCATAGTGTTCTGAATTATTGGAATTTGTCCCCTGTGGCCTACCATGTTGTCACATGAATATTTTCTCATTTTTGAAGTGAATTTGGAGTTTTGAAAATTAACCTAATAGATTAAATAAATGACTTAGTTTTGAAAGAACCATAAATCTGAATGCACTAGTTGTGATGAAATGCAGGTTTTGGGAAAATATTATTTTCAGGGTATTTAATTATTTCCATGGTTAACAACTGCTCATGACATGTTGTTTGTCTGAAATGACTTTGCCACCCAATGTACTTTTGTTGCCTTCCTGTATCACAGCTCATCCTCATCAGCAATACAAACTCATTTGACATTAACACAACAAAATTCCACTGAGAAAGAGAATTTTTAGCCAAAATATGGAATATATTATGCATATCTAAACATTATACAAAGTTACTTAGAAATTCCTTGTGCTTTTAATTCTTATTATAGACTATTTTTAAGAACATGTAATTCATTTTGTTAGTAAGTAAAGTGTAGGTAACATCTTACTTCAATAACCAAGAATCTTGTTGAATCCCAGAAACTTCAATTTCAACATTAATTTTCACCATAGAACACAAGAGAAATGAGTTGACCAGATGTATACCAATTTCAGTCTTTGAAAGATTTTTTATGTCATAAAACATGCAAAAAGAAAATAAAAGTAACAACAAAAACAAAACAACTACAACAACGAAAACTAGACAGAATATTATCCTTAAGTCACACTTTCCAAGTTTGAAAGTAGTTCTCCTACTTCCTGGCTGTTTGACCAGGGTCAATATTTAAGACTTCTGTGCCTTTTTAAAGAAAATAGATTTCTTAAGCAGAAAATTTAGTTTTATAATTTAATCTTGAGTTAGGTTATTCCTTCACTAGAGAGTTAAACTTGAAAATATTCATCTTTGTGAAGATATTGACATACCAATTAGGATTAATCGCCCTCTAACTCCAAAATGCATTATGACCCTTACTTAGATGCAAATTTCTGTCCTATATTTTGTTATGTACATGATTACCCATATCCGAAATCTAAAACCAAGACCACGTGGTAAACTTTTCACATAATTAAGCAAGTCTGTCCCATCCGACACTCATTCCCATCTTTGCCAAAAGCTTCCAAACTAGATCTTAAGCCGACAACTTACTTCATATTACAAAATATACAAAATCCGATATATAGAAAGATAGAAAGAGAATTATGTGTTTGTTTCATTGTTTTTCCTTTAAAAGTTCTAGACATTTCCTAATTCAAATGAAACTCAATTATACTGTTAAAAATATAGGTACTTCCACCATTCCTGGTTATCTGGAGAATATTCAATTGTCTGTTTCCCTTCCACAATAGTCAATAGCCATGTTAAACTACATAAACATTCATACAGGAGTTAAGGAAAAATCAAGATATACTTTAATCGCCAATGCAGGATGGGAAAAACTTCCTTGATTAGGTAAGAGGAAAGATGGGATACTGGACAGTCTATGTTTCTTATAGGGATCTAAATAGGAAACAAAGGGATTTATGAAAGTTTTGTGATAACAAAAGAAGAAAAAAGGACTACTAGTGTTTAGGAAAAACATAGGTTCTGCTTAGTGTTAAATGAAGAAGGAAATTAATGGTATTTATGTCTCTAACCTTCAGCAAAGCCATGACTAATTGTGTTAAAATGATGGTTGTTTGCAACAATCTTTGTCTTTTTGTAGACCATCCACCCATAATATTTCAGTGCTTCTGCAGAGAAATCCAAACTCTTTCATATTTTTAAATTGTGTGTATGCTCCAATTAGTAGTCAGCAAATTACATATAAGACTATATCTAGGTCTTAAAGCTACTGAGGGACTCTAGCAGTTTAAATAATGTTCTTTTTTTTTTGTTTAGGTTTCTTTTGCTTTCTATTTTTTAAATATATTTTATTGATAATGCTATTATAGTTTGTTCTCATTGTTTTCTCCCCTTTTTCTCCTCCACCCTGTACCCCGCTCCCCATTAGCTTTCCCCCCCCCTTAGTTCATGTCCATGGTACATACGTATAAGTTCTTTGGTTTCTCCATTTCCTACACTATTCTTAACCTCCCCCTGTCTATTTTGTACCTACCATTTAGGCTTCTTATTTCCTGTACCTTTTCCCCCATTTTCCATCCTCCACCTCCGTGATGATAACTCTCCATGTGATCTCCATTTCCGTGATTCTGTTCCTGTTCTAGTGTTTGCTTAGTTTGTTTTTGTTTTTTTAGGCTCAGCTTTTGATAGTTGTGAGTTTGTTGTCATTGCGCTGTTCATATTTTTGATCTTCTTTTTTAAATAATATTCTAACTGACTAAGATAACCAAAAAAATTCCAAAGCCCTATTTACATGCCAACATACATTATGTATAATAATGGGGGGGGGGTTGGAGTCTTTCTTTACTTTTGAAAATTCAAATTTACCCAGAAAAATTTAACCAGGAAAAAAACTCAACAAAAGCAGTTCACTTATTCCTCCCCCACTCCCAATCCACCCCTCTGTCAACTGCCAATCTGTTCTGTTTATCTATAAGGTTGGGTTTGTTTGTTTATCTTTAGATTCCACATATACAAGAAATAATATGGTATTTGTCTTTTGCTGTCTGACTTATTTCTCTTAGCATAAAGCCTAGTGGTCCACCCATGTTATCGCAAAAGATTTTTTTTTTTTGATGGTTGATGTATATATACAGAGTCCAGCAGAAGTAACACCTGCTTCAGTGTGGTTGGTAGAGTAATAATATGGGTGTCATAATTTATAGTTTTAATTTGAACATTTCACCTAAAATGTCATGTGATATGCTTGAGTGTGATAGTGTTATGTTACAGAATTACGTGATTATGCCTTTGTAATAAAAAGGGGGGCATTATTTTGATATCACTGCACTTTTATTCGTTCTTCCATTGATGGACTCTTAGCTATTATAAATAATGCTGCAATGAACCTGGGGGTGCTGATATCTTTTCAATTTAGTGTTTGCATTTCTTGAGATAAAATCCCAGAAATGGAGTTGTTAGATCATAGGGTAGTTTTACCTTTAATTTTTTGGGAATCTCTGTACTGTTTTCCATAGTGGCTGTACTTACTGATTTACATCCCATCAACAGTGCTAGGGGTCCTTTTCTCCACATCTTTGCCAACACTTGTTATTTCTAAATTTCTAATCTTTTTGATAAAGCCATTCTAACAGGTCTGAGGTGATATTTATTGTGGTTTGATTTACATTATCCTGATGATTAGTGATGCAGAACATCTTTTAATGTACCTCTTGACCATCTATATGTCTTCTTTAAAAAATGTCTATTCAGGTTTTTGCCAAATCAGATTGTTTGCTTTTTTTGCTGTTAAGTTGTATGACTTCTTTATATATTTTGAGTATTAGCCCCTTTATCAAAGATATGATTTCCAAATATTTTATCCTATTCAGTAGGTTGCATTTTCATTTTGCAAATGGTTTCCTTTGATATGTAGAAGATTTTTAGCTTGATATGGTCCCATTTATTTTCACTTTTGGTGTTAGATTAAAAAAAAATCATCACCAAGACCAGTGTCAGAAAGCCTATTGCCTATATTTTCTTCCAGGAGTTTTATGGTTTCCAATCATTCATCTATTGTGAGGTAATTTTTGTATATGGTGTAGTGGTCTAATTTTATTCTTTTGCTTGTGGCTGTGAAATTTTACCAACATTGTTTTTTGAAGATGCTGTTCTTTCCCTATTGTATATTCTTGGCTCCTCTGTTGTCAATTAATTGATCATATATGCATGATTTATGTGCTCCCTAATCTCTGTTTCTGTATGCTAATACCATACTGTTTTAATTAGTATAGCTTTGTAATATAGTTTTTAATCAGGAAGCATAATGCTTCCAGATTTTTTCCCCTCCAGATTGCTGTGATTATTTGGGATATTTTATAATTTCATACAAATTTTAAGATTGCCTGTTCTAGTTCTGTGAAAAATGTCATTGGAGTTTTGATAGAGATTTACCAACTCTGTAGATTGCTTTGGGTAGTATGGGCATTTTAGCAATATTAATTCTTCCAATCCATGAGCACAGGACATTTTTCATTCATTTGTGTCTTCAATTTTTTTTATTAATGTTTCATGTTTTTCAATATAAAGGTCTTTCACTTCCTTGGTTAAATTTTTTCCTAGGTATTTTATTATTTTTGATCAATTATATATGGGGTTGTTTTCTTAATTTCTCTTTCAGATAGTTAATTATTAGTGTATAGCAATGCAACAAATTTTTGTGTGTTCATGGTCTGCCAGGCACTGTGTTACACATAGCCTCAAGGACCTCAAGAATACAGGTTGCTCGAATTCATTAAAAGCAAAAAACTCAATGAATATGAAAGCCAACCATTGAGATAAAAACGATACAGGTCTAATGGACGGGTGGTGTTCTTCCTACTCGAGACTGCAGAAAATTTTAACATGCGCCAATATCTATTTAGTCCTTATTTTGTGCCATTTTTTGTACCATGAATTTGTCATCTTACACAGTAACCCTATGAGATAGGTAGTTATTTTCCCATTTAATAGGGAAACAAACTGAGTTTTAAAGAAATCTGGGAATTCACTCAAGGCCGTGTAGCTAATAAAGAGCAGAACTGAGATTAGAATTCAGACCTGCCTGACTTTAAAGATTTAGATTTCACTGCAGCTTTATGAGGCTGGAGAGACTGGGGGGGAAAAAAGAACGAAGGTAATTACTTAAACCTCCTGTGCCTTAATATCCTCTCCTGTAAAATGGAGATAATATAATTTTACCTATTTCATAAGGGTGTTAAGAGGATTAAATGAGCCAATTAATGTAAAAAATTGTGAGCTATTATTAATTAGGCATTTTTAGTGTTTTTTTTTTAAGTTTTAAGGACAGTATATATAGCAAATTGCCCAAGGTGAAGTAATTTAGTAACTTTAATTTGGAAAAAAAACATTTTAGAGAAACTACCTTTTAGAAGGTGGTTGGCAATTTTTCATTTCTAGAGGTGAATATAGTATTACTTCATTGTGATGTGCTCTCAAAGACAAGCCTCTTAGTCAAACAAAAAAGGCTTCCTGAAGAACACTGATAAGCCGTGGCCTGGATTCACGCCGGTTCTGCCTGGAGAGGTAAGCACAGGGAGCCTGTGGCTCACAAGGCAGGAGAAAAATGGTTGTCTTCAAAATTTGAAGATACAGGTTGAAGTTCTGGGCCCCACACAAGCTAAAATTCCTAGATCTGAAAAATGGGTATGGGACTGTTATTGTTGCCTCCTATAGCTTCTGTAAGCTGCCTTTAGCCAGAGGTGGGGGTAAGGAGTTGTTCTCAGAAGAGGACCCTGAAAAAGTGTGGGGCAAACAAGTGGAGAGGTCTGGTCTTCACACGGGTGCTAAAGTGTCTCTTCGCACCCAGAGAAATTGGTGCCCAGAGAAGTAGTGGTGACTTCCCATAGATACTGGTTTCAGATTTCCCAGAGTCTTTGGGTTTAAGGTAACGACATGCAGAGATAGCAATAAGGAATGGGGCCCGTTAGTGGACTGACTAGGTAGGTGAAAGGCTAAGTGGCCTGCTAAGTTCGCTCAGGTAGCCTGTGATAAAGGTAGAACTTAAGTTCTAGTTCCATAACTTCTCATAAAATGCTCTTTCAGTTCCTTCCAGGTACTTTTAGAAATTTGGTTAGAGCCATAACGATGCCTGTAATTCTTTTATTTTTATTTTTCAATTACAGTGGATTTCCAATGTTATTTTATATTAGTTTCAGGTGTATAGCATAGTAGTTAGACAGTCATATGTTTTACAAAGTGTTCATCACGATATTTCAAGGGCCCACCTGTGGTACCTCTAACCCTTGATAAAAATTTAGTTAGATGCTAATGTTGCAAACCTTGTCAGTGTACTATGTCTTCTTCTTCAAGGGGGATGGGCACATGTCTGGGTAGAGGTTACCTGGTAGAGTGTGGCTTCAGAGAAGGAAGTCAAGAACTACACTTGACAATGTGTGCAATATGAAATACTCTTTGGTCCACTCCTGCTCTTCATTTACACCATGTCTATTTCTGTGAACTGACAAATGCAGAAGACACCAAAGGAAGCTTTCTACACACTCAGCAAGCTACCTGATGCACAGGAGGGTGGTTTGAAGAACTATCTCCCTATAATTAGGGGAGGCAAAAGTGTTTCCAATATTTCTTCTGGAGGGATGGAAATGAATACCTTGATCTTTTCCCTCCAGCAAAGATTGTCTGCTGATACCCAAACTACTTTCAGATTTATTGTGACAAGTGATACAGTATCATGTTCAAGGAGAATTTTGGAATGCGTGCCTTGGAAACTTTTTTTTTTTTGTTGCCCATCTGTTTTGCTTGTCGCAATTCCTGTTTGTTTAAGATGTATGTGTGCCAGAAATGTGGAAAGAATGTGTGTAGCGACAAGTGCAATCGAGCCATTTTCACACTGGACTTATGGGAAGCATGTGCTGCCCATCTGTGAAGTTTTCATTTTATGCAAATTTAGAAAATATATTCTTATGTCATGTTGCCTTAATGCCCAGGGGTAGATTGGAACATACATAAGGAGGAGAGAGACAGGGAGGAAATAACCTCACTCCCAGCGACAGGGTGGCCTTGCTATGACTAAAGGAAAGTCTGAGCTGCATGGTATTTGTCAAAAGTGAAAAGCCGAAGGGAAATTTTCTCTCCAAGAGTGTGGTAAGCAGTAAAACAGTATGTCTTTAAGAAGATTGATTTTTAATCTATGAATGAGATTGTAAGAGCTCCTCTCTCAAGAAGTTTTGAATGGCAGAGAGGCAGAGAGGCAGAGTACATGCTTATCTGTGATTCTTTCCCCTCTTCTGGAACATTCTGTGATGATGACTTCAGATATTCTCTGAGTTCAGAAGCAGAACATTTTTAAGGAGGACATTGTCGTGTTGTCAGGTCAGTGAATATTTCTGAGGGGTTGTTCTCACTGGATCTTGCAGACTATGATTGGAGCCTCCTTTATCTCCATGCTCCAGCTTAGTCAGTAAGCATGTTGGGCTAAAGTCACCACAAATAAATGGGGAAAGGAACTGCTTAGAACAAAGCCCCGTGGACTTCATGTGGCTTAAAGAAGCTCCCTGAAGCTCTGCTTGTGTGGGGGCTGTCCTGAGGTTAGGTCAGGCCAGGGGTCCGATGTGCTTGGAGTACTTGCTTCATCACTGTCTCCATTTTCACTCCTTAGGCTTCACTTCACCGTAACTGTAACTATTTAACATTTTATCTAAATCTATTTTAGTCTTCAAGGTAATAACAATAAAAAACTGAGTATAAACAAAATTTTATACAAGCAAGGTAGTCAGGACTCTAAGAAACAGAGGTCTCAGAACAGCTGCAGGAATGATAGGGTTAGTGGTGTCCTGGCTGCACAGAGCTGGTGCTGTAAGCTCAGAGAAGGGCTAAGCAGAAGACCAGGGCGGGCATCACTATGCGTGACCAGTGTAGCCCCACAGGGCCCCATGCTTACAAGGACCTCGAGCTTGGTTTAATGTTCTGCTGTGGCCATCTTGAAGTTCTTAATGATTTTTAAACAGGGTGTTCTGCATTTTCATTTTGCACTGGGCCTGAAAATGATGTAGCTGGTTCTGCTGAAGACAAATACATGCGAATATTTTCAAACCCTAGCAGAGCTTGAGAAGGACAGTTGAGATGAAAGACCAAAACTGATGAACAGAAGGGCTAAGGGTAGACAAGGGTCTCCTCTACCCTTGCTATGTCATCAGCTCTTCACATCCTCCGATGTGCACGGGGGACCTAGAGCTTGCAACCATGTCCCGGGCTCCTACCTGGGCTTTGCGGTGCTCATCCTCACAACCAGGAACTCCTCTTGGCCACTCCCAGCTTGACCGTGGATCATCATCTGCTATTTTGCTGCTGGTAATTGCCAGGAACTCCTCAACTCCATCCTCTCCCTTAAATGCCGCCCTAGTGACATGGTGGTGGCATGGGGGAGTGAGTGTTAAAAAATTCAAGAGTTCTATTTAGGTCATTTTAGATGCCTATTTATAAGCTAATGGAGGTATAGAGTAGGCAGTTGGATATAAGCGTCAGAACTCAGATAAATTTAAGTGTCCCAAAACTGAATTTCTATATATCCACTCTGATTGCTACACAATGACCTGAATATAGCTTAAAGACTACTCTTCATAAGAACTCAATTAAATCTTAGCTAATGCTTTCTTTTGCCTGCCTAGGGAGGGGGAAACAGTAGGGTCACTTTATTCTTCCACTTATATTTATTTCACTTATACATAATGATAAGTAGGTCATTAGGTGACAGCAGTGAGCTAGGGGATGGCTTGAGATAGAAGTGACTGCTAGGATGCAAAGGGGCAGCTGGAGATAGCCACACTTGGCTGAATGTTTTTAATTGGCATTCCCTGACTCTTGGATCAGCCTGCTGAGTTTGGGCTTATGATGGACTTGCTACCTGAGAGTGAGTCAACTAGCTCAGTGTCTGGCACATACCAGAAGCTCAATAAACATCTGTTAAATCAACAGTATGCCCTCAGAAGAAAAAACCAACAACCCCGTCTTCAAATTAAATATAGGGTAAGTTACCTAGGGTCGCCCAGACCCTAGGGAGCCCTAGTCATAGTCAGAGTCTGTATCCCCAAGTGGAAGCTTTTCACTGTTATTGTTCGTGTTACTCATTATGGGCTTACCTCGTGTGCCATGCACGCTGGAAAGAGAGCTATAGAGACAGAGAACAATGGTGATGAGAAGCACTTTTTTCATTTTTTGCTTTTCTCCATAAAGCTTAGCCCTTAAAAATGCATCTCTAGTAAATTCCATGAGACCCTCCACTATCTGCTCCTATAAGAAGCTAATTAGGTGTGCTTGTATTAGTGACAAAGCATAAAATGGGCAGAGAAGAATCGTACATCTTTTGTTCACAGAATAAATAGCTTGTATTGATAAAACAGAGTTTAGATTCTCTACAGAACAAAATTTCTAAAGCCAACCAACCTCCTATTTTATTCTATGTGAATGTTTATGACCCCAGAGGCACTACATTCCATTTGTTTAAGCCAATGTCCTGGAAATAATTGTTGATTCTTTCTTTTCTTAAAATTTAGCTCATCAGCAAGTCTTATTGGCTTTACTTTTGAAATCTCTCAAACTTCCCTTTAACTTTATTCTGATATGCCTAGTCTAAACTACCATCATCTCTTACCTGGAGTTTTGGAAAAATCTTCCCAACTAATCTCCTCGCATCCACTTGGCCTACTACCTAATCCACTTCCTATGCAACAGCCACAGGAAGCATAATCATCTGTGCCTCAGTTTTCTGGTGTGTAAAATGGGAGTAGTAATAGTACCCACCTTGTACGGTTCTTGTGAAGATCACACAGATAATAAAAGTAAAGCACTTGATACAGAGAAAAGACTGATGGTTTCCAGCTGGGAGGGAAGTGGGAGGCTGGATGAAAGCAGTGAAGGAATTAAGAAGTACACGTTGGTAGTTACCGAATAGTCACAGCAATGTAAATTACAGCACGGAGAATATAGTCGATAATATTGTAATAACTACAATGGTGTCAGATCATACTGTACTCTTCAGGGGGATCACTTCGTAAATTATTTAAATGTATAACCACTATGCTGTACCCCTGAAACAAATATAATACTGAATGTCAATCAAAATTGAAAGATAAAAAATTAAAAAGAAATAAAATAAAATCTTTAGAAAAACCCTCAAAATAAAGCACTGAGCACAGTACCTGACTCAGTTGTCGTTATGATAATTAAACCCTTAAACAGCCTTCCTCTTTCCAGCTTGCCATCTCTAACCCCTTTATTACACACAGCCACCACAGAGGTTTTGTGGAATGTAAATCTGATCCTGTCATTTTAAAATTTCCCCACTGCCTTCAGGATAAACTGAAATTTCTTAGCCTGACAAACATGGTTCTTTACAACCTATCCCCTGCCTACCTTTCTTACCACACCCTTTGCCACAGTTGCTCCCACCTGGCCACACTCTGCACACACATATACCTGCACCCATCCACACTCCAGCCACACCAAACTTCAATGCTTGTTGCAAAAAAGGCATGATATACTCTCATAGTCTAGATTTTTATTTTTAGCACTACCCCACCTTTTGTTCATCAAATGATAGATCTTTGCAAATGTTTTCCCTTGGCCTGAAACAACTTTCTCTCTTTCCCTCCATGCTCTCCCCTCCCCCACCCCTCCCCACCAGATGCACCAGTGTTCCCATTCACGTAGATAACTACCACTCAACATTTGGAGCTTAGTAAATTCTTGGTCACGTCCAGCTTTCTCTGAACCCAACAAAGCTGAGTTAGGTTTGTTCCTGGAGTGCTCCCATCACATCGTTTGTACACGTCTACGATTGAGCTCATAACAGGATGTGGAAATGGAAGCTTAGCTGAGGCCAAAGAAAACAAACAGAATCCCAAAGGAGATCTAAAACATAAAATTTACAAAAAAGTGATTGAGAATTTATTACCTGACTTTTCAACCCCCTCGCCCATATCAAAGATCTAAAAGAATTAATTAGATATTTGAGAGGGATTGGAAAACTTTCCTTTGTGAAGGGTTTTGCTGTAAATCCAATATTCTCTACATAAAGAAGGACGTAGGGGGTGGTGGAAGGAAGAATTGCCAACAGAAAAAGCATGTTATGAAGAAGACATGCACACACATTCTGTAATCTAGATTCCAGGGGTACCATCTCATTACTCATCGCGTGACTTTGAAAAAGTCACTAGGGTTTAAAAAGATGAAGTTGACTTAGATTGTTTCAATGGTTTTTTCATGCCCCATCAGCCACAGTTCTATAGTTTAGGCAAAGAGAAAGTCATATCAATAGCTTCTCTAAACAACAGGATTAGATGAGATAAAATAGTCTATTGACTTTTTTTTTTTTAATATTTGGGGAGAGAGAGAGACAGAAATCTTGAGTTTCCTAAAAGAAAAAAGAGTTTAGAACTGAATCTTCAATTCTGAATATGCTGTAGCCAAATATCAAGTTGAGTGCTGTTATTTTGCCTGGCTTTTCTCTGAAGTCAATTTCTGTTCCAGTTATAATGCTTTGCATAACTTTCTATCATGAGTGGCTCTGGTCCTCAAGCTGCCTTTCACTGCCCAATATCCCCCTGTAGAGATGCTTGAATGGTGGCCCCCATTACAATATGTCCACATTATAATTCCCAGAGCTTGTAAATAGGACGTTATACAGGGGAAAAAAAAAAAAAAAAAGGCCTTTGCAGATGTAATTAAGGTAAGGGACTCCAGATGAAATCATCCTGGATTATCTGGGTAGGCCCTAAATCCAATGACAACTATCTTTATCAAAGATTCACAAGAAGAGAAGAGGGTCTTGGGAAGGCAGGCAGAGATTAGAGTTAGGCAGGCACAAGCCAGGGAATGCTTGAAGTCAGCAGAAGATGGAAGAGGCAAGGGCGTATTCGACCCTAGGGTCTTGGGAGGTAGCATGGCTCTGCCAATACCTTGTGTTTTGAACTTTTGGCCTTTAGAGCTGTTAGAGAACACACTTCTGTTATTTTAAACTCCCCAGTGTGTGGTAATTTGTTACAGTAGCTGTAGAAAAGTAATACACCTCCTGTGATATTCTTCTGAGCAGAGCTTGTGTTCTAGAATCATTTCTCACTGTATCTTACAGACCCAGCTGAGAGAATAGCTCCACCATTCAGTAAACCAAGATTTATCTGCATGTCTAATAATCGTGGATGGCACTTATATTTCTCTAGAGACCTTTCTGCCTGAATGAAAACAGTGTATTATTTTTATAATACTTTGTATTTTAAAGCATTTTCAGGAACATTAGCTAATTCCTCCAAGGCCCCATTAAGTAAATTGGAGATCTCACCCCCTCCATTTTCCAGATGAAGAAACTGAGCAATAACAGATTAAGTGACTTACCCCAGGACACTCACACTATAATAGTAATGACACAGATAAGACTGGAACCTAAGTCTGTGGCTCAGCTGTTATTAATCTTCTCATTGTCAAAGGACTCATGGAGGGATATCTTAAACACAGCAACATATGAATGCTTCTCAAATCATAACAAAGAGGTAACTTGCAAAGCTGTCAACAACTAAATAACTAACTCTCCATCAATATTATGAAAGAGGGAAACTCAAAATCTTAACAGTGGCCCACAGGATCTGGCCCCGCCTCTTACCATGGCCTTTCCTGTCTCACCTAAGCTCCTGCAAACCTCCCATGGCTCCCTCAGCTCTAACTGCACCAACCAGCACTCTGCTGCTCTAATGTTGGCTGGACCAGCTCCCGCTGGACACTTGTGTTTCCTCAGCCTGATATATTCACCCACCAGTTAATCTTCCTGCCAGCTCCCTCACTTCTTTTTGGCTTTTGCTTACAAATCACTGTCCCAGTGAGGTCCATCTCAACTCACTCTAATTAAAATAGAATCTTATTCCCACCTTCAATTCCGTTTAGCTTTCCTCTTAATTTTTCTTTATATCATTATGTATCCTACCGATCCCTGAAGGATGTGAGACTACAAAAGGTAAACTTGAAAATGGGTTGGAAAACAGTTTTATCCGTGAAAACATCATGAACAAAGGAATAAGGAATAAAAGTATGGGGCTGTCCTGGAACCAATATAAAAGGCCAACTGTGCACTTTGAAGTTCTGGGTCACAGGATGCGTGCTGCTCGTGGCCAGGGCTTTGCTTCCTGAGCACGAGGAGGCCATGCACTGGCTGCCTCCAAACCAGAACATCAACGGCAGCCTGCAAATATCAAAGGAGCATCTCTGAAGGCAAAATAAATAATGATTTGAGAAGCTTTCTATTTTTATTTACAAAGAAAAAAGAAAATGTATCAGCAGAATAGACAATCCCAGATTAATTGCCTAAGATCTTTTTTGTTATTGTTGTTCAAGTACAGTTGTCTCCATTTCCTCCCCACCAGTCCCCACGCCCCCACCCACCTCTACCTCCCACCCTCAATCCTGCCCCTCTTTGGTTTTGTCCATGGGTCCTTTATACATGTTCCTTGATGACCCTTCTCCTACTTTCCCCCATTGTCTCCCTCCTCCCTCCCCTCTGGTCACTGTCAGTTTGTTCTTTATTTCAATGTCTTTAGTTAATACTTTGCTTGATTGTTTGTTTGCTTTGCTTGATAAGTGGAAGGTTCCACCTATAGGTGAAATCATATGGAATTTGTCTTTTTCCACCTGGTTTATTTCACTTAGCATAATGCTCTCCAGTTCCATCCATGCTGTTGCGAAGGGTGGGAGTGCCTTCTTTCTTTCTGCTACGTAGTATTCCATTGTGTAAATGTACCATAGTTCTTTGGTCCACTCATTTACTAATGGGCACTTCGGTGGCTTCCAGCACTTGGCTATTGTAAATAGTGCTGCTGTGAACATGGGGGTGCATGGGTTCTTTTGAATTGGTGTTTCAGGATCCTTAGGGTATAAGCCCGGCAGTGGAACCATCGGGTCATGTCCACTTTCACCACTTCTATTCAACATAGCATTGGAAGTCCTAGCCACAGCGATCAGACAAATAAAAGAAATAAAAGGCATCCAAATTGGAACGGAGGAAGTAAAACTGTCATTGTTTGCAGATGATATGATAGTGTACATAGAAAACCCTATAGACTCCAGCAAAAAACTACTTGACCTATTAAGTGAACTTGGCAAAACAGTGGGATACAAAGTCAATATTGACATATCAAAGACATTTTTGTACACCAACAATGTGATATCATAATCAGAAATCGGGAAAAAAATCCCATTTGCTATAGTAACAGGAAAAATAAAGCACCTGGGAATAAACCTTACTGAGGAGGTAAAAGGTCTTTTCATATAATTAAGAAGTTGGTCTTTGGAACTACTGGTGTGATTTGCAGGTCACAAGGGCAACTGTCACACCGTCCTGTGAAAGCTAGTGCAATTCAGGGGCTAGAACTGCACCTCTCCCACCCCGCAAGACCCACAGTTTGCTCAAAGAAAAGAAAAGAAAAAATATTTTTAAGACATGGAGCATGGATACTGTAAACCAAAACCAAGTCTTAGTCAAAGAGGGGGGTGTGTGTGTGTGTGTGTGTGTGTGTGTGTGTGTGTGTGTGTGTTTATTGGTGTGTCTGTGAAGTTCAAAGTTTTATCCTCAGAGCTTTGACATAGAAGTTTAAGGCTGACAGTTCAACTGAAGTGAACACGAATGAGTTTCTACCATCTTGAATAGGGGTCTGGAAAAAGACCATTAACTGCCTCTGGATCATGTGGTTGGGGAACATGAACTGAGCCCTTCTTTCTGTGCCCCTGTCCCCCCATTTTACCCTAAGAAAAAATAGGCCAGTCATGGTAGAGGAGAAAGGGAACTAGGCTGGAGTTTCCTAGGTCACATACATGGGCCGGGCTCTGAGCGCTGCATTTTCCCTTTCAAGGTGACTGAGTTTGGACAAGCCCCTAGCCTTTCCCGACCTGTTTCCTCATCTTAAAATACTGCTAATCTCACCTACCTCCAAGGCTTTTAGTAAGAGTCCAGCCTTACCATGGAAATGTTGAAAAGGGTCAGTATTGCATGGTGGACTGAGCAAACTACCTATGTTCAAATTCTGGCTCTGCCTCAAGCTCAACATTCAAACTTCTGAAAGTTATGTAAGGCCCCTAAGACTCGGTTTTTCTTTTTCTTCATCTGCAAAGTGGAGATAATAATAGTGCCATCTTTATAGAGTTGTAAGGATTAAAACAACCCACAAAAAACTGCTTAGAACATGCATAGATGAAGCTCAATATATGTTATAAATGCTATAACAACAGTTGTTGTAGTTGTTGGTTAATTAAATAATTGCATAAGGTGCTCAGGATAAGCTGAATTTTGCAAAGAGCCATTTCCAGCAAAAAGGTGCTTCTTCCTTTCGTTGAGTTTTCCATCCAGCATGAAGTCTGCCCTTCATGGAGCGTCAGTCTAGACCGTGACAGGTCAGGTGCCAGGGTAGCCAGGTGCACTGTGCTGTGCCAGGGTCCAGGTTGGGGAATAAACCTGTTAAGGCGGCAATGCATCAATAAAGACCGACGGTGCTAGCAGTGGAAGTCCTAGAGAACCACATGAATTTCCCAAAAAATGGAGGATTACAAAGGACTAATATATAACTCGAGTCTACAGGCACTTATTTGGTCTTTCCAATAACTCTGCAGGTTGTCGTTGTTACATATTTACGTACGAGGACACTGCACCTTAGCGTGGAAAAGCAAATTGCTTTGGATTCAAATTCAGGCTCTCTGACTTTAGAACCCGTGTAACTACCCACTCGGCAGGATAAAGCCCTGAGCAAGACCAAGACCTCTGCATTTAAAGTACTTATCAGTGTAACCGTGGAAGTTAAAGCAGTTGTGTAAATGGTGGAAGTTAACGCAAAAACATGAAGGCCCCGAATAGGAGTCATTATGAATGTTGGAATTTCCTGCACCAAGGTTCAAAAGAGAGGGGTCACATGGTGGGAATTAGGATAAGATTCATTGTGAGCTGGTCCCAGAAGAGGTCCTTGGTTTTACTGGGCAGAGCTAAGGGCAGGGTATGGAGCGAGAGACAATCCAGTGAGGTCAACAGAGTGCCACAACAGGATGACAAGGAGTCAGTGAGACATGTATTTTCCCAGCTCTGCTCCTTGGTGCCTGTGCAAGTGGGCAAATTACTGATCTCTCAGCCCTTCTGTCTCGGAAGGATTATGAGAATTAGAGATCATGCATGTCCAAGGTGTCCATAAATGGTGCTATTACTGTGATTCCCCCGGGGAACTAGGGGGAAGAGGAACAGAGGAGAAAATCATATGCCTCACTTAAGGATATTCATAAAAATAAAGATAACAAAGAAAAAAATTGAAATAGTAAAACAAGAAGGAAAATTTGTCTCTACACTTACACACATTCTGCTGCATGAATGTGAAGTCAGGTGCATAACAAAAGCAGAAACATTTTTATCAGTGTCTTGGGAGTGGTTGGGGCTGGAGACCATTTTCACTTTTAGGAATGAAAATGTCTCTGCTTTGTCAACTGACTTCGTTTTTCATATCTGGAGACTTACCAGGACAAGAAAAAGAAGTCTTCAAATTTTTTGGTCAGATATTAGTCAAATTTCATGAAATGTGGGGTCTGGTCAAGGGGCTGATTCCAGAAATGTGACATATTTCTCACAACCCCAGGACTTAAAAAAAAAAAAAAGAAAAGGAAAGAAAAAAGGAAAAAAAGAAAGAAAAGCACTCCCAAACAAGTGGCAACCCAAAAAAAAAAACACACAAAAAAAAACAACCCCACAACATATTGCCATCCCGCAAAAAAATCTAAGTGTGCTGAAAAAACAACAACATATGGCTGGGTGGGGTGTGACCAAAAGGAATATAGTTATCACGTTTTGAACATTCCTTTTACAGACTTGAGTGAAAAGAAATTTTCTAGGACAGAACATGGAGTCGTCCCAAAGCCTGTCTTTTCTGAAAGCACAATTGGGGACAGGGAAAGCAAAGAAGGGTTTGTTCCCGGTGAGTTACAGTGGAGAGCCAGGAATGGAACCTCACCCTTGACCTAAGAATGTGCTGAAAAGAACCAAAGCAGACAGAAGAGGAAGAGATAAGGTCAGGCTCTCTGCTCTGTAATCAAAGTTCTGTTGAGATTAAAACAGAGAGAGAAATGGAATGTACTTGAACATGCTCATTATCAACACCAAAGGCACAACATACACCGATAATAGCTCTGGGGCGCCGTCATTATGTACCTGGAATCTGGGTTTCATTTGAACAAAACAGAATCAGCTTCAAGTGCAGTGCTCTGCTGGGGATCTCTATTATATAACCGTTTCATAATTCAAGGCAAAGTCACACAGCAAGGCTAGAAGAGTTTGGGGAAATCAGCTTTCAAACTTTGGGACATTTGCTATTTATTTAAACCTGGCCTGTTTGCCCACTCGTTATGTAAACTGAGAGTAACCTACAACTGAGCCCTGTCTCTGTAGACTGATAGCTTTATGGATCCTTTATTCTTTCAGTAGGAAATTACATAGCGTCTCGTTTGTGCCCGGCCTGGAGATAGGTAGACGCACAAGAAACATTCCTGCCCCCAGTGAGCTCACAGTCTAGGAGGGAAAGACTTATCACTAAACAGTGAATTCACATTTACTACTTGTAGCATGATCACAAGTATCTTCTACAATTCCAATGTACAAAAAAAAGAATGCTCTCTATTTTCGAAGTGATCTCACCCAGTTCTTGCTTCTCTTTTCCTGCTCTACCATGGCTCCTGCTTGGTGGTGGAATAAATAAATTATATTTGTCTATTCTAAACACAGTCTGTTCTGGATAAATATCAATTCAGGGAAGCTGTCCTATAACAGAATATTGTAGACTAGACAGTTTATTAACAACTGAAATTTATTTCTCACAGCTCTAGAAACTGGGAGACCCAAGATCAAGGCGGCAGAATAGTGCCTTCTGGTGAAAGCCCTCTTCCCAGCTGACTGTGTCCTTATAAGGGGAAAGGGTATAGGGAACTTTCTCAGACTTCTTTTCTGAGGTCACTAATTTCATTCATGAGGGCTTTATGCTTAAGACCTGATCACCTCCTGCAGCGACTGCCTCCTAATGCCATCATCTGAGGTGTTAACTTTTAACATACGAATTTTGAGGGCATGCCAAATTCAGACCATGCAGAAGCTATGAATGGTCACTTCTGGATTTCCCGTGAGCCATTCCTAGCCCCCTGCCTTCCTTTCCAGGAGACTAATAATTTTGCAGTAGGTGAGGGAGCAGGTGGTTGGGAGGTCTAGTATTCAAGTATCATTTTGTCCTATAGGGGGAAGAATGACTCATGCCTGCTTATGATGCCTCGATAATCAATTCTTAGCTTGTCACTGGGTTTTCTGTGCAGGGTCACCCCTTTGGACATTATGGACACAAGTGTGGATGAAGTCTAGAGTTCCGGTTACCTACAGAGTGCAAGTCCTATTCTAGATCTTTCCCAGTCCCTAGGGTCTCTTAGCATTTTAGCATTTCCGTGTAGGGATCCTGGAAATAATGGCTCTGTGAATGTGAACGAGGCAGTGAGTCTACCCCCAGACCTTCCTGGGTAGACACCTTCCTCACTCATTCGGAGCTACCTCCTATGTGCACCATCTTTCTCTGAACATAGAAATCCCCTAAGAGGACTGAAATTATCCTAAGCTTCTGTAACGTAAGGAAAAACCTCTCTTCTCTGGATATCCAAGAAACTTTCTTGTCATTTCTAACTGCAGATTCAGCTTCTAGATTCTAACTACTGCTGCAGATTCAGCACCAAGTTTAGGGAATGCTCACATCTGATTAAAGATTTTATTTGCTTATTTTTAGAGAGAGGGAAAAAGAGAGGGGGGGAGAAATATTGATTATTGCCTCTCATACATACCCAACTGGGGACCAAAACTGCAACCCTGGCATGTGCCCTTGCTGGGAATTGAACCTACAACCTTTCACTTTGCAGGGTGACACCCGACCGAGTCACACCAGTCAGGGTACCTCTCACCAATGCCTTCTTGCCTTCTTGTCTTCTCTTCCTCTCTGCAGCTCTTCATTCTCACAGGAAGTGTTTTCAGTTCTTCCTGTAGGACAAGCACTGCTCCTCTGTTGTGTCCTGACTTCCGTGGAATTCGCAATTCATTTCCATGATGCATGGTGTTTGAATGGTTTTAAAACAAACAAACAAATGAACAAAGATATCAAATTACTAAATCAGTAAAATACACCCAGAGGTATTTAAAAAATAAATCCTCTAAAACAGTGCTATGATTGATTAGACGTTTTGAGGCAGATGCCCTAACAATTCTAAAAATATAATGCTTCCATTTTGATTTCTGTCCCATAGTGGCGTTTGGAGATAGCTGGAACTTAAACCATTTAGAACTGAAACTGAAACTATTACTGTGTAATTTTTTTTCAAGATAATTAAGAAGCCCGCTATCATCTCCAGAATCCTAATGCCTTCAGCTGCATAAGGAGTCTGAGAGTTTTAATATCACAACTTCTAATAATAAAAACTTGCTGCATTTCAGAAAAACTATTTGTTCCAGTTATATTAAATTGTAGCAGTGGTGTCAGGTCACAACTTCCAAAGTTACCTCCCATCATACATACTCTTCTTCACTGTGACCTTGCCTTTCCCCATCAAGTCTAATTCTTCTGCTCTTGAATCTTGGCAGGGTTGCGACTGCTCGGGCCAACAGAGTACAGTAGAAGGGACACGATGTTACTTCCCAGGCAAGGTCATAAGAGGCCATGCATCTTCTACCTTGTCTACTGGATTACTTGTGTTTCCTGATTTCCATGTAGGACACCCGACTACCCCAAACCTGCCATGTATGGGGAGGTCAAGCTCCATGAAGAGGCAAGGGGAGGCCCTCTGGTCAGCAGTCCAAGTATTTGAGTCATTCCAGCCCAGGCACCAGACACATGAGTCAAGGCACCTTCAGTTAAGTCTAGCCCCAGACATCAGGTCAACCCCAGCCTTTGGCCCTTTCTATCTTTTCCCCTAACTATCCTTACTGTTCTCTGTCTTAATTTCTGCCCCACAGAATCTGTGAGCATAAAAAAGGTTGTTTTTAATAACCAAAACTAGAACAATATGTTATGTAGCTTTAGTAATTAAAACAATGACTTAACTTACATGTTTGCATATTTTCAAAACTGTTTTAGTCAAGGACTTAGGATCTAGACTGCTTTTACTGAATCCAATAGTCAAAAGTGAGAATAAATTACCAAATTATGTTTTATCTATTGAGGAAGGCAGGAAACACCTTGTATGCCCATGAATTGCATAAACTAGGGTTTGGTTCATGAATAGTATATAAAATTTTGCACAATTTGGTTTTGGGATAATCCAAGTAAAATTCTACAGTAATTAAAACTAGATGATATTTGGTAGAAAAGGGGAAATGGTAAATAATATATTGAGGGGGCTCAATTAAGATCTTCAGAAATTACTAGAACTAAGTACATATTATGGTGCTTCTAATGAGGAACAACATATTTACAGAGCAAAATCTGACTCCATTAATTTGGGCTAGAGAGGGAAGCGCAGACTGCTTGAAGCTTTGACTAATGTTTGCACTAAATTGAGAAGATTTACCATGTATTTTGGGGGTTGAGAGCAGAAGAAAGAGCTCTGAATTGGCTTGGGTGGAGCTCGCTCTCTGATCAGAGTCTGTAAACTTTATATTCTGAAATCACTGATTCTAATAGCAGGGAGGAGTTTTCCGAATCAAATAGACTGCTTCTGCCTTCCTCGTGCTTTGTTGGGCATTTTTATAGACACAAACTAATGAACTATGACAGGCCAAAAATATATACAGTCTTGCAGTTAGAACATACTATTCATTTTATGATGGATGTGAGCCTTATGAGTCCTGGCGAACCAATTCTGATCTTAACAGAGCTGGTCCAAGGAGCCAATCTAATTCCACGCTTAATCCCCACAACGTGAGAGGCAATGGCCATGACATTGAGGACCCAAAAATGAAGAGAAAATGATGTAGAGAATATAAATGAATAATTACACTCGAAAGGGATCCCTGTGCATATCTTTATAATAACATGCATTACATTATGATGAAATTGTCTACATATGTATCTGTCTCTTTAACTAGGGAAAACATTCTGTCTAACTCATCATTCTATCCACATCATCAACATAGATTTTGGCTCAGAGAAAGCACTCCATAAATGCCCTATAAAAATAATTGAACCAGAAGTAAAATAATAGAAATAGAGGCATATATATGGCTTAGAAATCCTGCAAGTCAGAAACCTGAGGGCTCCTTCTCCCTTTCTCTCAACTTCCACATCTACCTGATACTAAACTCTGATGTTTCTCTCTCCCAAATCCTTCTTTTTTATCCTTTCCCACTTCCACCACCTTAAGTAACATGCCAATCATCTTTCCCTAGGCTCTATAATAATCTCCGAACTGGTCCCCTCCTCTGTCTTGCTCATCTCGATCCATTCACCACACTGACGTAGGAGTGATACTTCTAAAAGGTGAATCTGCTTATGTTATTCTACTGCTTAAAAATGTTCAAAATCCTCCCTTGTCTACAAGATCAAGTTCCAACCACTTTGCATAAAATCCAAGACTGTGATCTGACCTATAGCCATTTTTTCAGGTTCCTTTCCTGTACACATCCAAATTCCGTCTTCCACTTGGTCAACGTGGTCCTCTTTCAACTCTGAAAAAGTTCTTGTAAATATGGGGTCCAGCAGAAGGAGCGCCTGCTTGAGTGTGGCTGCTAGGGTAATAACATGGCTGTAAGAATTTAGTTTTAATTTAAACATTTCACCTAAAATGTCATATGGTGTGCTTGAGTGTGATGCTGCTATGTTACGGAATTGCATGTTTATGGTTTTGTAATAAAAAAGGGGCGTTATTTGTGCTGAGCCCTGTATACATCTTTGCAAGTCCTGTTCTCCGGCTGTCTATCCACCTTTTTCCTCTTCCTCCCCAGCCCTGACTTTAATATGTCTGGCCAAGTTCTACATCCTTCAGAGCCCACTCAAGCAGAGCCGATCTTCTCCTTTGTACCATCATTACAGTTTAACTCTATCATATGAAGAGAGCATAGCTTGCAGTATAAGATGGTGACCTCCGGTCTGAGGCTGCCTGGGTTCACGTTCTACCTCAAAGACATGCAGCAGGGTGATTGTGGCCAAACACTTCATGTCTTAGTGCCTTAGTTTATTCATCTGTAAATTAAGTCTTCTGAGTCTCGGGGGGCTGACTATATGGCACTCCTAGTGCTTATCTTGCATTTGCTAGGCTTTGGCCAGTCGAGACTCTGTCAGATGTCTGGAGGCTTGGGGGAGAGTGAGGATAAAATGGGTCTGGATCCACAATTCCAGAAGGTGTGTGGGGATAGGCTTTCCCCAAACTGACAAGCATTTATCAGATTCCAACTGGATGTCCTACAATCAACTCAATTCTGACACCATCTACCTGCGGACAGCAACAGATCCCACAGGTTAAGGGCTCTGTCCCACAAGGATGCCTGTGGCAAGTCCAGGTTGCCATCTGCGCTTGTGAAAGACAGGCTATATATTGGAGGCTCCTGTGACCCACTCCTTGGGTTTGATTAGTTTGCCCGAGTGGCTCATAGAACTTTATTTACTAGATTGCTAGTTTATTAAACAAGGATATATAATTCAGAAACAGCCCAATGGAAGTAATATGTAGGGTAAGGTACGGGGAAAGTGTGCAGAGCTCCCACGCCCTCTCAGGGTGTGCCGCGCTCGCCAAATCTCCATGTGTTCAACCTGGAAGCTCTCTGAAGCCAGTTCTTTTTGGTTTTTATGGAGGCTTTATTATATAAACATGATTGATTAAATCATTGATTATATCATTCCAACCCAAAAATCACATGGTTGGCTCCAGGGGCAACCAGCCCCCATCCTTAGATGAGATCGGATAGGTGCCTCATTATCATAACACTCTCCTCACTTTGGAAATTACAAGGGTTTTAGGAGCTCTGTGCCAGAAAGGGGGATGAGGATCAAATATGCCTTTCTTATTATAAATCACAATATGGCAGAAGGCCAGGTATTCATTCCTTTGCTTCTTTCTTTGTGAGACCCTCTTACCCGAAGGACACAGTTCCTGTAGGAAGATCTCCTATACCTGCAGTTAATTTTTCCAGGTTCCATTCCTCTGCCTTTCTCACGCTCCCTTACTCCTGTCCACACCTGTGTACATAGACCTTTATTAGAATCTTATCAAGTTTTCCATTTGAGTGGGTCACCTGTTTCTCACCAGGACCCTGACTGATACATTCTCCCCTAGTGGGTGGTGAAGCTTTGAGGCCTAGGCCTTAAAGATGTTAAGGCTAGGCTACCATTCAGCTGTGTATTCTAGCATAGTAGCTGATGCTACATAATTGAAGTTAAATTTACATCCCTGAATAATTAATTGATGAGCAAATGGATGATTAGCACTTTGGAGAAAGGGAGGCAGTGGGGTAGACAGGAAAGGCTTCAAAGAACAGGTGATTGTTGAGGTAGGTTCAAAGAATGTTATGCAGGAACATTCCTTGCAAAGAAAATAGCTTGTGCAAAAGTACAAGGTGTGACAGTGTTTGGGGAACTACAAGTAATAATTATTCTGGAGCACAGAACATATTGGGCTCCCACATAAGCTTTCTTTGGTACAAATGATTCTGCTGCTGTTGCAAAGTTTGAAATCACTGTCTTAGCCAAGCTCCTCACTTAATAGATAGAAAAAAAAATCTCGTAAAGGATAAAGGATAAATCAAGTAATGAATTGTCCGAGTTCACTATAAGCCCTTTGTAGCAGTGTTCATTTATGACAGGAAGTTCAAATCTCTTGACTCCATCTGCTACCTTGCATATACTGAGCCCTGGAAAACCAAAGAATTTGAACCCCATAGAGTGAAAGCAGACGCACTACAGACCTTGAGGCAAGCACATTAATGAGGCCAGGCTCACTGCTTTGTTAGAGGCATTGGCTTACCAAATGGAGTTGGCTATGCAGGAAGGCTCTGGGGGAGAGCCCTTGGAAGGCAAAGGACATTTTATTGCAACAAGCAGACACAATTAGGCCAGGATTCCGTTCTGCATGGCTCCTTTCACCAGAGAGCTGGTTTCGAGGGGTGAGTCAGACACAGTAGGGATGTTAAATACAGTCGCTTGGTCTAGTGCTACAGGTCCATGTCCTTGCTGAAGGAGAGTCACAAAAACTTGAAGTCCACTGTCCTAAGGGCAGGAGAGAGCTCCCTGTAGGAAAGCACACATGACACCTATTTTTTGTAACTACTTTCCTTCATGTGCTTGCTAGTGGTGACTTAGAGGGGAAACAAAGCAAATTGGGTGTCACTGAGCAATGGGGTAGTAGTGACCACATCTTACTCTCTCAACCGTAAGTACAAGTGTGTGGGTATAGCCGATGAGTGAATGAATAAATATCTTGACCCTCCTTCATTTATCTTGTTCCTCAGCTATTTAGGTAACTGGCTGTTGTGGACTAAATGCTTGTGTTCCTCCTAAATTTATGTTGCAACCTTACTGCCCCAGTGTGATAGTATTTGGAGATTTGGCCTTTGGGAGATGATTAGGGTTAGATGAGGTCATGAGGGTGGGCCCTCATGATGGGATTAGTGTGCTTTTAAAAAGAGACTCCGGAGAACTTATTCTCTCTTTCTCCCTTTCTTACCACATGCAACAAATGAAAGGTCATGTGAGCACACAGCAAGAAGGTGGCCTCGCTGCAAGCCGGGAAGGATTCTCTCCGAACCTGACCCTGCTGGCACCCTGATTGCAGATTTCCCATCTAAAGAACTGTGAAAAAATAAATTTCCATTGATTATGCCACCTAGCCTATAGTATTTTGCTAGGGAAGCCTGAGCTGACTAAATATACTGGTTAGAGCTGCATTGCTTTTGATGCTATTGTTCAAGAAATAAAACAACTTTTCAGTTGCCAAGAAGAGACACTTAGAATCTTTTTAATGTTGAGATCCCATCAGAAAGTTTGCCATGCAAGCATCAACAATAATGTTTTTTCATTATTGTGGTTCATTTTTACTGTATTTTTCCATTACCATTTATCCCCTTATACCCTCTTAGACCTCCACCCCCCACAACCCCGCAATCACCGCACTTTGTCCATGTCCATGAGTTCTTTTTCTTTTTTGCTCCATCTCTCCACCCTCCACACATCCACCCAGAGCTTTCAGCCTGCTGTCTGTGAGTCTGTCCCAATTTTGCTTGTTAATTTGGCTTGTTCATTAGATTCCACATATGAGTGAAATCATATGGTACCCCTCTTTCTCTGACTGGCTTATTTCATGTAGCATAATATTCTTCAGGTCCATCCATTTTACTGTTGCAAAATGGTAAAATTTCCTTCTTTTTTACAGCAGAGTAGTATTTCATTGTGTAAATGTCCCGTAGCTGTTTTATCCACTCACCTACTGATGGACACTTGGGCTGCTGCCAAATCCTGGCTATTGTAAATAATGCTGCAGTGAACGCAGTGGTGCGTATATTCTTTCAAATTAGTGTTTCAGGTTTCTTTGGATAAATTCCCACAAATGGAATTACTGGGTCATAAGGTAATTTCCATTTTTAATTTTTTGATGTAACTCCATACTGTTTTCCACAGTGGCTGCCAGTCTGCCTTCCCGCCAACAGTGCAGTAAGGATCCCCTTTCTCCACATCCTCACCAGCACTTGTTGTTTGTGGATTTACTGATGATAGCCATTCTGACAGATGTGAGTTCCTATCTCTTTGTGGTTTTAATTTGCACTTCTCTGATGATTAGTGACACTAAGCATCTTTTCCTATGTCTATTGGCCATCTGTATTTCTGTAGAAAAATATATACATATTCACACTAAGTAGAAAAAAGACTTTGATTGCATCAGCTCGAGTCATCTTTGACACCGAATAATTTTGTTAAAAACTTACAAAAGCACCCTGACTGGCTGGTTCAGCTGGTTGGAACATTGTCCCATACACCAAAAAGTTGTAGGTTCGATTCCTGACCGGGGCATATACAGGAGGCAACCGATAGATGTTTCTCACATTGATGTTTCTCTCTTTCTCTCTCTCCAGAATCAATGAACATATTTTCAGGTGAGGATTAAAAAAATCTCATAAGAGCTTTTGATTTTCAGGATGTTTTGGATTTAAAATTGAGAGTAAAGGACTTGTGGACCTGTAGAAATAATAACTACCTTTTTTTCAATGCTTAGTGTATGTTAGGGCTGTACTACACACTTTACATATATTAGCTTATTTAATCTTTAAAGGAGAGAAGCAGCTATTCCCAGACCCATTCTACCCATGTTGAAAGTACTCCCAGAGAGCTTTGTAACATGCTTCAACCACGCATCGATCGCCTTTCAGCCTGTCTTCTGCACTGCCTCCTGCTGCGCGTACAGAGAAACAGAGAAGGTTGGCTGCCATGAGGCGGAGAAGATTGAAGAAGATGCAAAGACAAGAAATGGTAAATGAGGAAGTGCTATTTTTATTTTAAATTTACTGGGTTAGTCCTTCCTGAGGTTTTGCTTCTTTCCTGGGTTGTAATATATCCTGTCTCCTGAATAAACTCTTAATTTTTGCTTAATCTAGTCTAAGATGGTTTCTATTACTTGCAAACAAATAATTCCAACCAATCTATGTGTGGCAGATATCATTTAGCCAATTTTGATAGGTGAGGATATTGAACCTCAGAAAAATGAGGAGAACTAGAGTGAAAAAATCAGCAAAATCCAAAAAGCCCTCTCATGGTCAGTAGTCAAGGTAGTTTTCACACCAAGGTTGTCTCACTGATAAATTCTTTCTAATACATCATGTAGTCTTTTACTAAATAAGAACAACATTTCCCCCCATTGATTAGCTGAGTGTTATACGTATCTAAAGGTTTCATGGTGCAGTTATAAGCTTAGGAAGAATGCTTTCAGCGCAGAAGCACTGAACATAGAAGAATGATACTTAGGAATGTGAAAAGTTTCATTATACGCTGAACTAAGAGAATCGACCGAAGTGAATGGGTTCTAATTTTCAGGGTTTGTGTGCATTGGAAAGGGGCACTGGGGCTAAAGAGAAAAGCAAGAGTGGGGTTCTTTGTTAGTGTGAACTGTATCCTCCCAGTGTGGCCATTAGCTCAAGGCCATTTCCATAATAAATGGTGACAACAGCGCTGATTGCTCCTAGGGTGACCATACTTCTGTGTGTGCTATAGGTTTTAGTTCCTCTTTTGCAACACAAATGTTACTTTTATTTCTCTGGGCCATCTTACACAATATACGACCTAATTCATTGCTTGAGAGCATTTAGCAGGCAAGCCACAGAATGCACATTTCATTACTGTAATGGTCCTACAACCAGAAGAGGTGAACTTCGAAACCCAGTCAGATACTCTGTCACAGGCAGACTCTGGTTTTGTTTGTCTTTGAAGAAGACTAAGGGGTTAATGGTCATCCTTAGGATGGGAATTTTAACCAAACTGTGTACTTGTGCTCAGCAGACAAAACTTTACTAAAGACTTTGGTTTAATTGTTCACGTATTATCTTATTAAAGAAGTTTGGTAAGGGCATGCACTTGTGCAGCATGGTGTAAGGAAAAAGAAGTGTGTTTTCTTTAAAAGTTCCCTGGTCTAAGCAGGACTCAGGGTTCAGTCCAGACTTGGCTGCAAATGAACTGTGCGAACTTGACTAAGTTACTTACATTCTCTGGGACTGTTTCCTGACCTGGAAAATGAACTGATTAGATAGATGATTTTAAAGTTTCCTCCCACTTCTAAACTTGAAAATTTCAAAGCCCTTGAAACTCTTTAAATGTAAAGAATTTAGTAAGGTTAGTAGAAAAGGCACAGAACTTGGACTAAACTAATATTTAACCCTGGGCATAGGTCAAGTCAGTGAATTTCTCAAAGGATCAGTTTTCTCAAATAGAAACTCTCGTTATAATAATTGCAAGATAGTAGAAATATTGTGTGAAGCTAATTAAATAACAAACGTTAAAATGCTGGAAATTTTAAGAGAGTTTGCTGTTGGCTTTATTTTAAATAATGCTTCACCTTTATGACTGCCATCTAGTGGCCACTGGAATAGTTACACAACACAGATTCCTTTATTTGGGCTGCTGAAATCTGTGACAAATATGTAGCATAAATGGGATTTAAGAGTGAGATTTTAGCCGCAGCTGGTGTAGCTCAGTGGATTGAGTGCTGATCTACGAACCACAGAGTTGTTGGTTCGATTCCCCAGTCAAGGCACATGCCTGGGTTGCGGACCAAATCCCTAATAGGGGTTGCTCGACAAGCAACCACACATTGATGCTTCTCTCTCTCCTTTTCTCCCTCCCTTCCCCTCTCTAAACAATAATAAATAAATAAAAATCTTTTTTAAAAAAGTGAGGTTTTAATCAGTTCCCCATATAGGTAAATGCCACTTATAACCTAAATTATTTTATTTAAATGTTCAGGTATAAGTATCTTCTTAGGAGTATTAGGCATTTGTTAGCCCTTTAGCTAGTCAGCTTTCTTTAATGGCGCAAGATGTCTTCGGGGGAAATTACTTTTCTCTGATGGACATACCCTGGGAAGGTAACCCCAGGTGGAATCTGGGTTTCGAGCAGGGTGACAGCGAGAAAGTGTCCGGAAGTCACTCTTGGATCCACGAGGTTACCTATTACTTCTCCTCGGTTGTGACTCCGTCTCCAGTTTTTCTGTCAGGTTTTTATGAGACCCATATCTTTTTAATAAAAATCTTCATTTTATGTTTGTGCAGCAGATTTAATTGTCATTTGCAACCTAAGGGCCTTAACTTATATATCAAGAGCAGAATGTGCCATTGAAATATTAGCAACAAAATGATAACCCCTAAGACCTCCCCCACTTATTGCTCTTCTTGCAGACCATCAGCCGGGCTAAATTTTTACCGTTTACTATTTTTTAATCAGTACAGCCATTCTTTGAGCTATTACCATAAATTCCCATTTTAAATATAACGAAAGTACAGTCGAAATAAGTGAAGTAACTTGCCTCCCTAAGCTCACTCAGTAAATAAAAAGCGGGGCCAAGGGAAGCCCCAGCCATTTTGGTGACTAGGAGAAAGAATAACAGCAAGGCCACTTTTCTTCAGTAATCTGTAATTCGGGCATTACAGGTCTTTGGGTGCAGCCTCGGAATGTCAGTAGCTGCATCGCGTAGTGAGCTTAACTGATTTTTTTAGCTGAAACCCTACCTTGTCCTTTATTTGAATTGCTATCAAGCACTTCCCTGTCATTGAGCTTTGCATGGTCCTTCCCCCTTGAAAGAGAACACAAAACACCTAGTACAGAGAAGAGTAGGAAGAAAAGCATTTTCCTTTGTCCCGTGACTCTCACTTTGTCCTTGGAGTCATCCTGATTGACACTGGCATGGAGTTGTATCCATGCCAAATTTGGTCCCCAGGAGTGACTGAGACTAAACAAATATTCCAATGGTGCATGGCCAAACTCCCCTTTCTTTAGTTTCTCTTACTACATGTGAAACAGGACAAAAAAAATTAAAAACAGTTTAATTATCTACTGATAGCAAAACAAAACAAAGACAAGAAATCCCCAAGAGGAAACACAAGAAGACTGAGTCAGAAATCTCACAGAGTTTTTGTAGCAGAGTTAATCATCGCCAGCGCCACTAAAATGGATCTTGTTCTATGCTCCATCCTGTCTGAGGATCTGTGAAGAAAAGGACACTTTTTAATTCTGAGGCTTTTCCTTCTCTTCTTACCAGGAACAGAGATCATAGCCATAAATATCTTTAGGAGAAGACGGAATTAATGTATGCATTTATTGAACAAATAGTGATTGAGCTATAAAAAATGCCTGAATAAATAAGGAAGGACCTCAGATCATTTTCCAAACCAACCACTCTGGACACCCCCTTGGCTGCACAGCAACCCCTCTGCCTCCAGTTCTCGATGCCTGCTCTGAACACAGTGCCCAGGAAACACCCTCATACCATCCTGCAGAAATGGCTCTGATTATGGGAGCACGAAAAATAGCTGCAGAGACATTTCTCTATGCAAAGCCAACTGGTCCCTACAGGAACTGAAACCTGATGCCAGGCTCGTTAGGGCAGGCCTGTGAGTTACTGAGCCAACTGGGCTTTCTGGAATTCCTGCTCCACTGAGTGAAGTGATTCTCTTGCAACCTGAAAATCCTAACGATGCCCTCCTCAGGACCCTGATCACCTTGAGGGGAAGATCTGTGAGAAACTGCAGTTATCCAAGACCCGTAGCCATCCCACGAACAGGAAATAAAATTGTCACCATGCGTGTGGAGCCAGCAAGGAGTAGATAATAAATCCCAGAGACCTTGCTTTACATTGACTCCACAACCTAAAGCTCATTAGCTTGACCACATTTTGCGCTCAGTAGCAGCCTTTGCAAGTCAGTGATGAACTCGGGACACCAGGGAGTTTGCGCCTCTCCTAAGTATCAAACTTTCAATAAAGCTTTATGAGAGTTGTGCTTTTCTCCTGGTTTCAGACAATAGCCAACACACACACACACACACACACACACACACACACACACACACACAGAGCAATGAAGAAAAAAAATGCTTTTGCTTGTGACTTAATAAATGTTTCCTGGTCCCCAAAAGGATGGCACACTTCAACCAACGTAATTGGGGCACGTTTTGCTCAAAAGAGTTTAGTGGCTAAGGGTATCAGCTTCAATCAGGTGGCCCCTTTCTAACTGAGTGATTTTGAGCAAGTTACTTACATTCCCTGAGTCCAGAGTTCTCATCATTAAGTACAAATGCTAATAGCCCCACCTGTAAGGGTGTTGGGAATATTTAAACAAGATAATGTATATATAGTACTTAGCACAAAACTTAACCTAGTAAATGCTCAGTAAATTTAAATATTACTGTTACTAAATGAACTAATAAATATACATAACCCTAGTGCAGCTTAGGTGATTAACAAAATGTTAGGATAATATTTGTAAATTATGAAGCACTATTCAAATGTAAGGTCTGAATATCATTAGCATTTGCCTTAGCGATGAAGCTTTTAGTGCCGTCATGGTCCAGTAAGAGATGAGTCAGGAGGAAAAATAGGGCATACGGCAGATGGCTTTTCCAAGCATATGACCTACTCAGTCTTGAGAATCAGCCCAGGCACTGGTCAACTAAAATGCTTGCGTATTTTTTTAAATTACTATCAAGTATTTTCCTCTCTTTCTGTCCTTGCTAAAAGAGGTGACACTCGTTCTTTAAAACACAGAATACTCCAAGGAAAGCACTAGAAGGAGAAAGTTAAACTCTCAGTCTTTGAGCTTATCTTCCCCTTCAGCCATTCTCATTCCTGCTGTCTGCATGTCAGTCTGGCCCACAGGGATGCATCAGAGCTCAAACGTGAGTGTGACCAAAGTCCCCTTTCTTTAGTTTCCCTTTGGACATTTAAAATGGCTGAGCTACTCAAGAACTTGACTGAAAATTCATGATCCTTGAACCCGATGACAAGAAATCCTGTGTCTTTCAGAAGGACCAAAGGTCTTCTGCTTTTCTTTCCTGATTGTTTTCATTTGTTGCTTTGGGTCCCTCTTGTTGGACACTGTGCACATCAGACAATGAGCAGAGCTGACTCACTGGTCTGATGTGCCCCAAAACAGGCCAGAATTGATGGAGTGGCGCTGCTAGGTGGGCTAAGCAATTAGGTGGTGTTAGATCACGTTTCAGGTCCTCTTTGAATGTGATTCAAATAAAATCTTCAACTTTTTTTCAAGGATGCAAATAATTAATGGCACATTAGACCTCTACTTCAGCTGTTCCCAAAGCATGCTTTGTGCCTCTCTTGGGGATCCCTGAGACTCTGGAGTTGTTTGAAGCCAAAAAACAAACAAACAAACAAAAAAAACAAAACCCCAAAACAAAAAAAACCTATCATAATAGTGCCCAGATATTCTGGGACCTTCTTTATTGGGTGGACATTTGCAGTAATGGTGCAAAAACAATAGTGGGCAAAGGTGTGTGAATCATGATAGTGGCATCTAACTTGACTTCTTATTTGCCATTGTGTTCTTCAGTACCTCACACTGACAGTAAAAAAAAGAAAATGTCAGTTTTGCTTAAAGATGCCCTTAAAGTAGTAGTAAAAAGCATTAGTTTTATTTAATTTGACTAAAATTTTATTTACTTATCTATTTTTAGAGAGGGGAAGGGAGGAAGGGAGGGAGAAAAACATCAATGCGTGCTTGGTTCTTGCGTGCCCCCTACTGGGGACCTGGCCCGCAACCCAGACATGTGTTCTAGACTGGGAATCAAATCGGTGACCCTTGGTTCTCAGGCTGGCACTCAATCCACTGAGCCACATCAGCCCGGAAAGCATTAGTTTTATTGTCTAGTCTTTTGAGCACATGGAACAGCATTTTTACTTAAAAGAATGACTTTCAATTTATGGTTATTAAGCATCGGATATTTGCCAGTTGATTTCTTTAAAAATTGAACAAAATGAACCTGTCACTTGAAGGAAAACAACTCATAGTATTTATTACCAGTGGTAAAATTTAAACTTTCAAATGAAAATGAGAATTTTTGAAAACTTGAATTCGCCACTGTGGTTTCAGCTTCCTAATATGTAAAGACTTTTCTGATGAGATAACTAGTGGAATTAACAAATAAGACTTTTTAGTGCTGTATTATAAAATCTGTAAACATTTGAAAAACTTGCATAACTCAGCAAAACAATACTTTCCAAATGACCAAAATATGATGCTAAAAATGGTTTCTAATTCCCCATTGCAGCCGACCTTTAAGAAACTACCTTTCAACAAGTTTTGGCATAGTTTCAAAGAATGTTTAAATGACCTTAAAGGTTATTAAAACACACCTTCCTTTTACAACCTCACATATGTGTGTGATGGATTTTCTTTACATACTTCAACCAGAACAACATCATAGCAGATTGACAAACAGGCATGTGTGAGAACCCAGCTGTCTTCTATTAAGCCGAATATGGAGGACATGTGCAAAAATCTAGAACAATGCCAAATTTGTAACCACATATAGGTATTTTTATAAAAAATATATTTGTATGCTAATGTGTAATGTTTTTATAATATATTTTTAATATATCACAGCTTCAATTTCTTCTATGGTATATTTTGATAGATATAACTAACATAAACAAAAGCTCTCTTTAAAAGTCCTCAATAATTTTTAAGAGGGTAGAGGGGTCTTGGGACCAAAAAGCTGGAGAACTACTGCTTCTTTTGTCTGAAAAATTTGAAATATTAAATAGCCATGAATTCATTCATACCTTCTTTTAAGATTCACTGAGCCCTTCCTGTCTTCCAGGTACTATGCCAGCCTAAAAGAGGAGAAACATGCATATAAGAGAATGATATTATAATTCTGTAATAAAGAGAAGTTTATTAGTACAGAGTACTGAAAGATATAGCATGGCAAATAAGGGGGCATTTAAACAAAGGCCTTTGTATGAGTGGAAATTTAATAAGAAGATAAAAAAAGGAAAGTTATCTCAAAGTGGAACCTCTGAAAACAGAGTATGAGTGCTGGCGGAGGTAGGCAAAGCACAGTGTTTTCATTTGAGAGAAGTGCAAGTAGTTGAGTATAGTTGGAACAAAATGTACGCACAGAGAAAACAGAAAAATTCACTTAGTCAGGAAACAAGTAGATGGCAGAAGGCTTCAGTGTCCTGTCTCCAGTGGAGCACTTGTAATTTCTGCTGCAGCTGTGGTGCAAGCTCAGACTTGCCCGCTGCAGGTGGCCTTCTGCTCCAATGTGACATCTTCCTACTTTGTTGTCTGACTCACTGCCTTCTCTGATCCCTCCAGAGCCTCTTTGGCTTATCCTTAAGTTAGTGGCCATGGAGTATGGGTCAGGAGTCCTGTACCCCACAGACCATTACCTACAGTGACAACCTTAAAAATGCACCTTTCTATTGGCTTTCTCCTCTCCCTCACTCTCACTTCCTGGGATCACCTTGCAAATAAACTGCCTGCACCCAAGTCATAGTCCCGGGCTATGAGGCAACCTGCAACTAGAAGCCCCACTCTGTGCAGGCAACTGAGAACATAATGCTGAACAAAGCCCGGTTGTACCAAACAGTTGAATCTCTACTATGTTGGTGACATGGAACTATTGAGTGACTTCAGGCAGGGTAGTGACATAATGAGGTTTTGTTTTTTTTCATTTTGCAATGTATCATCCATTCCAATGAACGTACATAATCTTTAGATAGCATACAAATAGCATTCGTGTGCCCCTGTCCACAGGAGGAAAGGGAGCATTAGTGGTGCCTTAGCAGACCCCTGTGTGCCCCTCTGTAGCATGATCAGATTTTAATTTTAAAAATATCACTGTGGCAGCAGTACAACTAATGAAGTAGAAAAGGACCAGTGGGGACAATGGCCACTTGCTCATATTTTAAGTCTCAGCCATATCATCACTTTTCTATAAAGCTGTTCCCAATTCCCAGGTCGAATCCCTCCCTCCTGTCCCTGATGGACTCTATACGTCTACTGTGGCAATTAAACTTTGTTACAGCATTTACTTGACTGCTTTTTTTATAAAAGTTTTATTGAGATATAATTCACATGCCATAAAATTCACCTATTTAAAGTGTACGATTTTTAGAACATTTGCATTAACTTAAAAAGAAGCCCAACTCCTACTCCACTCTCAGTCCCAAGTGACCGCTAATCTATTTTATGTCTGTATTGATTTCCCTATTCTAGACTTTTATATAAATGGAATTATATAATGTGTGGACTTCTGTGACCGGCTTCTTTCACTTAGCGTAATGTTTTCAAAGTCCATCCAATTTGTAGCATGTATCAGTACTTCTTTTTAATGACTGGGTAACATTCCATTGGACAGATGTGGCATAGTTTGTTTGTCCATTCATCTATGATGGACATTTGGGTTGGTTCCTCCTTCTGGTTATTGTGAATACTTCTGTCATAAATATTCATGTACAAATTTTTGTGTGGATATAGTTTAAATTCCTTTGAATATATATTTAGGAGTAGAATTGCACAGTCATATGGTAACTTTCTCTCTCTCTCTGTTTAATCATTTGAGAAACTAACAGACTGTTTTCCAAAACGATTGCACCATTTTAATTCTTACCAGCAGTATAGGAGGGTTCCAATTTCTCCACATCGTTGCCAAAACTTTGTGCCTGGGGCATGGTAGGCCCTCCATTTATTTAGTGGTCAAGTCAGCCAGCAGATAAAAGTTGAATATGTGAATGAAGGCAGTTACTGTGGGAAATTAGAGAAAGATTTTAGGGGACGGGGAAGCAGTAGGCCTTAGTGACTGGCAATGGTGGGAATAAGGATGACCATGGATTAATAACATTTTCATTTTCTTCAGTGATGACTGGAAGAACTGCCCCCAGTCCCACTCCAGCATAGTCTCTACCTGCCCAGAGATACCTGTCTAATCTCAGGGAAGCTGGAGTAAAACCCTCAACTCTGCACCTGAGTTCTCTCACATGCAATATTAAATTCTTACCATTGCGGAACAGCTTACTTCACATACAGTGTTCTGTTTTGGGGTTGATACTTATATAATCATCAAATATATATCTATATCTATCTGTATAGATATAGATATTGGTCAATATATATATTTATCCTCATTTTAGAAAAAAAGAAAACCGAAACTCAAAGTCCTCACTCCTAAATTGTGGTGGAGCTAAGACTCTTCCTGAAGTTTCTTAACCTTGACTAATAGATGGTCTCTCCTTGATGCCAGGAACGCCTGTGGCTGTCCCTCCAAATCTGGATTTTTCTGTGTATAAACTCAGGGCCCTGCAGTCAAAATCAGCTATAACGTATTGCTAAAGAGCTAAGAAAAGTCCTCCTTAAAACAAGTACTGTCCTTAAATTAAGTAGTATCTTTTCCTATCTGTAGTTTTGGCCCTTCTTAAGGAGAAGCCCTTAATCCATAACTGTATAAGCAAGGCAGAAGTCTGTGTGCTGGTTAAGAACGTGGGCTCAGCAGTCAGGCAGACACAAGGTGTATCTGGAGGACTTTCTCAATCGTAGATTCAGTATTTCTGAGGCATACGCATATTTGGGAGACCTTCCAGAAAGGGATTGTCAAGATAGCAAGGTATGCATGAATAATTTTCCATGAGGAATGAATGAAGGAGCCAATAATTGCTACTCGGGAAAAAGAGGCGCATAGCTGTCAGAAAATGATAGAAAAGCCTTCTTGTAAAAGAGAATGTTTTGTTATGTTCTAAACAGGACCAAAGCAAACAAGGACTCGCAGAAAGATACAATTTGGGTAACTAGAAGAAAATGTTTTATAATAAATAGAATATTAAGAAACAGAGCAGCTGGCCTGCTGATGCACTGAGCTAGCTCCTTTCCCATGGACATACATGAGCGATCAACCTCTCCCTTGTCCCTCTTGGGGATTCTGTGTCGTGGGTTCCGACTTCATGACAATGGAGCTCCATTATTCA
Organism: Mormoops blainvillei; assembly: GCA_004026545.1. NCBI lineage: Eukaryota > Metazoa > Chordata > Mammalia > Chiroptera > Mormoopidae > Mormoops > Mormoops blainvillei. The sequence continues at coordinate 507,699 of PVJD01000172.1, forward strand.
GAGATCTTGTCCGGATCTCAGGTCCTCCTACTCCAAGTGCAGTGTGTGATTTTGACATGCAAACCGAGTTTACATTTTATGTTTTTCAACACAACATTTCTCTCGCAACCTAGTCCTTTCTCCTGCCTTTCATTTGCCTTTTAATTTTACATTATTCTAGCCACCTGGACTTAAAAAGTGAATGACTTTAACTCTTCTCTCACCCTCTTTTTTCTTCTTTCCCCAAGTGCAAGTGGTCACTAAGTTTACCAGCGCTACCTCCGCAACACCTGGTTTGTCTCCTCCTCTCTGTTCCTAATTCAGTCCTCTAGAGATAATCTCTTTCCTAGTCACCCACGTCTAGTCTCTCTCCTTTGTTCTCTATCCCTTTTGCCAGATGGATATGTGTGCCACTCGATTAACTTTCCCTAACACGCTGCTCTAGTAAACCATTTTTTTATTAATGATGTTCATTGGCTCCACAGACTATCACAACTTTTTTCTTTTAGAGCCCAATATTCCATTTGTACCCAATATTTATAATGTCTTAGGCAAAGAGGCTACTCATTAGTCCACCATATTTGCAGTTTCATGATGGTGTACCCTCACCTCTCATTTCTCTCCACTGAAACCATACCCCATTCGATGCCTAGATTAATAGCAATGCCTGAAAATGTGCTCACTCCTTTCCTGACTTTTCACCTTGCTGGGATTTCTTTTGCCTCTGAAATTCTAGAATCCTTATTTATAATTCCACCACTCAGCCTACTATTGGTAAATGTTATGCTTGCTTTCTCTCATGGTAGTTCCTCGAGAACAAGGCTATGATTTCATCATCCCAAGTATAATGACCTATGTGCAATAGTTGTTTAGTAAATATCTAAGGAATTAATCACTTACCAAGTAGACAAAAATCCAGATAATTTTAACTATGAATCACCTTTATAAAAAACAAGGTGAGAAGGGAAGTTGGCGTGTTATGGGCTCCTTATTTTCCTGGATGGCTCCAACCATTACTCAGTTAGCTATTTAGAAAAACCGTTGTTCATGGGATGAATGGAACGGGAAAGTGGCAGCAATTCAGGACCAGCTTACCCAGGGGAACAGCTTCCGGCATTTGTCGTACTGAAAACTTGTCAGGTGTGTAATCTTATCATGTTAGAAGAAGGTCATCAAAACCTCACAGAGTTCTTTTACTGGCTTATTTTATTACATGTGCTAAGCACCTTCCTTAACAACAGCAACAACAAAAGCAACCTAATGACTCGGAGTCTGTCGGGTCGCAAAGCTGAAGGTCAGACAGCAACTCAGGCTGTGGGCCGCCTGGGGACGACGGACCCTCTAACGAAGCCTCAGGGTCTCCCAGGGCCATTCAGATTATTGCGCTCGTCACTCCACAGAAACCCAAGGTATGGGTTTAAACACCAGCCTTTTTGTTTTATCCCTGTTCTTTGTAGCACTAAGTGCTAACCAGACAGACTGTGTTGATTTGGGATTAACACTAATGCGAAGTAACAAGATCTGGTGAGAGAAACTTCTTCAGGTAAATCTTTATGTAAATACAGGCTTGTGTTTTTAGTCTAAGGCCTAGGGGGGAAATGTCTCAAAGAACAAAATCATGGGGCTTCAAATTTGGAACTTTAATCATTCTAGTTCATTATGATGGTGATGAAAGTATTTTGTGTTCCAGATAAAGTTTGGGTCTCCATCCAACTCCACCCTTGATTTAAAAAATACAGAAATACCTCGTTTTATATAAATTCCCAGAGAAGTGAGAATTTTAACACTTTCTCATTATTTCTATGTTTAATCTTTGGTATCAGAAAGATGGTCCCAGAATATTTGCTTACTTGTTTTATAAATCACTATTTAATCTCAATTTGAATGCTTTTGTCTTTAAATGTATTTCCCTTGAAATATGTCATCTTTTTTCTATTTCTTCCCTTTGATAACTTTCAAATTATAGCAAAAGTATTATAAATACCCAGTTTCCTTCTTTGTGGTATCATCAGTTAACAATATTAAAGAAAAGATTTTATCAAACTCTTCTGAGTATCTTTCCTCAACCCATCTTTGTTTATCAATTAAATTGGTCACTAGATGGCACCAGCAGCTTAGCTGAATGGAAAATCATTTTGTTAAAATCTGCACTGCCAACCCCTGGCAAGGGTGGTCATTATCAAGACATTGATGCTTTTATTTTTAAGAAAAGCCAGTAGTTAGAAAGAGAACATTGCTATCTGAATGTGTTACAATTATAGGCATATATTTTAAAACAAAATATTGCCCAGTGTTAATATTCATTATATGCAGGTAGTCTCTGTTGCTTTGGGGGCAATTTGAAAATGATTAGCTGACTTTCCAGCTATAAAAGTCTCTATAATCATTGAAAAAAAATAGTACATAAAAGTTGGAAAGATAATGTATGCCAAAAAGGGTTTCTTAGGTATTGAATTTGTTAGGTAGCTAAGTCTTCTTCTCCTCCCTAAATTGGCTCCTCAATCCAGGAGACTGCTTGAATTTAACCCCCCTGCAGTCCTCCAGTTGGTTGTGGGAGAGGAATGGAAATTGGCAGGCTGTTGACAAGTACACTGGGTGATAGCTTAGTGTGCATACACCGCGACTCTTCTATTTCCATGCAAGCTTTGCTTACTGTGGACAAAAGGGGTCTGACTCATCTAAGAGCCTTAGGCTAGAATTAATTACTTCTAGAAATCTATATAAGGCCAAACCTTTACATATTCATAAATGGTATCCCATTTCCCCAAGAGTTCCTGTAACTGTCTTCTAAGATTTCTCTTTTATCTTAAGGAACAGGTGAGGTTAATAACCCACACACCATTCAGACCCAGGGCATATATTTCAGTATTATGCCCCACTAGTCTCCTTTTTGAACGCTTTAATTAAGTTAGTTTGATATCCTCCAAATGCTATGCCCAGTATTTATTTCCTCTTTGTCCTTTGCCATCGCTTGAGCTCCATTACACCTGGTACCTCATCTCTTCTCTCCACCAATTCAAAACAGCTGTTTCTTTAAGATCCACCTCCTCCATGAAACCTGTCCTATCCTCCTCAATATGAAGCTTTTCCTTTGTGTTAATTCCTAGGATACACAATCTAGCACATTGATCTAAACTCAACATATATTTTACCAGACCCTACTATGTCCAGGCATTGCTGAGTGATGAAGACAGAGCAACAAACCAGAGGGATAGACCTCCAAGCTCACAGTGCTTAAGGCTTAATGGGAAGACAGACTGAACAAAAGTAATTTACATGGAACAGAACTGAGAGCCCAGAAATAGACCCTTACATGCTCAACTGGCTTTTGACAAAGGAACAAATGCAATACAATGGAGCAAAGATAACCTCTTCATCAAATGGTACTGGAAAAACTGAATACCCGCAGGCAGAAAACCCAAAAAAGAATGTAGAAACAGACCTTATACCCTTCACAAAATTAAACTGAAAATAGATCATAGCCTTAAATGGAAAATGCAAACCTACAAAGCCCTTAGAAGATAACAGAAGAGAGAATCCAGATGACCTTGGGTATGGTGATGCTTTTTAAAAAAGATTTTGTTTATTTATTTTTAGAGAGAAGGGAAGATAGGGAGAAAGAGAGGGGCAGAACAGCAATTGGTTGTCTCTTGCACAACCCCAACTGGGGACCTGGCCCACGACCCAGGAGCATGCCCTGATCAGAATCAGACCTCCAACCTTCTGATTTGCAGGCTGGTGCTCAGCCCACTGAGCCACACCAGCAAGGGACAATGATGCTTTTTTAAAAAACAATACCAAAGACATGATTTATGAAAGAAATTATTGATAAGTTGGATTTCATTAAAGTTAAAATTATCTAGTCTCTAAAAGACAATATTAAGAGGATAAGACGACAAGTCATACATTGGGAGAACATATTTTCAAAATACATATCTGATAAAACACTGTTATCCAAAATATACAAAGAACTGTTAAAACTCAATGATAAGAAAACAAATGACCCAATTAAAAATGTGCCAAAGACCTTAACAGACACCTCACCAAAGAAGATATACAAGTGGCAAATAAATGTGTATAAATATACTTCACATTATATATCATCAGGTAAATGCAAATTAAAACAACAATGAGATACCACTGCACACCTATCTGAATGGCTAAAATCCAGAGCACTGACAATAACAAATGCTGGGGAGGATGTGGAGCAGCAGGAGCTCTCAGGCATTATTAGTGGGAATGCAAAATTGTACAGCATTTGGAAGACAATTTGAGAGTTTTCTGCAAAACTAAACACTCTTACCATGGGATCCAGCAATCACCTATCTTGCTATTTACCCAGGGCAGTTGAAAATTATATCCACACAAAACCTCAAACGTGGATGCTTGTAGCAGTTCCATTCCTAAGTGCCAAAATTTGGAAATAACCAAGGTGTGTTCTTTTAGATGAATAGATAAATAAACTGAGGTATATACAAACAACGGAATATTATTTAACACTAAAAAGAAATGAGCTAATAAGCCATGAAAAGACATAGAAAAAAACGTAGGTGCATATTACTAAGTGAAAGAAGCCAATGTGAAAAGACTACACACTGTATGACTCCAATCACATGCCATTCTGGAAAAGGCAAAACTGTGGAGATGGTAAAAAGATCAGGCGTTGCCAGGGGCAGAGCACAGTGTATTTGGGGGGCAGTGAAAATGTATAATATTATAATGATGAATATTTGTCATTATATTTTTGTCCAAACCCATAGAATGTACAAACCGCAAGTGAAACCTGAGGCACACTATAGATTTTGGGTGATTATGTGTCAATATAAGTTTGTCCTCGGTTAAGAAAAATGTTCTGGTGAATGATACTGATAATGGAGGAGTCTATGTCTATGTGGGAGCAGGGAATACATAAGAAATCTCTGTACTTTCCTCTTAATTTTGTTGTAAACCTAAAACTGCTAGAAAAAAAAGTTTTTAAAGCAACAGATACAAGGGTATGTTGGGGAAGTTGAGGTTGCTATGGCTAACCTAGCCTGGGGATGATAAAAACCTTCTCTGGGGAAGGTTTACTAAGTAGACGCTCCACGGCAGGGTAGAAAGTACAGTCAGGTGACTGGGAAGGATGCAGAAAAGGGAGTTCAAGGAAACAGGGGAAGACAAACCAGGGTGTATCAAATAATTGAAAAACAACCTGTATGGGTGTAGCGTAGTGGGTTTTTTAAAAGGGTGGGAGGGTACAAAAAGAATTGGCAAGTTTGGAATTTATCCAAAGGGCAGTACGATGCTTTGGCATTTACATAGTTGCTCTTTTGAAGGAAACCTTTGTCTCAACATAGGAAGAATGAGTTGTAGGCTAACAGTGGTAAGAAGGCCCCTGGGCAGGATGTGCAGGTGTTCATGAAAAGGGTGACAGTGGCCTGTGCTCATGTTTGGACAACAGAGATGCGGGGGAGTGGAGGGATCATAGACACGCTGGAGAGGGAGGAGGAGCGGGACGTGGAACATTTTTTAATGTGACGGTAACGGGAAGGAAAGACTCAAAGATGACTCCAATTTTGGCTCAACTGGGACTGGATGAATTTGTTTTCATTTGTAAACTAGGGAGATAAGCTAGAGAAGTAGGTTTGATGGTGAAAGATGATTAGCTCAGTTTTCTTCTTGATAATTTAAGTGCCTGGGAAAGATCTGGTGGAAATAACCTCATAACCAGTTGGACCATCTGGGATGAATTTTAGAGAAGGCTAGGATGAAGGTACATATGTGGGAATTATTAGCATATAAAATATGAACATTAGGGATTTTGGGAATTCTGGAAGCCCCTTGAAATTGCATGCAAATTGCAGTGTGCCTGAATGTTTATATTTAAGGTGACTATTGATAATACATGGCTGCAAATTTACAGCACCTATTGCCATATCTAACACGTTTGGTAAATGTTAAATTTAATGAATTCTAATAAGTGAAATCATGTTATAAAATATTTGTTACAGTGCTTGTCACATACTAAGAATCCAGTAAATGTTAGCTATTACTATTATTGTTATTATTTTAATGCCCAATCAAAACTTTTGTCCCTTTTTTGAAGTTGTGAATTAAAAGCATCTTTTAAAAGAAGGTAGGGTGGGGCCACCTCCCCAGCCTCTCTACTGCAGGCTCCATTTCCTTTCCCTTAAAGAGCTCCAGGAAAACCCTTCTTCTTGGACAGCCTGACCCTGATTCTTGCTTAATTGAGAACAGCTTTGCTGATAGAGACCTGTCACTGTCCTGTGCATTGTAGGGCGGTTAGCAGTATTCCTGACCTCTATCCGCTAAATTCCAGCAGTAATACCCCTTCCTCCAATCATGACAATCGAAAATGTTTCCAGATCTTACCAAATGTCTCTAGGACAGGGGTGGTAACATTGCCTCCAGTTGAGACCCACCGGTTTAACTGAGTGCCGCTGGACATGTAGATAACTTGTGGGCCACGTGCTGAGTGACCTGGAATAATAAAAAAAAGGCATAATAAAATAAGAGGACATAGCTTTCTTTAGTTCTTACTTTTCATAAAAGAAAGATAAAGACTCAGAGGCACAGTGAGTACTAATCTGCAAAGAACATCTTGAAGACAGTTTACATCATTGGGGGTTTTCTCTGACTTTGAATGGACAGAGGGAGAGCAGACCTGGGCAATACACTAGATCTGACACCAACGGCAGGACTGGGACTTCAAAGGGAAAAGCCCAGCTGATCGCTGAGCCCCATGTGTACTTTTTACCTGCACATGTAAGGTTTATTCTCCCATGAAAAATAAATCCCTAAAATTTTTATTCCATAGTGTCAACTGCAGCACAATAGTATATCGCATAATGCAGCGGGCAACCACCCCAAACCAGGACTGTTGAGCTCACGGTAAAAAATGGAAGGGCCACAAAGGCTGTGACTAAAATGACAACATTTAGAAAGTATTGGGAGGAAACCTACTATATTTATTTGTAAATGCAGACACACACACACACACATAATGTATCTAATTTTATATACAGAAAATTTTAACTTAAAAAGCGACTACCAAAACACTGTTAGGCAACAGATAAAATGAGCATGGCTTTATTTTACTCCTCGCCATTGCTGATCCAGTAATCCTCCTCGGAAGAGAAGGGGCAGTGCTGTAGCATCTGGGGTGGAACGAGGCAGGAAACTGAGGCCATTAGGCAGCTCTTCCTGAAGGCTGAGGGCTACAACCAGAGCTCAGAAGACCGGCTACCAAGCCTCTCAGGCTTGGAGGAAGGCCAGGTTTTAGTCTAGTAACTGACTCCTTTTGAAAAGGATCACTCTTTTTGAATAAATAGAAACCAGAATTTCACTCCTAGGTCCACAGAAGTCTGAACGTGACAGAAAGAAGGAAATGAAAAAGAATCCCTATACTACTGCAACTGAGGGATGTTCTACTTTCCTTCCCTAGAAGTCTCAAAACACAGGGTGGCAGTGTCTCTATAGGATGGTTATGGGGATGGGAGCCAGCCTGGGGGATGGGGGGTGCTCAGGCAAGCCGGGGACTCCTGCGGCTCTCTGGTTTTAGGAAGTTCTCTGCCTTCCCAAAGGTGTGTGCTGTTGAATGAGAATGAAGAGCGTGGGGAAGAATACTTAAGGACAGAAAGCTATGCTCATGTGTACCCCTTAAAAGAAACAGCAGAGAAATTAAAAACAATAAACACATTAAAAAGTTGTTCTGAAAATCCATATCAACTCCTTACAGACAATAGTAGATGTTAGGGTAGGGGATTGAGAAAAAATAAAGATACTTAGGAACAGTGTGGTTCTTTAAAAAAAAAAATGATGTTATTTAAAATATAATAATTTAACTTTTCTTTTTTAATAACAGTAATTTAACTTTCAAAATAATATACTTCTGGCGAATCACTTCTGCTGCCATTTGTAAATTTAGACTGCCCTAGTCTAAACATTTCTCTGTGCTTGCTTGTCACATTAGAGTTTAACCATAGATCTCCACATCTCACTGGACCAGAGACACAAGGAGGCCATTGTTCATGGCAAAGACACAGTAGCCTCTGCCCTCTACCCTCCATCAGAGCCCTCATTTTCCCCGCATTTCTTTAAATCCCTCTCACCTAGTTAATAGAACTTTGGGGCAGGAAGGGAGGCAGGGAGAGAGCCCTTCATCCCTCGTGGGCAGCATGAAGCTCTCTGCATATGCCTTGCGGGGTGTGTTATTCACTCTTTTATCCCTGATACCCAGTGCTTCCTGATCACTCTATTAGCTGCCTTGAGCTATAAGTGGCATTTTCTAGAGTTTTTTAAATTTTTATTTCATTCATGTAAGCTTTATTAGAGATTCTAATTGTAGATTGAGGGCTATACTCAGTCATCAGACTTAACAAATAATAATATGGGATGCCCAGTTAAAGCTTAATTTCAGATAAATAATGAATAATTTTTTTTAGTATAAGTGTGTCCCAAATATTGCAAGGAACATAATTCACTAAAAAATGATTTCTTCTTTATCTGAAATTGAAATTGAACTAGGAATCCTGTATTTTATCTGGCAATTCTAGCTCCAACACAGCTGCACTCAAAATGGTCTTTGTTTATTTGTCCCTAGTGAACATTCTTAGCCTGCCTTTTGGGGGAATGCATTACCCTCAGGTACAGTATTAGTGGGTTAAGGAATGATTTTTACTCTCAGATTGCTAACAGGGTCTTTGTCCTTGGTAAACAACCTTCACTGCAAGTATAACACTCATCCCACATGGAACAGAATCTCAAACAGCCTGTTCCCACTGCCTTTTCAGGTATCTCCGCCCATGTGTTAATTTAAGGAAACCAAGGCTTTTAGTTGGGAATCATTGTGTAAACAAATGTAAAGTCTGGAGTGATCTTTCATCTAAAAGTAATTATATCAGGGGACTTAATTCATTATTGCAAAATCCTAACTGGGGGTTCTTACTTAATTCATATCTCAGTATGTTGTTTTAAAATTCTCCTTTTGATCATAATAGTGGTTTAACAGCATAATGAATATAGGATCTCCCAAAATTGTGCCTAGTGAATGACTTAGGAAAGTAGCATAGGGGTAATGTATAATTTTATGAAAATTTTCTATTGGCCAAGTTAGTCTGAACAATTAAAAAAAGGTAAATCCTTTATTCCGTAAGAGTTTAGATATTTGATTAATATGCACTCTGGTTCTTTTTTTTTAATCACATATAATAAAGCATGGAGTATTTTATCATGGGAAATTTTGGGGCTAAGTAACAGGTTAAGCACATGAACCTAATTCTACTCTTACTAAACATCTTTAGCAATAAAGTTAAGAGATTTTTTAAAAAAAAGACATAAACACACAAGAATAAGGGAAACAGGAGTGAGGAAAATAACAACAATATATTGGGAGATGTAAAATAGTTAAATGGCAACTGACTCAGCAGAGCCCAGAAAGCTGAATTTTTAGCTGGTAGTACAGAAAAGTGAAGACCAACTTAATTTGTACCGTGGAATTCTCAAATGTCTCTGAACCTGTCAGTTCCCAGTGTCTAAGGATAATGAAAGGAAAGTCTTGAAAAAGAAAGATTGGATGAAAGAGCAGTAGGTTCCTGAAATGCCATCCTCACTCCAAGTCACTCAGAGGTTGCCTGTTCTCCATCTCAAAGTAAGTTTTCAAGTTGATTCTACGGAGACAGTGAAGGGTGGGTTGGGGAGGTGTGCACACTTGAGAACTCTACTACAGGGCTGTATACCCTACCCAAAATAAAGAAATCACTCTATGTATATTGACTACAAATGCTGAGAGCCTCCAAACCCAACCCTTTTGTTCCATTTAGTTTCCAGAAAACTAATGGTGTTTCATCTACGTAAGAGATTGAAATGTTCTTCTCTGATCACCAACCCAAGAGAAAGACCTGAAACTCTAACGTCAGGCTTCCCAAAGCAGTCTACACTGATCACACTGTATTTAACCTCAAAGTCAACACATCCATGTGCTCAGATCCTCCAGTCACCTTTTTAATCCTTCACTCCCCCCTCACGCCCCGCAGTTCTATTAAGAACAAGAGTTGCATTACTGTTCAAGGTTAAGGTACATGCAACATGATGATTTGGTTTACATATATTGTGAAATAATTCCTAGGTCAGCTAACATCTATCATCTCAAACAGATACAGTAAAAAGAAAAGAATGAAGAAGAGAATAAAGAAAAAAAATTCTCCTCGTGATGACAACTCCTAGGATTTACTCTCTTAACAACTGCTCTATATATTATACAGTAGGGTCAGGTATAGTCATCACCCTGTACATTACATCCCTAGTACTTACTTATGTTATAGCTGGAAATTTATACCTTTTGACCATCCTCCAATTCTCCTGCCTATGGTAACCACAAGTGTGATATCATTTTCTATGAGTTTGGTCTTTTTTTTTTTTTTTAAGATTCTACATATAAGTGAGATCATACAGTATTTGTCTTCCTCTGCCTGACTTACTTCACTTAGCATAATGACTTCAAGGTCCATTTGTATTATTGCAAATAGTAGGATTTTCTTACTTTTATGGCCGAATAATATTCCATTGTACATATATATATCACAATAACTTTATCCATGCATCCATCAATGAGCACTTAGGTTGCTTTTTGTTTTGGCTATTATTGTAAATACTGCTGCTATGAACACGGGAGTGCAGATATCTTTTCAAGTTACTATTTTTGTTATCTTTGCACAAATACCCAGAAGTGGAATTGCTGGACCATATGGCAGTTCTATTTTTAATTTTTGAAGGTCCTTTATACTGTTTCCACAGTGGCTGCACCAAGTTTCATTCCCACAGGGTTCCCCTTTCTCCTCATTTCTGCTATTGTCTTTTTATTTTTGTATTTGTTCTGTTACCGTTTAGTCCCCTTATACGTCCATCCCCCACCCCACGATCACCACACTGTTGTCCCTGTCCATGAGTCCTTTTTCCTTTCTGCTCAGTCCTTCCATTCCCTCCCTCCTCCCCCTTAGCTATCAGCCTGCTCTCTATCTATGAGTCTGTCTCTATTTTGCTTGTTAGTTCATTAAATTCTACATATGAGTGAAATCATGTGGCATTTGTCTTTCTCTGACCGGCTTATTTCACTTAGCATAATGTTCTCCAGGTCCATCCATACTGCTACAAAGGGTAAAAGTTTCTTCTTTTTAATGGCTGAGTAGTAGTCCATTGTGTAAATGTCCCGTAGTTGTTTTATCCACTCACCAATTGATGGACACTTGGGCTGCTTCCATATCTTGGAGATTGTAAATAATTCGGCAGTTAACGTAGGGGTGCTTAAGTTCTTTCAAATTAGTGTTTTATGTTCCTTCAGATATATTCCCAGAAGTGGGATCACTGGGTCAAAAGGTAGATCTGTTTTTAATTTTTTGAGGTATTTCTGCACTGCTTTCCACAGTGGCTACACCAGTCTGCATCCCCACCAACAGTCATTATCTTTTTAATGATGGCCATTCTAACAAGCATGAGGTGGTATCTCATTGTGGTTTTAATTTGCATTTCCCTAATGACTAGTAATGTAGAGCGTCTTTTCATATACCTGTTGTTTTTTCATATATCTACTTCTTATTATTTATTTTTCAATTAAAGCTTATATTCAATATTATTCTGTATTAATTTCAAGCGTACAACACAGTGGTTAACCAACCGTATATTTCAAGTTCATATATCTCCTTATATTTCAAGTTCATATATCTCTTTGGAGAAATGTCTATTTAGGTCCTTTTCCCATTTATTAATTTGGTTATTTTTTATTTTATTTTTATTTTTTGCTTACTGAGTTGTACGAGTTTTTTGCATGTTTTGGATTTTAACCCCTTAACAGGTATACAGTTTGCCAATATATTTTCCCTTCTGTAGTTTGTATTTTAACTTTATTAATGGTTTCTTTTGCTGTGCAGAAGCTTTTTAGTTTGATATGGCCCTACATGTTTATTTTTTATTTTGTTGTTTGTGCTTTAGGAGGCATATCCAAAAAATCATTACCAAGATCCATGTCAAGGAGTTTTTTTTCTATGAGTTCTTAAGTTCTACGTTTAAGTGTTTAATCCATTAATTTTTGTGAGTGGTATAATATATGGGCTTAGTTTCATTCTTTTACATGTGAGTAACCAATTACCCAGCACCGCTGAGGGTCTGTCTTTTCTCCACTGGGTATGCTTGGCTCCCTTGTCAAATGGTAATTGACTGTATATGCTCGTGTTTATTTCTGGCCCTTGATTCTATTTCATCACTTTATTTGTTGGTTTTTTTATGCCACTATCATGCTGTTTGGATAACTACAGCTTTATAGCCTAGCTTGTTGCCTCCAGCTTTGCCCTTGTTTCCCAGGATTGGCTTGGCTAGTCAGTATCTTGTTAATCCCTTAGTCTTAATAGTGGGCAGACCACCAAAGATGGCCAGATATTTTTGTAAAGCCTTTATGTAAAAGACAGAAGACAAAACACACTCATTGAAGGAAAACAAAATAACATAAGAGCAATTTGGATGAAACAAATTATTTTAGGACAAAAATTTATTAACTATAGACATAAAAAATCTAATCTGTTGTAACAGAAAAACAACAGTGATTGTTAGAAACCTGGGGTGAGGAGAGAAATGGACTGGAATAAAGCAGAAGGAAACTATGAGAGGATTATGAAAATGTCCTATATTTTGGTTATGGTGGTGGTGGCACAAGTGTATACTTTTGTGAAAGACCCATTAAGTACACTTAAAATGGCTGCATTTATTGTATGTAAATTATACTTCAATAATGTTGATTTAAAAATTCCCTGTTATTAATAACTAACATCCTTAAAAAGATAAGTTAATGCACCTGTGAAAGAAGAACAAGATGCTATTATATGAAGGTGGAGGTAAGGTATTAAGGAAAGAAAATCTCTTTGAAATTAGGAAGTTAAACTGAAAAAAAAACTAGATTGATAAAATCTCCAAAAAAATAGAGCAAGATATAACAAAATAGAAAAGAGAAGATAAAAAATAAAACAATTAAAAGACTTCCTTAGAAATGAATTCCAATATGCAAATAGTAGGAATTCTAGAAAGAGAGAACATTAGAAACAGAGAAGAAAATAAAAAATAATTCATGAAGACATCCTAGACCTGAAAGATGGGAATTGACAGTTTCGAAGGGTCTACGAAGTTCCCAACACGATAAAATTTGAACAATTTAAATAAGAATTGACCACACCAAGGACCATCATTGTGGGATTTTGGAATGTTAGAAGAAAAATAAAAGGCTCTGTAAAGTTTTTAGAGAGAAAAAGATCTTATGAAAAACAAATGATCTGGGGTAAAAATGAGTTTGGACTTAGTGAACAATATTGGAAGCAAGAATACAATGGATTAATAAGTACCTATAGAATTTCGCAGTAGACTTATTTTTAACCTAGAATCTATTTACTCAGCTCAACAATCAACATGAAGATAAGTTATAGACACTTTGCAAGATCTGATGAAAAACTCCCATCAACCATCTCTCAAGAAACTGTTGGAAGATGTGCCTCACTGAATAAGAGAAAGACCAAGAAAAAGGAATACAAGGAACAGAAAACAAGATACCCAAAATAGAGCTTAGTGGAAAAACAATCACCAGGAGTATGAAGAGGTATTCTAGGATTCCGGGTGTGCACCAGTTATGGAGGGCCAGACAGGGTGCTGAGACCAGTGGGAACATGTTCATCACAAAGTCATTTCTTCTCAATGTGAGGACAGAATGCTTGGTGAGACTGACCAGGATTCCTATCTATACTAACCTTCTTTTGACTGTGTCCTTATGAAAATTCTGCTCTTCTCTATTATATTTGCCCTGCTTCCCTACTTGTAGATACTCACAGCACTGCAAAAATTGTGCTTTGAACTTCTCATAAGAGATTGCCTCTGGTGATCTTAGAAACATAATATACAGACAAGCTTGTTTTTCATGCCAGAGTCTTGTCTGGTATTTCAAACCTGACCAGTACTTAAGGTCTGCCTATATCCTCACTATGGTGAGTACTGTGATTCCTGGGACTTGCTTGTGACCTTGCCCACTGGCTGTCTCAGAAGAGGTTCTTATAAATTGTCAGAAACTGAAACCAGACTACAGGCTTTCTCTGGAAGTTTCCTTCTGAGAGTGGCAATACTACCTTTCCTTACACAGCTGGATTTGAGCTTGCTACTCACTTTCTAAAAAGTAAACAGTTTATTGCTTAGGGTTGCATGTACATGTAGTAGAACTATAAAGTAGAGGCATGAAGAGCACAAAAGTGGAATCATAGCTACCTTTGAAAGGGAGGAAGGAGAAGGGTGTCAGGAGGGATATGCAGAAGGCTTCTAAGTAAGGTGATGTTCCATTACTTAACTTGGATAGAAAATACACAGTAACCTATTTTATGTATTATTTAAATTGTACATGTTTGTGTGTGTGTGTGTGTGTGTGTGTATGATACATTTCACAATTAACAACATATCCTATGGCAAACGTGTTAGGCTTTGAGAACTGACACACAAATGTTCAGCTCTGTTTTTCATCTTTCCAGATACCCTGTGGGCTTCTATAGATGTTGAAGCCTTACCTAGAAGAATCTCTACAAATCAAATTTCAGACATTTTACCCTCAAATACATTGACTTTTGAGTTTCAACATTTCAAAATTACTAAAGATTTATAACTCAATTTCAAATGATAAATAATATTCAAGCATACTTTTACTGTTTTTCAGGGGCTGTCATATTTTGTGACTATAAGCAAACAACATAGTAATTTAATTTTAATTGATCGAGCTACTTCTTGTTTCAGATTATAAAGGAATGTGCATAAGGGACCCATGGACAAAGACAATGGGGGGATTAAATGTGGGAGGTGGGGGGTGGGTAGCGCAGAGGAGAGTAATGGGGGAAAATGGGGACAACAATAAAATTGAACAACAGTAAAAAAAATAAAAATTAAAAAATTTTTAAAAATTAGAAAATGATAAATTCTCCAGGTATAACCTTCAATGACACTTTCCCCCCCAGAAAATCTTTACTGACTGTCAGACATAGACATATCTCAAGCACTCTTCCTAAGCAGTGGGAACTGAAAGGGAAGAGACTGCAGAGGGTATGGGAGAACCTCGATGAAACTGATGACATGTGAAATAGGAGAGACACATGAGGCATTATTAAATGATTAGCTTGAATATGGAAGGGCTAATGTAGCCTGGAGAATTGTGAGAAAATAGAGTTCCACGTCTTTATTGAGGAAATCAGGATTTATTAGTCTGGTTTCTGGACTCATTCAAAGCCCATACTTGTTAAATTTAGAAATTATTTCTCATAGGATTTCTCATAGGATCAAGAATATTCCAAGCCTAGGATCTATAAATATTTCACAAATTTCTATTTTGACTAAAATGTTTTCCCACACTACCAAAAGAATAAGTCTTTTATGAAAGAAAGCGTGTAACAGTATGCTATCTTTATTTCCTAATGTGGGAGATGGAAAATCAAGGACAATGTAATATGGAAACAGTCTATTCTAACGTAAGGTCTTCATTGTGGACTTGCTGCTTAAAAAGGCGTTGTTAAGGAGATATTAAGTAATGAAGTGATTTGAAAGCTCATCTCAAGTTTTTCACAAAACTTCTATAATTACAGCTCATCAGGAAGATGACAAGTGTTTAACTTTAAATGAATGCTAAAGCCTGGTCTACCTTAGATTTCTAGAAGCGGGTAAGCTCTTACTCAGGGCTGGCTTGCGTTCAGGAGGGCCAGCAGCCTACACATTCTCCTTGCACCCAAATTAGGAAACAGATATTTCCCATGTTAGCTTGGGACCAAAGACTTAATTTGAAAAGAGAATAAAAACAAAACAAAAACAAAAAGAAAACTACGAGCTAATTTTCTTGCCACATTACATACTGGGATTGAACAGACTAAAATTAGCTATAGCTAATTTCCAAGAGAGAGAGGAGTGCTTTTATGCTTCTCTAGATAATTTGGTTTCATGCTTCTTTTTGTGAGTACCTCCAAAATTTTAAGCTTGTGCGTGTATGTGTGTGTGAGAGAGAGAGAGAGAGAGAGCGCACATCTTGAAGCAAAGAAATGGCTATATCCCAACAATTACGTGCCGCATGGGGTCTACAGTCCTCTCACAATACTGTCAAGGGTAATTTTTGGACCCGTATATAATACTCAGCTTCTGGTTGGCTATATTGCTTGCTGCAATATTTATCCCATGGTCCTGTATTGAAGGTTTTTCCCTCTCTATTATATGCTATGCCCATTTAAAAAACTCGGTCTTTGGTTGATATTCTTAATGCTAAAAACCCTGTGGATAATAGTACATTTTACTTTTAGAAATGTTTATTTAAGGTATGCAAAAAGATACAACAAATAATACAATGAACACCAATGTACCCGCTACTGGGCTTAAATGAGTTAAAGTGTGTAGTTAAGAGTTTATTTTCAATATTTTATTACTATCTCACAATTTACTTATCCATCCTTCTGTTGAGGAATGCTTAGGTCAATTCCAACCTTTTTCTAGCATAAACAGTGCCCAAGAACACTTTTGTACTAGCTTCTTCATGCACATGTAAGAGAATAAGGCCCATGCCTACAACTGGTCAGAGATATGTGCACTTTCACCATTATTAGAAATTGACAAAGTGTGCTCTGAAGTGGTTGTAGCAATTTATATTCCCCAGGTTGTTGATTAACAGTTCTCTTTTTCAACATTATTAACGATTTTACTATAAGACTATGAATTTCACCAGCCTGATGGGTAACCAAAATCAATGTGCACATAAGATTTTGAAGTGTCAGCTGTGTTGTGTGAGGGTCTCAAGTGATGGTACTTTTGGCTTACTTGTAACTTAAGCACATGTTTTCTCTAACCACAAGTTATCAATATTTCTTTGACGCAGCTAAAGATTGATCCTAGAGAAACCTAAAAGCATAAGAGAACATTTCTACCATCTTTACGACTCTGCCTCTGTCCTCAAGTTCCAATCCTTAGTCCTTAGGAAGAGTGGTAGGAAGAAGTGGGTTGTATGGGCACCTACAGCACATTAGACAATGTCAGATCATGAGTCAGTGTGTGTCAGGGATATTCTTGGTGCTGCTATAACTTTTCTTCTACTGGGCAAATCATCTATCCATTCCTTGTAAAGTGGGAGAAGAATGTAGACATGATAACACATTAAATCAGATCTGATCTTTGAGAGACTGAAAGACTACATATAAATAGAATTTTTGATAATTACTGCAACTATGGCAACTTTATGAGTGTAGCTTTTATTTTAAATGCAATGAGACATGTAGAACTATCATCTAGTTAGTCTATTCAATAGGTATTTTAGAACCAAATATATGTAAACTACTAGTGGTATTCTCAGACTGTGGGGGCAGGAAGGGGGAAGAAAGAGAGGGGGGAAGAGAGAGAGAGAGGGAGGGAGAGGGAGAGAGAGAGAGAGAGAGAATCATGACCACAAATCTTTACAGAAGAGATAATGTGTAAAAAAAAAAATCTCAGCTAGACAAGAAAATGAAGAAGCAAAACACTGATTCATAAAGTGATTTTAGACTATGCTGAACTGAAAGATGGAAAAAAGTCAAAAATAAAATAAAATTCAAAGTTTTCCATCAAGTTTAATATGTTGTAACTAACTAGATGCCTGAGTTTAAATTAAATTTCAATCTCACCATTTCCTAGATGTGCAACCTTGTAGAAGTTAAATATACTCTCTAGGTCTCAGTTTTCTAACCAATAAAGTAGAAAAAATAACTGTGCCTCTTAGAATTATTATAATTAATACATAATACATGTAAAGTACTTTAAAAATATACTGGCATTCAATTAACACTCAATAAATGTTAGTGATTCTAGGGTCACTCATTAATATTGTATGGAGCAGAGGAAAGTTTCCCTTCATCTCCAGTGTGAGGATTTACCTTTACATTTCTTAATTTCATATGTAATCTGAAAACAAATATCACCTACAAAATCACGGTTTCAGTCACTTTCAGACTGTAATTTTCTGTATCTGTCTAAGACTTGGACTTCAGATTCATATTTGAATCATGTCTCAAACCACATTAAGCTTCTAATTTTGTTCTTTTTACAGATGTTAGAATATTTGTCCACTGTACATCATAGATGCTTTAATCTCTGCTCTACTTTCTGAGTCTTTTATATCTCATTTTGCCTCTGGGAATAGCATTGTCTATTTCCCTTTCAATATCACTGTTGAAGCTTTGTGTCTAACTGTTCTAAAAACTTAGTATCTTCACACTGGCTTCTTTGATTTTGAATGCTGTTATTGGAGGTATGAAGAAGATAAATATAAGATCCCTATTTCCTTTTCATATGGAAGTCTTGGGAGCTTCAACCTTGTGGCAGTTGCCAGCCATAGGCTTTTGTAAAGCCATCTCTGTGCTTTCATCAAACCCAGACCAGGCTGGCAAGTGAGGGAAGCAGCCACTGGCACAGCTCCTATGCCATCTTTTCTGTAGTTCTCCCGACTCTCTCCCTTCTTGGGCATGCCATCACCTTATTTGAGTGAGCGAGTGGGTAAGGGAAGAGAACAGAAGAATAATCTGAACTGTGAAGTAAGAAGTGAAAGGCTAGGGAAGTAATGTGAAGGTGAAAAAGAGAAAGAGTGCAGAAAGAAATCAACATTTATTTAAGATTCATTATACACCTGGCACTGTGCTAGATGCTTTACACGTTTGATTTCATTTCATTCTCTGTGTGTTGGGGAGGGACTGAGTTGTAGTGTGGGGACTCCTTCAGCAAGTACTTAGTGAGCTCTTTTTGGAAAGTAAATAAATATTTTGGATGCGGTAGAAGGTACACTCATGCATAGATATTTTGGAATACTGTTTCCCAGTTACTGGTAGGAACATTTAATAAAACTCTTGAATCCCAAACTATTTGTTTTTAAATACTACTACTACTATTACTAATAATAATAATAATAACAATTTGTTCTCACTTCAGATTTAACCACAAGTAATTACCCACACCCACTAATTCACTGTCAGTCTTTAAAAGAATTCAGCAAGTGTCTACAATGTGCAAAGGGGTATGTTAGACACTGCTGTAGGAACACACATTTATGGTACGTGGAAGTGCCAGAATCTATTTTACAAGTCTTATGATTTGTAGTTCTGCAAATAAAGTTAACTGTGTAGTCTGGGAAAAGCAACATTGAATAAATGGAACTTGACCAGGGTATTATTGATGATTGAATATGGGCAGGCAGAGAGGAGAGAGAAAAAGTCTTTCCAGGTAGACCGAGAAAAACCCAGTACCGAAGTCAGCGAAGCATGCTTTGGAAAGGCTAATTAAGAATCACTCAGGAAGAATGGTTATCTGTTACAATTTATGTCTAAAAATGTACCAAGTCCCAGACACAGCAATGCCCGTCATTGTTCTCTAAATGTGACTTTATAATGGTGGACACAGTACATATAATTTTTATTTACTGTGTGTAGAAAATATGCCTCTCTGAAGCAAAGGCTAGTGGGTCATGGGTCAAGTTGTGAGCTTCCTGTGAAGAAGGGTGAGTGCTTACACATCAATTTTAAACTAAGGAATATGGCTTCTGAAAGACAGTGGTTAGGTGTGTTTATTTTTCTGCTGCCTGATGGCTCCACCATGAAACTAAATGAAGAGTCTAATTGCTTGCTCCTGAATGGTTTTTTATTCGAATATTTTACTTTTATTTATTATGTATAAAATAATGTCATCTGTAAAAGTTATATTTTTGTTTCTTCCTTTCAAAATCTTTTTTGTTTTTTAAATCATTTTTATTGTTATTCTACTACAGTTATCTCAATTTTTCCTGTTTTACCCTCCTCTGCCCCGCCCCCCACAACTCCCACACTGTTGTCTATGTCCGTGGTGGAAAGAAGGGGAAGGGACTAGACAAAGAACATGTATGAGTGATCCCTGAATAGTTTCAAATCTCATTTTCAACCCATCTCAATTTCCTATAACCCAAAAATAATTCTTAAGAAAACAAAAGAAACCTATGCCAGTGGCTAAAAGGCATTCTTAAGCTACTCATTAATATTCCTTTGGGAGACATATTCAGAGGAGTGTCTGAAATATAATTGTGCTCCAAGAAAACTTAATTTTATTTTTGAGAAGTTCTTATGGAGATTATTTCCCACATCAAACACAGGATTTGGCACTTGATCAGAACTAAGGGCGATAGCTTACCTCACAAACACAACAGCCAAGACACAAGGACAGTTATAAATATGCTTCTTGGTGCTCCTTGGCAAGGAGAGGTTCCTGTGCTGCTTGGATGCAAGCCAAAGGGTGACTCCAGGCTGGCACGGTTTGGGGACAGGAAAGAGCAGTGGATTTTGCATCAGAAGACAGTGGGAGAATGTTGCTTGCTTCACAGCAGTGTGAAAATGCTGTGAAAACTATTAAGTGATAGACAATTGAAGTTTAATTTTATTGTGATTAAAAGGGACTCAAGTGAGCTGTACTCAAATTAACACTTACAGCACTTACTATGGCAACTATAGAATTTCTAGCATCTTTCGCCTCAGTCTGATGGACAAACTGCTGAGGGCTGAGAATCCAAAACAGCAGGGTTAAGAACTATTAATGGTTTCGCTACTTTGTGGAATTTTAAAACTATACTTGTTAGAGGACATAATTTATTAATAACTATATTATATCATTAGTGATTGATTTGTGAAACATAGTAGTTATTAGCAGGAATTATGTTCAGTCTGAGAGATAATATGCTCATACCCACACTGTTGAGACCCTGGGACTAGGCAAAGAGAAAGTGTCATATACACTCATGTGAGCAGTCATCAGCCCCTTCTGCTTTTGAGCATCATGGTTTCAAAAGGCAGGAACATGGAAGAATACGCATTTATGAGTCACTCGAAGCTAGTGTCCTAGTCATTGCCTTAATTACATGTATGATTGAGTTAAAGATCTCACTTACATGTAGCATCTAGTTAACAAAATAACCTGATGGGTAAAGTAGAACCAGAGGCACGGTAACATGGAACAGACCGACAGCTATAAGAGGGGTAGGGGGAGGTGGGGACTGGTTGAAAGAAGGCGAAGGGATTAACCAAAGAACATATATATGCATGACCCATGGACATGCACGAAGGTGTGGGGATTGTGTGAGGAAGTAGGGTAGGAGGCAGGGTGGAGGGGAGCATAGGGGTGAAAACTGGGGCAACTGTAATAGTATAAACAATAAAATATTTTTTTAAAGTGTTAATGGATTTGGGTCACAGCCTCCTTCCGTATTATCACATCTTAATGGAAATTGGAAAATGAATAGCAGGAAAGATTATTTTTTAAAAACAATAAAATATTATTTGGGTTTTTGTTGTTACTCTTGCCATGTGTGAGAGTATAATGACAAACTTACATACAATAGATCTTAAATAGCCTTTTGAATAACTCACAGCTTCTTTTTGGTCCAGATACTGCATGTTATGTAAATTAACTCTGAGCAACTGGTAAAAATGTTAACCATAAAAATTTAAGATATTGCTATTTCTATAAGAAATCATTGTGTAGTAGCCTTTTATGACAAAGGGTAATAGAACCTTTTCCTGAAGATACAGGCACATTGTGAAAGTGTGTTATGCACAGATATATTATTATGCATTGAATTATATAGCATGTATACTATGCTTTAGAGTTAAGTGTAAGTCAAATGCTAACAAAGGATATACACCATTCCAACAAGATCCAATTAATCTTAAATCTGCTGATTATAGTCTCATTTGTTAGGAAGATATTCCCACTGCATTAAATAAATGCATTGTTAAAGAATGTCTCCCCAGATAGATGAAAAAATCATTCATTAAGTTTCATGCACATCAATCTAAATGGAAGCTAATGTACTTGGTGTCAGTATCAGGTTTCCCACCCTTTCTCAGCCTTTTGTGGATGACATGTCACTTTGTGTGCCATCTCAACGTGTTTCAGTTTTTCCTGTTCCTCAGTGTAGCCCAGATACTGTCAATGTAGTCCAACTCCCCTCTCCTGAAGTTGGCACCGCAGCAGCCTGTAGCCAGTTTGTGTCACAGGGTGATTGACCAGAGAGAACAGGGGAAGAGGCCTAACTTTTGTGTTTGATGGTGCTCCTGCTCACCCGGGAATTACTGCGATGCCCATGTAAGGTACACTTGAGAACTGTTACTTATTTCTCTGTATACTAATATGGGAGTTTGGAGGCATCTGTATATTTTAGGAGGTATTCTTTTTCTTACCGATGTACATCAGTAATTATCAAATTGACAAGTGGAAAGTGCAGAATTGCATTACAGAATTGCAGGAACCTGGATGGCTTTCAGCACTATTTTTCTGATCTTCTCCACCATAGCCAGAGAGATCTGGAAAACTGGATCAGAGCTTTGGAGTTTCTCATGAAACTAGCTCCTTGCTTCACCTATGCTATAGCTGGAGAAGGTCCAGAGAGACCTATGAAGAGTCCTTTCTAACTTTTGAGATGTTGAAATTGACTCGGCAGTGAAGTTGTACACTGAATGAGGCTTGGCCCTAAAAGCATTTAAAACTCTTGCTGTCTTTGATCCTATATGCTCTTACCTGGCTGAGATTACTCTGCTAAACCTGGGTTCCCCTCAGAAAGTGCTGACTAAGGCAAGGGTTTTTGTAGGCAGAAAATTGATTTGGAGAATAAAACTAGGGAATGGAATGGAAGTAGGGGCTGCAAAGGAGACTGAAATAGAAGGAAGAAAAAAATCCATTTAGGAGTACATTCATGAGTGGTCTTGTGAGTTTTGTTCTACTAAAACCCTGAGAGGAGCTTTGCAGAATGCATCTCAGTATTTTCCATTCAAAGAATGAGGTTGTAACACCTGAGTGCTGGGCCCATTTCCCTAGGCATCCCTGGAGCCCTTCATTCCTAAAATATTCATGAATACACGGAGAGAAACTTAGGACCCTTAATATCCAATCTTAGAGCAATTCACTTGATTTCCTACATGTAAAGTAAAAAATGAAAAGATTTTTTTCAGCAGTTTGCTGTACAGGTATCAGATTATATCATGTTTCTATTATTTTTAATGTTGCTGTTGTTATTAGAATTAATTTAACTCTGGAATATATCTTAGGTATCTAATTTGACTCTTTTGTCTTTCAAATGAGAAATCATGACTCAGACAGGCAAAGTGAATATCTATAATCACATAGCAGTTTAGAGAAAAAGCTTATTGTATACTACAAGATTACTTGCTCCCTGTTTAAGCCTTATTCACCACACCTTCAAAACTGCAAAAAGCATTTGAAGACAAGTTTTATTTTAGCCACGTTAGATTCCTGAATTCCAGGACCCTTAGAGATGAGGTAGTCTGTCACTATATACAAGTAATAGTTGTTGCAAGAAGTCTTATTTTGGTAAGCATTCCTGCTCACCAGTATCCATTATCTTCAATTTCAGATACATGGGTGATTCTAATTCTCTACATGGCCATGTGACCACTTCTAGCCAATACAATGTGAATGGAAACAATATTTATAACTTCAAGGTCAAATTATTTGCCTGCACTTGAATCTCAAGCCTTCTCTTCCCCTGAAATATTGCCGGGGAAGTTCATGTGTTTGAAATGATGGCACCTTTAGACAGTGCAACCTCCATCACCTGGATTCCTTGAGACACCAATGTGAACAGTTTCCCTTCCATCCTGTGTTGTTACATGCCATTGAATTGGCTCTGACTCCTGATGACTCCGTGAGTGAGTGATGTCCACAATGACCTGTCTTTAACGGCCCTGCTGTACATATATCCCAACCTATACTGGGCAAGTAGTAGGCACAAGATACCAACCTTCATGAGTTTGAGGGGCTGTCATTATTTTAGCTTAACCAAGCCCATCCTAACTAATACATTTTTGGAAGAAGGTAATTATTCTATACTTTTTGAATCACGTTTGTCTTTTATTGATAGTTGATCCTATTCATATCAAATTTGGGTTCTCTTTAATGTGATGGTAGATAAATCTCTGTCAAATTTCCTAGCAATTCACTCTTCTATTAACAACAATTTTCCTCTCTGTGGTAGCCATGAGAATACACCTCACAGACCTCATAACTATAGGGAATGTAATTAACCAAGGACCCCCAGCTCTCGTGCATAAAATCAATCATCATGTTTGTTCAGAGACCATGTTCCCCATGGACTGCTCCCAACCTCTGACTAACTATGATAAGGATACTAGGGCAACCGTGTTCTTGGATGAACAGGGACTCCTCCAACAGCCAGTTTTGGCTCAGGGACTTCCTGATGATTGGGCCAAAATTCCCTGCCTTTCTAATCGAACGTGCTTGCTCTCCACCTTCCTTGTCACTCTCTTTCACTGAACCTCAGACCTCACCCGGCTTACCCACTCCCCTACTATTTTCCCTCACACAGGCATTTTCCTTCATAAAGATATTGCACACTTAATTCGGTTTTGGCATTTACTTTTTTAAGAACCCAGGCTTATACTCACTCCAGTTCAGGACTAAGATTTTCCCCAAAATATAAAATCTTTCTGGGCCTCCTTATCCAGTGATGAATTTACTATCTTAGAATTATTAATTTTCTTTAATTTCTAGCCAGAAATTTTTAAGCAAGAGAAATGTTTACAGAAAGGATCCAGAGTTTCTCAAAATATAGACCATGTGCCTCAGAACCAGCTATAGTGCTTGTTTAAGTTCATCTAGACTTCTAGGCATATCTGAGGCTGAGACTTAAAAACCTAAATATAAACTAGCTCCCCAAGTAGTTCTTATAGCTTGTTATGGAGAATCACTGATCAAGTTCACATAAAACTGAAACCCAGTGAAGGAAATAAAGAAATCCCAATTACTCAACCAATTAAAGTCAGAGTCCACCCTAAAACATAGATTTCAGATTCCAGTGTCAGCACATTACTAAGTACATGACATACCATATTATACATACTGCATCCCACAGCTAGAGAATTCCTGCTCTCAGATTTTTTTTGATAACTTAAGTAATCAGAACTTATAGGAAAGAATCTTTTACTCCTTTGGTACACACAACACATGTAATTGCCTTGAAAATTCTGACAGACATCTGGCCATTTTCAAAGACTTGGTCAAGGTGATAGCCAAGAGTTGTGAGCAATAAACTGAAGAGGTAATCATGACCACTTTTCCTGAGCCATAAACTAAAGATTCCATAGCAACTAATATGAATTAAAGAATAGCTGGAAAATTAAATGTATGGTAGTATTTTGGAGTAGACGTTTGAGTGATTGGTTGATTTGATGTTTATTTTAAATGTTTAACATAATGAGGTCATGAATAAGTTGGTCTCATTATTATAACCAATTTAATAACTAAATTAGATCTGGTGTGTACCGTTAATCAATCTAATAAAATCAATTGATGGTTTGTTTGATCTAAGTTAGTCACATTTATAAACGCTGTAAAAAAATAGCATATAAATTGAAAAGAATCTTGATAATTGAAGAAATAGTTCATTAAAGTCAAAGAAGAAACAGAAAAAGGGAAAAATTACCAGGAACAAAGCTACAGTTTATCAGAAACATTCATAAACAAAAGGTAAGAACCAAATTATAGGTTAGATGTACATATATATAGTGAAAAATACCTGGGAAGTCAAAATCTGTGTCAAACTTGAAATAAATATAATATATAACAACATAAATACCAAGTTCAAGTATGAGTAGTAAACCACAACTCCGATAAAAGTTAATACTTTGTAATTAACATTAGAGCAGCTCATGTTAATATTTGCTCAGTTGGCCTTCAAATTTGACAGGGGATAGTAAAAACATTCCATTACCAATGGGGAAAGGAAGAGGAATCTATAAGGAAAATGTAAATGTATATCCTAGAAAAGTAAAACACAAATCTGCTTTTATCATAAAGAAAATTCCAAAGGCTGGAATAGAAGCCCTTAAAGATAAAAGGACTTAAATCATAAAATGTTAGTTTATAAGAGTAGAAAATTTAACTCTGGCACAATGTTCTAGATAAGACCATAAATTCCATAGGATAAAAATCTTATCTGTTTTATTCACTATTAAATATTCATCACATATAACAGTGATGATAACATGTACTAATTGTTCAGATAATGATGAAATGGGTGAACAGACATGTTTTTAAAGTTGAAAGTCTAGGAGAGTTTAGGTGTTTCCCAGGACAAGGAGGAAAGGTTAAAAATAAAAATCAGTTCAAGTTTTTTTTTTAACATTTATGATTCTTTGGTATAAGTTTGTATCTTATGTCTAATGACGAATGGATGTGTTCAATGTTATTGCTCTAAAAACTTACCTTACTGGGCTCCATTATTCGATTCGTATAAGAATAAACAGAGAGGGAATAGTGAAGAGATGATGTAGAAATTTTTTTTCATTGAAAGGACATTCATGGATTTAGAAAATGTTAATTTCTGCAGAAAATTATTGCAACAACAGCAAGAGGATGGAGTCTGAAAGAACCAGACAATTTAAAAAAAATTTTATTAATAATTATCTTGTATCAGGGGGTTTTACCATGTTAATTAGCTGATTGTCTGAAGATAACTGCAGGAGACATGGGTTTAGGCCACAGCTAAAGTTGATTTTATTTTATTCATAATCATGTTTTAAATGTTAACCATAGATATTCTTTATCCCTAGCTTTTCTCCTATATATGTATATACATACACACTCACTGCAGCCTTCTTTCTCATACCCAACTAACACACTGTCTGTCGCTTACTGGGCATTTATAAATATTTTACTGTCTGAATTGAAAAATTAATTAAAAATAACCCATTTATAGAATCAGGATCTCTTTCTTTTAAGGATACCCAGGCTATAAAAATCACTTTGTAAAGAATGTATTCTTGGGGTGATTTTGGCCAGTCTCTATTTGATTACCTGATATTGTCAGGCCAATTAAAATGTATAACTACTGTAGCCTCATTCTGGGAATTCAGAGAATAAAATTAGGCCAAGACATCCAGAGAAGGGTGACATTTCTGTCATCTGGAAAATTGACACTGCACAGCCCTGGGCAAGAGAATGCCTTTCTCCACTTAATGTTTTCAGAGCAACCCAAACTTTATAACCTTTGAATTAACCTTGGCTAGGGTTCTTAATGTTTAGCATGTCAACCTGGAACTTATACTAGCATTTCTATTGGGAACTCCTACAGTGCATTGTGACTGGATTCCCAGTAAGTACCCTGTCTGTCTAAACACAGTGTCTGGCACAAATAATGCTCCTTATTTATTGCAAATCATAAGCATGTAATTCTGTAACATAACAATATCACACTCAAACATACCATATGACATTTTAGGTGAAATGTTCAAATTAAAACTGTAAATTATTACACCCATATTATTACCCTACCAAACACACTCAAGCAGGCATCACTTCTTTCAGACCCTGTATACTGTAACTATTACACAGAACATTAAAATAGGTAAGGAACAATTTGCTAAACTGAGTTTCTTTTCCAGATATCACTGTTTTATACTTAAAACAGGAGGAGAAGATTTTGCCCAACATATACTATATTATAATAATTCTAGTATTTATATCACAAATACTATTGCATTCAAATTAATGCTCTCTTTGCCTTCTTTATAATTAAAAAGTTTGACCAACAGCAAGGAAGGACAACCCCCCCCCCCCCAACAATTCTTCCTTTCAGTCCATGGCATAAGAGTTGAATAATAAAATAATATTTTGTTAATTTAATTTCTTATTTTTTCTGTCTTAACATAACAAAATCAAAATTGCAATGCATTCCACTGAAGAAACATTCTTTAGATAATATTTAGTAATTTCTTAGGAATTTTCTACATAAATATCTTTTATTGAAATCTTGAAAACAAAATCGAAGTCAAATATCTTCTTAGTTTTTTTCTACTGTAGCTCAAAGACTTAACTGGTCCCATTTCACCTTATTCTGCCTTGGTAGTATATTCTGCTTCCAGTACTTGGCTTTTTTTTTTTTTTTTTTTTTTTACTTTACTGGCTGTTTGTTCTTCAATGGAAATATTTTCCCTGCACTTTGCAACTAACAATCTTTTAAAAATAATTAATTCCAATTTCTTGGACATTTCAGTTTTATTGTATCTTAAGAGCATTATATTTTCGATTCCTACTCAGCCCTATTTCCATATTGTACTAGTTACTTAATAGCAGCTGATAGAAATTACAGTGACAGCGGAATCTGAATACTGGATTAAGAAAATATACCGAGTTTACTAAAGCCCATTCAGTCTAATCTAGAGAGCTTTTATTTTTGTGATCCACAAGTATTAAATTCTATGTTAACTTCATCTAAGAGTCAGCATAAATGAGGACAGAATTATTGTGTGGTTAATTTTTAAAGAAAAGTATCAATAATTAGTTGCTTTTATTGTATTAGTGCTTCCCATAAATATATTGTTTAGATGTTACTCCCACAGAAGTGAACTTTTCCATGGATGCTAAATAGCCAGAAGAAGTTAGGAGGAATGTTTCAGTTACAATATGTCACCCTTGTGTAAATATAAAGTAAAGATGGGTTAAAAACTCTTACATACAAATTCAAACGGTAAATAGTGGTGCAGGCTTTTCACCTTGGACAGCATCCCTTGGACATGAGAAGCTCTTTTAATTGGTTTGCTTCAGTTATTTTTTAATAGAGCAAATGGTTTTTAAAATAGAAAAAATGTTTCAATATGTATTTCATATTATATTTACTCAGAAATTGGTTTTAAACTTATTATAATAACTATTAGGAATATGGTAAAATGTCACTGTGTTCATTCTCTCCTGAGTAAAATATGAATTTACTTAGAAGCTGAAATTAAACACAAAGGAAAATAATATTTTAATGTTTTAAAAGAATGTTTTGAATGAAAATATAAATGTTCTAGCAATTTTCTTTATTTCATTTAGGCCATAAATTTGCACATTCACTCTTTGAGGAACTCTCTTTCGGAAGACAAATATACTTGCAGTTATATGGAATTTTACATATATAGCCAAATATTTAACTTAGTTTAATATTTACTCAAGTCTTTTTGTATTATAACAAATTATAAATCATAATTTTTAAATATTAGCTTAATATTCTTAGCAACCTCACAACCTCATATTCTTGTAAGAATTTCAATTTTAAAACTAAGCTTAAAATGAGTGATATTAGATAGTTATTTCATTCTGGCACCATAATATAAACAGAGTTTTATTTTTACAGGATTTATTTAACAACCACATTATTAATAGGATCTTTTATTACATTAGCACTGATATCTTCAACAATAATCTTCATGGCAAAATTTTTTTAGAAATAGGCTGTCATTTTGAAATTCACAACATTGAATTAATACAACTGCACATATTTTTATTCATTATACATCCTATAATACATAAAAATTAAAAAAGATTTTATCTTTTAAAAAATCTCCATTTTATTTGAGAAAAGATTGTATACTGAAAAACTCATTTTTAAGCACATGAAACTTTCTGTGAGCGCGCCTGTGCTGCGGCCATATCTACTCGCTTCTATGCAGAGCGGGTTCTTCGCTAAAGAGGACTTTGCAATTTGAGGGGGGAGAAAAGGGGCAGAAATATAACTACAGAAATAATTTGACAGAAGGAAAACTGTAAAACATTAACTTTTCACTTTCCTCTGAATAGAAGGAGATTATCCAAGGAGTGCTCAAAATTAAAATCGGATGGCCCCTTCAGAAGTACAATATGATGAGAGCTTTTAAATTTCACAGATTAAATGTTTCTAAGAGCTTATTGTTTTCATCGTTTATTGCAACTCAGTGCCATCTGGCTTTTGTAACTGATGTCCTGCCTCTTACCGGTAGCAGAGGGCGCTCTGGTATTGTTGACACCAGATACCTCCTGGTGCATTGCGCTAGCATCTTGTTCCCAGGATGGAAACATACTATTTCCCTGGAGGGTTGTCCTTGAGTATCTGAAAGGGTCAAGCTGTTCCTAAGTTATTCTGAGAAGCTTTAATTTCAGACCACTAAATGAAAGTTGTGATTGTCAAAGGGCTCCCACGGCATGCCTCACCGAAAATCTCCAATTACGAAGCATTGATTGATTTATTGCAAAAAATGCTGAGCATAGAATTTCATAGCAGGGAAACTGGCAATGCACGTTACAGCAGATGATTATTTTTAAGAGAAATAGAAAATAGTCTTTTAAAAATCTGGAAATATTACGAATCAATAACCACTCTAGATTTAATCATGGCAAATAGATTACTGAATTGTATTCCCTTATCTCAGTCGGTGGTATTTTTAACTTCTCCCTTTCACAGTATGTATTTTATTTCTGTTTAGAAAGTGATTTTTAAAACTGATTAAGCTTTCTGGAGGATGAGTTTAGGCTGTCCTAAAGAGAGGCATTAGGGTGAGGGAGATTAGGTGTGTTTTTATTATGTAACATGAATTAGAACTCTATTCAGGTGAAGTATTTTACAGCTTTGGATCTTGTTCCTTCATGAGCTAGCTGAGGGGGTGTAGATGCAGGGGATCAACACAGTTTCATGAATACTGGAAGGAAACCAAGGCTTTCATGCTAACTTGTAATGCTTTAAACCCATTTCAATGTCCGTTGACTGCTCTTAATGGGCACATGAAGAATATTCCCCCAACCTTTTCCTTTTATCATTTGACTAGTCCCTTTTTCACCAGTGTGTTTTACCTACCATTGTATAAATACCATTGTATAAAATGAAATATAAACCTAAGTCATCAATGTATATAAAAAACCAAACTCGCAGAGCTCTAAAATCAGAAGACAAATAAAATACACTCTGAGGGATGGGGGAAGGGTATATCTGGCTGAGGATATTGTGCTTGGTTGTTTTATTTTATGAATCCTTCCTCATATCTCCGGCACTCAGGTATAAAAGAACAAATCTGATAAAATGTATGACCCATTTATGGTCCATTTCTATGCCTGGGTCAAATTGGTTTTGTGCCTCAATTGCCCAGTCTAGATTGTTTTGTCTATTCCTAATTTTAACATTGTTTACAGTTTGTGGATTTATAAACTAATACAGGCAAATACATAGTACTTTTGTTTGAGAGCCCAGGCTGGTTACAAATTGGCTGTTGTTCTCTCTCTCTCTCTCTCTCTCTCTCTCTCTCTCGCTCTCGCTCTCGCTCTCACTCTCTCTCTCCCCCACCTCTCTTCTTTCATTCATTGTTTAGCTAGGAGATTTAAATTTTATTGTTTATATGCTACAGCACTATCACTATTTAGGACAATGGAGTATGCTGAGATATTTAAAGATGTATTGAATATATTGACACAGACCCATAGGACCCTAGGCTCCTAAAGCAAATCTTCATTGCCTGGGATTTAGTAAACCGCCCTGACTTGCTCTACCTGCCAGAGCTATGAGGATGCTGCTGTGGTTGGTTTTTCCGCAGTGCGGGTTTCAGGCCTCCTGGCCTCGCTGTGCTTCCTGCTGGCGAGAATCGTGAAGCAAGCTTCGGACGTGCCTAGCAAGGCTGCCCTGGGGCAGCCTGGCCAGAGGCAGCAGGCTAGGTAGGTGGGCTCCTGTTGGGTCTCACCTAGTCAGTCCCCATCTCATTTCCTTCTGATGCGTCTTGAGGCCCACAATTGAGTCCGTCTTGAGTCCCTTTCGTGAAATCACCAGCGTTGTTAAACTATGTAGCTGAGGACCTTACATTCGTGTGTTTTAAAGTAGATGGCTTAAGAGGAAAAAAAATGGCGACTTCATTCTTCTTGCAAGTCCTGCCCTTCGCTTAGATTCGGGTTTTAGCCTAAAAACTGAAATTGTTTCCCAATGCATACACTAACCGTATATGCATAACTACGTAAAGTTGGAAAAGCACACGCCAAGTGTGGCAACAGCTAGAGTGGACTTTTTCGGTAAATATTAGGTTTAGTTGTATGCATCATTTCCCTCCTTTTAATTTTTCTTTCGCAAGCTACCTAATATCCTGTTACATTTTGGGGGCAGTAGCAGGACGGTCCTATTGCGTTTGGTGAAATTACATAGAAGAGGGCCGTGGTCAGCACCGCGGACAGCGGCAGGCGCGGAGGGCGCGGCCACTTCAGTGGATCCTTCTTAGCTCCTCTCCTTTGTTCGTGGCCCCTGCAGGCCATGGCAGAACAAAGACTTCTATCAAGGCTCGCTTTCCCAGCCCTGGTTTGTCTTTGGCTCTAAAGCAGTGGTGCAAACTACTGTCTTAACAGAGTCCACCTCATTGGCTTTCAAATAAAATAATTTACCAAGTCCTTCTAAAGTTACTTGTCCTCCTTTGACTGATTTGGCCATTGCGACTATGACGAACCAAGGAAATTATCTTGGCTTTTTAAAGCCAGGGTAGGCCCACGTGAGACTGGGAATAGAAAGAGAAAGTGGTGGTGGTGGTTGGGAGGTGGTGGTTGTGAGCTTCCCCAAGGAGCAGAGCCGGTTGAGGTTTCTTGCGCAATGTGGTTAGGACGCCACTTAATGTTATTATCCTCTTTCTCGATGGTTCTGTTACCGCAGCTTGGCCCAGGATCACAAACAATCATACTACCCGCTCTTAAAAAGAATCACTGCTTTCTAAACGCTTAAACTCTCTAGAATACTTGCACAAACGGGAACTCCTGCTCTCCTGACAGCTGTCACTGAAGCTCCCCTCAAATCCCCCTCGGGGATTTGAGTGCGGATTTCCGAGCTCTTACTGAGAACTGTGACCCTTTTGCTTGCGGAACACTAGGTTGGTTCTGGAATCAATCTGAGGGTCTCTATCCGCCAAGGATGGGTTTGTTCTGCCACCCCTCAAATCCCTTTTCTGTTTCCTTTTCCCCTCTCATATCCTGAGACGTTCTGGTGTCCTTCAAGTGCAGCCGTAGGCTCCGCTCTTGGCATTCACCGCGTGCCTTAATTGTATGACATTAAATCAAGGTCCGCTGTGAACACGGAGGGCAGAGTCTGATCTTGATCCGGAAAGTAACTGACCCCCTGCGAATACCACACGTCTCCTCCTGCCCTTCCCCCTCCCTGGAGCTCTGGGTCCCCACGACTCCGCCAGGGTCATAACTCAGAAGCCCGGCTCCTGTCTCCGCTCGCCTCCTGCCACAGCTGCCAGAGAGAGCCGCTGCTAATTAGACTGTCCGGTAGAAGAGTAGACGATGCATGTCTGCGTATACATATGCATATATCCGCATGCCATTTACAGCACACTTAAAAACATACATACGCCTAAGAATCTAGTTTTCAAATGACGGCGTGGATCGAAGTTAATTACCCCTCTGGTACAGATCTAATTTCTCAATCGTGTTATTTCGCCGAAGACAATTAACCGGGTTGGTATGCCCGGCATCTCTTCTCAGTCACTTGTAAGGAATGGCAGGTTTTAAGGACCGCGCTGGCATGTTCTGCTGAAGAAAGCCTTGCCAATCATTTCCTGCTGTGGGGATGAGATCTAGCACATAAAGGGGAAGATAACCATACGTGTGTGTATGTAAGATAAACACGCAGATATGCCTAGTCTCTATGTCCTCTGATAACGTTACCGCGGTTTTGGTCGGGAGATTTGGGGAAGAGAGGAGAGTCCAAGGGCGGTCTAGGTCATTTTTCTTTGTAATGCGGAAAAATTAACTCAACCGCACCTGCCTAGTCCCAAGAGAGCTGGGCGGCCCATCTGGTATGGCTACAGCTTTACTGCAGAGAGAAAAGGCTGCTCGCTAAGGCTTCCCCACTGCTGGGGAGCGCGGACCCGAAGGTTGGGGCCGGCTCGGGGTTCTGGTTCAGAGCAGCGCAGCGGACGCGCACTCCTCAGACTGCGGCCAGATTCTGGAGGCTGGAGGAACCTGGGCCGGGCGGAGGGAGGGCGAGTTGGAGAGAGGAAGGGGTGAGGGGAGTTGACCTCTACGGGTGGAGCCCTCTGCGCAGCGGGTGGGAGGCGGCGACCGCTGCGGCTCTTTTCGCGGCGTCCCCTACGGCGCGGTCGGCCCCGAGGGAAAGGCCCGCTGCGGTCCCAGGGTCCGAGGAAGGGGGGATATTCTCCGCCACCGCGGCCTGAGGGCGGCGTAGAGCTGGCTGCGGCTGGTGAGAGAGCCTAGAGCTGGTCTAGCTCTGAGACCCCAGAACACGCCCCTGAAAAATAGAATCAGAGCAGCATTAGAAAGGGAGGCAGGAGGGAGGAGCAGGAGGCTGGGGAGAAGGCATAGGAGGCGGGAGGGAGCAGGAGAGAGAGAAAAGGTGACAGGAGGACGGGACCCCAGATGGCGGGCCTCGACCTCGGTTCCCAAGCTCCAGCCAGGCGCGGAGGGACCCACCTCGCGTGGTACCGGGGAGCACAGCCCAGGGGGCGGTGCGGTGGCTGTGCTCGCAGGTCCCGGCTGCGGAAACCGCGAAGTGGGGGCCGGACGCTGCGGCAGCACCGCCACCAGAGAAAAGGTTTTGCGAGCGGGAACCGTCAAAACGCGTCCGCAGATGGTCCTCCTGTGCAGTCCGGCCGTTCCCGCACCCTGTGCCCCCTTTCCCCCGCCTCACCCCTTCATACCACACTCCAGATCCACACTCCCAACCCCTTCTTGGCTTAGGACCCTGCAAACTGCAAGACCAGCGAGTCTCAGCAAGAAAATCGAAACGATCGATAAGAGAAAGAATTACATATACACACAGCCTACCTACTAACCCTGCTCAAACCTGCAGAAGACCAAAGTGCTTTCAATCGCTGCTCAGCGCGTTCACGGAGGAAAGAGGAGGGTGAGAGGCTTCCGTGGTATAAGGTGCTCTAGGGTGGGAGGTGGGGATGGGGAGGGGTGGGTCGGAGCGGTCCAGTCTTTCCCCCTCGCTTGCTGATCCAGAATTAGGGATTAATGGCTCGCTCCAGCCAAACAAATAAGGCATCTGCCTTCAGCACAAGAGGATTACACGGGCTGCTGACGTCACCAGTCAGACAGATGTTGGCTCCCAAAGTCCTGAGCAGCTCGCTGTGTCCTTGAAACCAAAGAGCCGCAGAAGGCGCTCAGCCCCCAAGAGCTGCGCCTGGCTACAGCAAAGGGCGAGCGCCCTGCCCTTGCCTACTTCCTACCCCCAAGGTGCTAGTACAGGGACGCAAGACAGTCCCTAAGACATCGAGTCCCCAGTCTCTCCAGCCCTTCCCTCACAGCCCTACAGTCAATGCTTAGGCTCGCTCATGGCAAGCCAAAGTCAGCATTCTTAGTTACCTCTCCCTAAAATGGAGACAGAAGCCAACCCCGTCTGGACATCTCATCTAGATCCCTAATTCTAAGCTCTTGGACCCTTGTTCACTCACACATGGTTGGCCAAATAACAGCAAAATTAGCACCTTAGGCCGACATAGCCCACGCTCCAGATGAGGAACGGCCTCTTAATTATGTGAGCAAGCAACAGAAATAGGGCTTATCTGCTTCCCCTCTTCTTGCCCTGCATCAACCCTTTCCCCAGACCAAGGTTTAGTTTATGTTTAATCTCATCACAAATGCCATTCTGGACGAATGTGCCTTTCTAAACAATGACTCCCAACCACCGAACTCTGCGTCCCAACCAGAGCCTTAGGCCACCACTCTTGTGAGTCATGGGGACCTCACCATGGTCCTGATCATTGCATTTTCTCTGCAAGTAATTTGAAGGGTTTTTTTTTTGGGGGGGGGGGATGTGTGTGTGTGTGTGTGTGTGTGTGTGTGTGTGTCCAAAACATATCTAGCATCTAATGTTATGAATCTGTACAGTCAGATAACTGTCGTTTCATTCTATAGCCAAATCCAATGAATAAAGGTAAATTAATCAGTACACAGACCATAAACCCCCTGTAATTTAATGTTGTTTCAAAATTTAATTTTAAATACAAACTCCTCTAATTTCTTGAACCAGCATATTATTCTTGCCTTATATAATTCCCCAGGCCTTTAAAGTCACGCTGAATTCAGGCTATGAAGAAAACCAAATATAAACGAAATTGGAAATTTAAATGAACAACATTGAACATGCTATGTAAGCCAAAAATGAAATGCTTTTAAATGAAGTTCAACTCTATAAAGGTATAAAGGTAATTCAAA
Source organism: Mormoops blainvillei (assembly GCA_004026545.1). Lineage (NCBI taxonomy): Eukaryota > Metazoa > Chordata > Mammalia > Chiroptera > Mormoopidae > Mormoops > Mormoops blainvillei. The sequence goes on from PVJD01000172.1 coordinate 543,729, forward strand.
CAACATAAGAAACAAAATAAATTGATCTCTGACACAGAACCATAATGAAGCAATCTTGTGCCCCAAATCTCTCTCTCTCTCTTTCTCCATATATATGTATATATGTACATATATATGTATACATGTATATACACATATATACACATATGTATATATATATTCTGCGATTTTTTTAGGAAAAAAAAACGTTTGCCCACCACATTGTGCTGTTATAGACTGCAATGCCTAAACAGCAGGAGTAGCTCGATTATATCTCTATTCATATTATTCCTGTCTATCAAAATGGCATTTAATTTTTCCAATTCTATGCATTTAGAAGTTCAGTCACTGATAAAAATCAATTTAATTTGCTCTAGTGTCATTCAGCTAATGCCAGCCTAAAATAGTCAAATTTCTCTACCCTCACTCTGCTTTGAGGCCTTATAAGAAACAGCCCACATCTTAAATGGATGGATTTAAATTTGTTATTTATCAGTAACAAAGGGTAAACCTCATCTTATTTTAAGTGGCAAAGAACATATACTATTTGAGACAGGATATATAAATCCTTGGGTTTATTTTTTGTGAAACTTGGTTTGAATAAGTTTGAAATGCCACACTTTAAAGGAGGCTGATTCCTTCTAAAAATCAGAAGGATTGTTTTTTTGCCTCCTAATATGTTTTGAATGTAAACTTTCATTTTGCTCCCACAAAATTTTACGAGTCCCTTTTGCTCAGTGATTTAATATTAGTTCGCTGTCCATGGTTTTGATCCACATGAAGGGAGATGCTAATGGTGCATTTTGAAAAATATGAATCACAATGTTTTTGCACCAATTTGATGCCCTGACATTTTAAGATAATGTCAAAGGGGGCATGTCTATAGGCTTTATATTTTTTCTCCCATTCTACTTATTTTCATTTTTCTATATTTGCCACCAAATTGAGAGGGCAGGAAGCAGATGAGGAAAGTTTGCATTTCATTATTTTTGAGTTAACAAAAATCACCATCCCATTTAGGGTTTGAAAGAATTATAGTAAATAGAAAATAGTATTTTAAATATATATATATATATATGTATGATACATACAGCTTTCAAAAAGTCACATAGACATTCTTGTATAGGCATTCTTGTTCATTTTTATAGTTTAACAAGTGCAGAAATTTTTACAAAAATGATAAATTAATAAAAAAAAGACTAACAATAAACTTCTCACCTCTCTGTCCATAGACAGATAGATAGATATAGGTAGATAGATATCACCAAATACATGCACACATACATAGACACTGAGAGCATTAAACTTGAATCCGTTCTCTAACACCTTATTTTTTCTAGTGAAGCAAAAGAGGCATATGCCATACTATTTAAGGCTACTTAATAATTCCTTCTGTCCAAACAACGTTTCACCTTCCTTAAAAAATAAAACCCCAAAAAACAAAAGACTGATCAAGTGGAGTAACATGTAACCTCTCCTGGGTTTCCTCCAGTGGGTGAAAGAATAAAGAAAAAACTTTCCTTCTCCCTCAAGACATTTGTATTTCGTCTTTTATTTCTCCCTTCAGATTGTTAGGAAAAGTATGTTATTTATATACGTGCACATAAACACATATAAACAGACAGGTATTGCCCTAATCCTTGAGATCCGCTGCGGATCTTGGAATGGCACGGACCTGCAGACATTGGTCATATTCTTGTGTGATACAAGTATCCCAACGGTAAGAAAGCAGGCTCTCACCCAAACTAAGGTCGGTACCCTCGCCGGGCCAACGGGGCCAAACTTCAGTGATTCACACTTTTCTGGGCACGAGAAAGCTACATTGCAATGAAGTGCTTAGAACTTGGGAAATTCCTGGTACCGGAAGAAAATGGCCTAAACACAATAGAACTCGCCATTTTCTCCTTGGGAAGCACAAAGCGCTTGGCGCTGCCCGGCACACAAAGAAAGCGTGGGCCCGCGGAATTCTTGCACATTTTTAAAGAGACCAGAAAATACCTCCCCAGAAGCACAATTTCTCCCGCCTGGGCGCTCGGAGAGACACTCTCCCACCCTCTTTCAGCCCTTGTCGCAAGAAGATTCTTTATTTGAGATGTAGATTTGAAAACAAACAAACAAACAAAAACAACAACGAAGGCGCGATGCTAATGAGAGAGCTATCCCAGCCGAGACTGAGCCCGGCAAACCAAGGAGGCCAACCCGTTGTGGCCCCGGACTCCATTCTAGGCCAGGGGTACTTGCATCTCCTCCCTCCTCCTGGGGTCTCTCCTTCCAAATCATCCCATCTCCCCTGCACGTCTGGGAGTCCCGGAGCATAGGATTCTCCGTGACCCAATTTCCATCCAGTGCCTGGGACCAACCTTGCAGCCCGGTGCCGGGCGGGAGGCTCTCAAGGATGGTTGCAAGGCGGGAACCCCTTGACTCGGCGCCTCCCGCCGTCCCCCGCCCTCTGCTCCGAGTCACCGCATCCAAGACAGCCAGTGCCCTGTTCTGCACGCCCACAACGGGCGACACTCTTCACCCGCTCACGTGCAGAAAGTGCAAGCTTTGAGGAAGCCCCTGTGAATAACAACAACCCAACTCAGCCGGCGCCCCACTCACAAAGCGAACACTCCCAACCAGCCAGCGACACAGAGCCCGGCGAACGCAAGAAAAGATAATACTTACAGCCGGTGCGCGTTTGGGTAATCCGCGTCTCAGCCCGTTAGGTTTGTTTGTTTGAAAAATATATACCTGTCTCTATATGTTTGATTTTGTACATCTTCCACCGTTGAGAATGAAGGAAACAAAAATCTTGTCGCCTAGCGGGAATGGGGGAGGGGGTTGGAGATTTTCATTGTCTACGCTTTGCACACGCAGCCCAAGGAAAGACGCTCATTGCCGTGTGGGGCTCCTTCTACTTTCTGCTTGAAATTCAGAAGCTTTCAGCGCAGTAAAGCGGGGTTTGGTCTCCCTCCCTAACTCCCTCCCTCTGCTTTTTCCTCTCTCTTCCTCTCTCTCTTCCTCTCTCTCTCTCTCCCCTCTCTCTCCTACTTTTCCCTCTCCCCTCCCTCACTCTTCTCCAGCCAGAAATCTCTCATCCTCCCTCTCTCTCTCTCTCTCTCTCTCTCCCCCCCCCCCCTCTCTCTCTCCAGCTTTTTTTTCAAAAGAGGGCAGGTCGCTTCCTGCATCCCAATGAGTTAAATCAGTCACTTACTTCTCATGCATCAGCAGCCTCTTTAACAACCCGAGGGCTGCAGGCACAAAAGAGCATTTAGCTGCCTCCAATTTGTGTAGAAGGCCTGTCCTTAATTTGTTTTTGGAATATAATTAAATCAAGTATTTCACGTAATATAAAAATACCAAGTTCCCAACTTTAGCGAATGAACTGCTAATGGTAACCTTCGAAAATATATCCCCCTTTCTGGTATGTGTCCTTAGATAGGGCCTTGAATGGCCCAGAAATAGTGAGGCCAGAGGTTTGAGCCCAAATCTACCCGCCCCGCTCCACACGTCAAGGTCACAGTCATATGATTCCCCCATTGATTTAAAATGGAGCCTTTTATTTTATTTTTTTTAACCAACCTTTCACCTTGGAAAGGAATTGAGTCTTTTTGTGGTATGGGAAGATCTGAAGGATTAAATAAATAAATAAATGCATCCTTATCTGAAATACACACGTAAGCAGACCCGACAGTGATCAGACGTTGGAATGGGTGGGGGAAGGCTGACATACCATGTGAGAGTGTGTTTTCATCCTCCCCTCCTTGCCTGGCGAATTCTGAGGTCTCTTGGTTTTGCTCGGGTTTCTTCCGGTGACTGAGTGGGCCTTACCCGCCGACAGGACCGGCGCCTTCTGTGTGTGTGTGTGTGTGTGTGTGTGTGTATGTGTTGCGCTCTCAGAGAGCCTCTGAGGGGTCCCGAGCCTCGTGGACACCGCCCAATGGTCGGGGGTAGTGTGTATGGCTCCCCCTCCTCCAAAGGCTGGTGCACAAAGAGCAACTCTGCCTTCCTGCAGTTTCTCTTTGAGAAAAAGAACCCCAGGCCCGGCCATTGTTCTTCCTCAACGAAGGGGGTTGAGGGTGACAACAGAGACCTCCTCTTACCCACATTCACCACCCACTTCCTCCTTCACCCCACCCAAAACCACTGCTGGGGAGAAATTTGGGAATATGTTCTTGTTCCTGAGACTCTTTGGGGGATCATGGAATCCGATATCATAATTTCTTGGTTATCCTCTTTGTATTTCCTTCAGCCATAGTCCGTTACGTCGTCAGCCCCCTAATTCCCATTTTCTGGGTCTTGCAAGTGCCTGTTCAGAAACACTGTATTTGGGTACCAGAGGGGTTAGGACTGCAGATAACCACATTTAGTTCCATCGAAAGGGAATGAAAAAATATACCTCTTCATGTCCTGCCTCTGAATATTTGCTCTTATACCCTAAATCACCCTGGGGTTTTGAGTAAGGCCATGTTTCACCTTGAACATTTATCAAACCGGACTCTGCAGCCTCTGCTACCGCAAGAGGACGCACAGGCCGCTAGCACCCTGCTGACATCTGCTTCAAGGAGCCGACAATACCTCCAACAGGGTATTTGCAAAAAGTGGAAACCAAAAATGAAAAGGATGTTTTTTGAAAAATACTATATATAAAATATATATGTAATATTCACACACATATATATTTATTCCCCAAATGCTCAGTTTTGGGGCATAAATTATCTAAGATTTAACAACATCTCTGCGGCTGAGCCCAGACCGAAGGCCTCCCTGCTCGGGTGTTTTATTAGCGGCGAGAGACAACGCTCTCTTCGGAGGCACCAAAAGGAATGTACTTCGTCCCCTTGCCCTTTATCCTTCACCGGATGATGCTCATTCTATCCGTTTCCAGTTTATTGACCTGGGATGTGGGACTGTTAAAGATCGGAACGTCTTGCCAAAGGCTGAGGGGAGGCAAGGTCACGCGGTGCGCATCGTATCCGGCCGCCCGGAAGGTGCTGCTCTGTGCTCTGGTTCGCCAGAAGGGCCTACTCTGTGGGGTGACGACTTCTGACGACCCCGGGTGGGCCCTTAATCCAGAATCCCTGCCACCCCCCCCAACCCCATCCCTGGCCCGCGACTCTGGCGATGCCAGTTTTGCCTCTTCTTCCCGGGTCCTGGAATTTCAGCCTTGTTGGTGGGGAGGCCTTAGGAGGAAACCCAGGCCGCGGGTGCCTTTCCTCCCTAGGGGCCGTTCCCTCGCCCGCGGTTTTTTCCAAGTACAGGTTGCAAAGGAAAACACTAGAGGTCAGAGACGAATGCTGGAACATTCTCCCGGGCCTTTCACCCCCACCCTCTACCCCAAACAGATGGCTAGGCCAGGACACCTGCAAGGCGGGCTGCAGCCGCCGCCTCCGCGCAGCTCTCCGGACGCGAGCCACCGTGTCGGATCAAATAAGGTCATCTAACATCTTGGTTTTAGATCGTTCAGTCCCCTGCCCAAAGAACCTTTCTTTGGGACCTTTCAGTCTATTCGGAGAACAGAGCTTCTCTGATCATTGCTTCCCGCCCTCGGCCCAGGAACCTGATCGGGAGACTCGTTTTCTGTTTTTTTTTTTTTTTTTTCGTGTTGCCATCGCGCATACTTCCTTCAGCCCAGCACACCTCGTCTCCGGGGCTCGGAGTTTATGAAAATGTAACCCAACTCATTGCCAGAGTTGTTGCTAATTAGTGGATAATAAACTTCTGTAGCCAGGGCACAAAAGTCTTTTAAAAGTGCAAAGGTGTTCTTTGTTATGGCATCAGAAGAGGGATTAGCATATCAATTGGACTGGGGGGACCGGACAAAGAGCCCTCCTCCCCTTTCGTGGCGCTAAGTTCGCCGCCCAGCTCCGCCACCTCCTCCTCCTCTTTCTGCCCTTCCTCCTCCTCTTCTTCCTCTCACCGCTCCGAGACCTGTCAAGGAACGGTTAGGGAGCGCGGGGCGGTGGGCCGGGAGGAGCGGGCAGGCGCAGTGCGAGCTTCCCGCCGCCCACCAAACAGCGCGGCCTGAGCGTCGCCCTAGTCCTAGCCCTTGCCCCGCGCCCAGGCGCACGCCGAGGGTAGGTGGAGTTGCGCAGCGGGGCGCGCGGGGACGCGGAGTCCCAGCGCCGCGGGTCAGGGCGGCCGCGAGGGTGCGGACCCGGCCAGACCCTGAGAACGGCCTCGCGCGGCCTCGCGCAGCCCCACGCGGCACCTTCTCCCTCAAGCCGCGCCGTCTGCCTCCCCGGGGCCTCGCGACCCCCGGGTGGCTGTTCCACTCCCTGGACAATTGGGAGCCGCTGGCGCGCACCCTTCTGCGGCCTTTCTTGTCGACCTGCTGACCTCCCAGGCCTCAGTTGCTCACGTCGGGCGGCTAGCGAGTGTTCGGGGCCAGCTGAGGCCTTCAGTCTCGAGCCGGCCCTATCCTCGGGGATACAGGTCCGCTCGGGTGGTCCCGGGGCGAGGTGCCCGCCGAATGCGCGCACGGGGGCCACCAAGGCGAGGCCGACCGGAGGAGCCCAGGCCTGAGCGGGCCTGGCCGACTCTCGGCGCGACCTCGCCTATCCCCGACGTCCCCACCAGCAGCCCCTCGCCCAAGCCGGTCCAGGGAAAGCCGGCTCGCTGGGCCGACGGAAAATTCGGAGAGCCTGCCCCGGCCGGGTGCAGGGAAGCAGAGCAGGATCAAGAACCTCGGAGGCGGAGACGCGGCCCAGGCCTGCGGGGTCCTGCCCTCCACTCCCTCCGTGACCCCGCCCGGCTGTTTCTCCCTGGGCCGCGCCGGGGCAGGGCCGCGGGACTCGGGAGAGAAGAAGCAAAGAATCGCGCGGGAAGAGAGGCGAAAGGGGGAACTAGCAGCGACGGCGCGCTTTGCTTGCTGCCGGCCGACCCGGACCCGCCACTACACGGCCGGCCGCTCAGTTCTGCGCCCGCATTCCCGGTAGCCCCGGCCGCCCCAGCCAGGAAGCCTTTTCTTTTCTGTTTCTTCTCCCCTTCCCCCTCCCTCTTTTCTCCCTAGAGGCAGCTTCCGTCCTCTAAGTGCATTTCAAAAAAAAAAAAAAAAAAAAGGAAATCTCCGAAGCTCTCCTATTCCACCCGTCTCGCCACCTCCTTACACTGACTGGTGTTCGGCGAACAAGCGCCAAACTCACACAAGTTTCTCCGAAAACGAACCGCTTAAACTGCCGGGAGGAAAAATTTCGGGGGGAAAAGTGGAGGCCGGTGGTTCCCTAAATGCAAAACATCAGAGAGGAATGTGAAAAGAGCTTTACTTTCCCTGCGAAATCTCCATTGTTGCTTGGCAAACAATGGGAGCCCGGGCGACTGTGGGGCTGTGAGAATGAATAGGCGATCCGCGGGATGTGTGCGGGTCAGTGCTTGGGGTCCCGGGCCTAAAGCCCCTTTCTCAGCTTGCCACAATAAACCAGAGCAAGGTTTAGTCTTTACTGGGTCACCGGCCATCTTCTATTATTCAACACTTCACAACAAAAAACACTTATTAATCAGCGCTGACCAGAGGCCCCTTTTGAAACAAGAGAAGAGGGGAGAGAGAAGGAGAGTGAGAGGAGTGAAAAGAAGATTGAGAAGCCCTGGACAGATCTTTCTAAAGCCAAAGCAACCATAGGATACTTTCCTCCCGTGGCCAAAGTTTATTTGACACAACAAAGTTTCTAATCAGGCCACGGAGACCTGGATTTCTCCTTATTTGCCTTACTCTCCGTCTCTTCCTCCGAAGATTTTTGGAGACTTTGTTGCGAGGAAAGATGGCTTTAGGTCAAATTGCTCAGGCCTGATCTTAAAGATCTAATTGCCATTGGAAGAGAAGCCGGTTTCCCAGCTGGGCCTCCACTCTGGAGATGGCACAAGGAAGACTGTCCAGCTCTGCTCTGGGCACCCTGCTGATGGATGAGGTGTCAGACCAGTAGTCATGTGAGGACTGGTTTCCAAATGGTATGAGCAGTAGTCAAACGTGGTACTTAATGGTGATACTGAATGCAATCTGTAGATTGTCTACTTCATGGTGTTTCAGTCTGGATATATTAAACGAAAAAAGTTGCTTGCTAGAAGCAAGAGGAACTGATTATTCCTATGCTTAGACAAGGATTTAAAAGAAAGAATGTGACAAATAGTTTTAGAGAAGAAAATGGTTCAAAGTGTTTCATACCATTAAATCAGTGGGTTCTTGGCTGAATTTTGATAATTTTTGCAGTTTGATGTTTGTAACTTAATTGTATTTCTTTCATTTATCTGGTTACATGATAATTATGAACACATACTCAGACAGATATGGACACTCATATACATCAAAGTGAAATGCTACATAGATCAGCTATATGGATGAATTTCATCCCTTTGGAACTCAGCTAGATAATTTGATGGAAAAATTTTGTCGCTTTTTTATTTGGAGTTGGAAGTCAATATTTCTTGGTTATTCTGTCTGTTTTACATTACTCAGGTTGTAATTTAGCCAAGTGAGCAAAGCTCTTTTGTAATGGCTGATGTGTACAAGTGAACGGAGGCAGCAGATATTGAATCATGGTTGTCAAAAGACATAAAACAATTATTTTCCTAAAGAAATAGAAGTGAATGTCAAAGCAGTATTCTTTTAAGTTTAAAATTTCATTTGTGTGCACTTTTGGATTCCTGTGTAACATAACTAAGCATTTCACTTGTTATGCTTCAAAGAGTTCTTTAAACCCAGAAAAAATGTATGGATGAACCCAGAAAAAAATATATGTATGGGGGACTGTAAGTTCAGCAAATTAAGCTGTAGAACTAGATGGCTTGGTAATGAAAGCAAGACGGCAGAATTACTTGGTAGTAAACTATACCAGTATTTACCAGAGTTTATGTAGTAAATGCAAAAATGGGTTGCATGGTTTAGTCTCAGGAAGTGTTTCACTTAAATGACTAGTATTTCAGATTGGCTTTTTTTATGTAGAAATTATTGTGTTACTCAGATTTTGCAGAGCTCAACGGTTCTTGCAATGGAGTAATCAACGCTTATCTGAATTATTTAAAGCCTGGGATTAAAGGCCTTGGAGTTGAATGCTGACAAGCTCTCACATGTAGGCAGGGGAAAGTTAAGTATTCTTTTCTTTCTGTATATACTTTGAAAATAATTTGGTCAAGTGTAGTGAATTATTTTTAAAGTTTATACATAGGAAACAATGAATAACTTTTACAAATTGTTTTCTAAATGAACAAATAAGTTCATTCAGAAAAAGAATAGGAATCTAATACAAAACTGTGTGCCACCTAAAATACATTGTTTTGAAAGGATTATTCTTTAAAGCACATATTTGCTAGAGAAATCTTCACTGCTTCAGAAAAGTGTTAAGGGTGTGGATACACAGAATATATTCATTCAGCAAATTCATTTGTACAACATGGCAATTTTATGTCATGTTTTTCCTTTTAGTATTTTGGCTGACTTCCTAATTTGCTTAAAAGAAACAGTATTCCATTTGTATGTGTATTTTTACTTGTAAACTGAAGGTATGTACTAAATGGGGCCAACCATTCACAGATTATCTTCTGAGTGAGTTCTGTTGAATAAGCAAATAGGTGAAAAAAGCTTTAATCATAATATGTAATATATTGAATGTGTATATATATCATCACACAGCACATCATTTTAATACACAGTTATAGACTCCAAATCTTTCTTCTCTCTTTTCCCCTTTCCTTTCTTTTTTTTTGGGGGGGGGGGTGGGCTGCAAAATTAAATATATAAAATTATAATGACATTCCCTTAAACATACCAGTGAAAGTGTATGGGAATTGGAATAGCTTCCACATTTGTCAAAGGAGAAACGTGTAATATATAAATATATTCAGCAAATGTTTAAAATAGAGAAATGTTATTTGTTGTTATATTTACCATGGAAGCAATACTTATTAAATTTGGTATATCTTTATGAAATCATTGTTATTCCAAAGTACATTTATTTAGTACTACATACATATTGTTGAATTTCTTTAAAAAAGAAAATATATCTGTAACAAAAACCTAAAAATTACACAATAGATTTAACACATCATGAAAATTACTTTATAGGTATCCAAGTAATAATCTATATCCTGGGAAAAAAATTTTGACAAAAATCCATCTGGACATTTAAAAAAACATGACATATTGAAATAAATCTCAACTGTAAAAGGAAACAAATATCTTCATAGATAGAACTTGTGCATCTTTATCCAAATGAAGGTTAGATGGCAAAATCTATGGCTATAAAATGAAAAGTATACACAATCTGGTAAGTTTATTTTGAAACATATTTTAATTTTTGCATTTGTTTTTCTTCCTGACAGATGCATATAATTCAGACATTTTTCCATCCTGAGAGAATTTGTCAAATTCAGTTCCAATTTATAGCAACGTGATCAAAGTATGGTATCAATAAGTTATCATGAAGTACAAATGTAAACTCTACCAAATGTTGCTTTAATAATGCTACTTTTTCTTTTATCTAAAAATAAATCAATGCAGTTTTTCATCATAGATATAAGGTAGAAAGGAACTGATAGAAATTTGACTTGCCCCACCATAATTCATCCTGTTGCCAAAGAATTCTGGTTCCTAATACTTCTGTGGAGAGACTCAAACTGGTACTTATTTATTTATAAACTTCTACCTCACTAGAGATTCAAAGTAATATTTAGAAAACTTGAACCTCACATGGCATGTTTTATACTTTAATTTGAATACTTTATGAGTACACCAAAAGTAATTTTTAATGAAAAAATTTCATTAGGGTTACATGCATTTCATTTAAACATCCTGATGGATTTCTGTATATTACATAATATGACATCTCATTTTTTGGAAACAAAGAAAAATCAAGCTTCTGAATGAAGCTTTATCCCCAAAATCATTTCCATAGTCCTTCTTAGTTTAACATTTCTATCAACTAATTGCATTTTGATACATATACTGAAAAGTCCATTTCAGGTTACATGACAGTTTTTCACAAAAAGCTCCAAAGGGTTGTGTGTGTGTGTGTGTGTGTGTGTGTGTGTTTATAAACTATTTAAATTTCAATGCATTGTAGAAATTTATTATAAGTGCAAGAGGAGTTATCCAGCACTCCTTTTATGGTAATTTTAAAAATGAAAGCTAAATTTTAGAAATGCCTATGAAATAAAATATATAAAATTAAACACTTCTGTATTTGGATATTTTATCTTGGCAGAGACTGAGTCTATAAGGTTGACACAAACATTTCTTTCAATTAAGGAAGAAATTTGGAGATACTATAGGAAACTAGCTGTGTTGAGTTTATGGCAAAGACCTAAGGTGTTTTTGTTTGCTTTGTTTTGTTCTTATGTTGTTATAGAGTGGAATGTAGCTCAATGTCCTTGAACTCCTTTAGTTCCCCTTATATGTTTTATTGCCTTTGTGGGAATACTAGTGGGGGTAGCAGTGTTGGAGAGGAGGAAGGGTGGGCCATAGCCTCTACTGAACCAGTCTCACTATGTCAGAAAATGATCCATTTTTCAAGCTTTTCTTTCTCTGTTATTCTCATGCCTCTCCACTCAAAGTGCCTAAGAGATCCCATGAAAATTAAGCTTTGGTAAAAATCATTTGTTCTGTACCTGACGACAACAGCATCAGGAGACAGGAGAATGACTCAGGTCTCACGTCAGGACTGGCCCTTTGGAATTTATTCTGATCTGCAGCAAAATTATGTTTTATGTATGTGCATGATGTTTTATTTCCCAGTAGTTATGCGTACATTGCAGATGCATGGATATCATATTTAAAATTAAAACCTTAAAAAAGAGAACATTTACTTGAACATATGTTGTAAGAAAAAAGCATTAGAGGGAAAGGATCTTAGCTATGGAGAAGGAAAAAATACATAGCCGTGAAAATATATAATGACACTGCACTGCAATCTGCTTGAATCAAACATCAGTTTTCTGAAGACTACAGTTAGCTGAAGTTTATGAATATCCCCAGTTTTTCTAGATATTCCAACTCTTTATGAAGGGTAACTTTTATAAAACCAACCAGCTGAAATCTTACCCTATCTCAACTGCATTTTTTTATCTCAAGGTGGTTCAGTGTTCCCCTGAGACCTAGAAATAAGCAGGTTTTATTGTACATACACATCACCACAGAGCTTAGCCAGGACAAGTCATTCTGGGGCAACCTGAGAGGAAGTGAGATTGGGCCTGTGGGGCAGGATCGGAAAGACTGCTAAGCTTGACATGACAGGTTCCTTGGGCCTTTGTGAAGGACCTTGCTCTCAGGAACAGAGCCAGAATTTCTTCAAAGTGGTAGGATAATAACAATTTCATGCTTGGGTATGGAGCTGGGTTTGCTAACCTTAATAACTAATGATTCACACAGCTTTAAAGAAAACGAGCTTTGTGATTAAGCCTTCCTGTTCTCTCCCTTCTCCTTTTCTTCTTTCTCTCCTCGTTCTCTTCCTTCATCCCTTTCTTCTTCTCATCCCTCCCTCTCAGACTATAGTGGCACCGAATAAGCCCTGTGGACAGATACATACTCTGCTATTGGTTTATTTGTTTTGTTATTTATGCTTAAAAACCTGTCAGGTAAGGACTGAAATGAAGTGTTTTTACTCATTTTTTTTCTACTTCTTTCTTCTGAATGTTGAACTCTTCAAAGAAGCTAAATGTCTTAGACTAGTGTACTTACTCAGGGCCTCACCCTGGAGTCTGGAGGCCTGGACAGAGGCATAGGGAAGATCAAATTGCAGACATGGTTTTCTTCTAGGGTGGGCTTAGGTGTACTGGAGTTTCCTAATCTGAGGTATATCTCTGGGAATTCCTAAGAACAATCTTGAACCTTTAAGAACTCTCCTTATTTTAGAAGTTCTTCTGGATTTGAGAAGAAAAAGAATGAGTTGCTCTTGTTGGATAATTCTATTTTGACCCTGCCTCCATCACCCCTTCTGTAGTGTGTTTATATGTGTGGGTTTATGTAAGGATGGAGAGAGTGAGAGTGAGCAAAAGAGAGCAAGTGAGAGAGGGAGGTGATAGATGATGGTAGGAATAGCTGTTGAGATATGGGAATGGCCTTGATTTAAAGTCAGAATGCATACATATATAAACATGTTTACCAAGGACTTTTTAGAACATCGAAACAAGTCAAACGAATGAGGAGAAATAATTATGCAGCTTTATAATGTCTCTAGTTTAGAAATGTACATCTATAGATGGATGAAGAGATTAAGGAGACTCAAAAATCTGAATTTCCTGGGAGATAGAATTGTTGGGTTGTAATTGAGGTTGTCTGTGTATCCTCCGACCTTTAGGTAATACTGAAGGAAGGTGGTAAGGAAAGAGGCATGACAATATGTTGGGTTAACTGTATGTCACATGTTCTAGAGGGCTCTTTCACAGCACATTATTTCATATATTCTCACCAGAACCTTTGAAGGTAAGGATTCATTTTTCCTCATTTTAGAGGTGAGTAAACTGAAGCCCTGGAGGGTTATATAACCTGACCAGGGTCACACAGCTAACACATTTTAGAATTCAAATGAGCTTGTCTCCAGAATCTGTATTCTTTTTCTTAAATCAGAATTATATCACATAATTTATTTTCCTCATAATCATTTATGACAAAAGTAAATATTTAATCACCATGTATCTTCTCAGACTCATGTTTCTCTATACTCTCCTCCTTGTGGTTATCTCATGCTATGTCAGTGGGGCAGGGTCTCATACTTTTCCAAACACTCCTATTCCAAACCTCTGTTCTTTGGCTCAAACTGTTCAGTTTGCCCACAGTGCCTTGGACAAACCAGAACATTGACTCGGGTTGCAGTTTAGGGATGTGTGAACTGATGGGTTTGGGGCCAAACCTATTTATACACACATATATACACGACTTGGTATTTTACATTGCATTAAACTTGAAACAGAGAAACTGGGCAAAAGCAGTAACGATGTTGCCTTTCAGAAATTTAAGTTAGGGATATGTTAATTCCTTTTCCTTCTTTTTTCAGTTTTGAAATATTTACTTTTAAAAACCTTTTTTCCCATCTTATTTCACATCCTAATGCACAGTCTAGCCAACTAAACAATGTATCTGATTTCAAGGGCTTGAGCTACTACTTTTCTGAGGCTAGGCATCTTTTAGCTGCAGAATTAACTTAAGCCCTTGGTTCACTATGTTGCACTTATTAAATGTTTGGTATTTATTGCTTAATTCTTAAAGAAAGGGAAAATAAGAGTATGTTAGTAATATACCTATATCACATGGAGTTCTTTAGATATAGGTATACTTTTAGTATATTGAATATAATTCTCTGCTTCAGTTTTCTTATCAGGATAGTGATAATCCTAATTTTAATGGGATCTGTAAAATTGTATCAATATTGGTAGTATACATTGAGAATGATAAATAATATCATGTGTATGAATTTTTTAAAATGCTGAGTTAGAAAATATTTAGCTTTAAGTTAAATTAATGCTTCCAGTTTCTTATTGAAACTATAGTTTTTCTTCAAGATTTTCATAATAAAATCTTTAAATGAGTATTACTCATATACAAAGACTATTTCTGAAAAAAAATAAAGACCATAATGGAGGTAATGTAAGAATTACTTTTATTGATCTAAAAACTCAGAGGAAAAGTCAATTAAAAAAAGATAGAGTATTATTTTTAAAATTAAAGTATTTTACTGACTAAAATGATTTAGTAAATGAGGATGGAAACATGAAAGATAGAACATTAAAATTTAATTAGCAGTTTCAGTCAGGAATTAAACATTGGCGATCACACCAAATATTTGCTATAAATATATATAACTTTAGAAGTTAAACTTTGGGTATAAATTACTATTTGTGGGACTACTCAGGAATCCAGGATTGAAGGTTACTATGGGGACCATAGGAAAAGAAACAATAAGAGCATATACTCAATTGAATTTTTCAGACTAGTAATCTAATGTTCAGTGGACAAACTAGCACTCCAATAATCCTTAAATCTTGAATTTTGTTTGGAATTAAATCTCAGGTGAACCAGTGTAGCTCTTTGATTTTAATTTCTTCACCTGCAAAATGGAGATCGAATTGCTTACTTGCAAAAGAAATCATAAATACTAATTAATCCATGGGTTTGGACTTTGATAATAAATTCCCTTTTTAAAATTCAGTTTTCAAGTCTTCAAACTCAGACATGCTAAAGATGCAAAAGTTTTGTGTTTATATATAACCTGCCTCAATATTTGTGTTGTTCAAATGTGTACATAGAAGACTTAAAACAGTTAGGCTTCTTGGAGGGCTTGATGTTGGTTTCAAGCTAATCACAGTGGAACTTCAGGTAGAAAACACTAAATTCTACTGGTTTCTCCTATGAGAGTTAAGATTTGTTGTGTGTTTGTGAGTGCATGTGTGCGTGCACTTATATATGCAGAGTGGGTTTTGTTTGTTTGTTTTGTTTTGTTTTTTGCCTTTCAGGTAGAAATGGAGAAAAATATATTTAGGGAAATAAACCACCAAATCATAATAAATCTAAACAAGCACTCTTCTCTGGCTTCTAATATGTATGCAGCGTCCGAAGGCATGACCGCCTTGCCTGCAAATCAGCAGGCAGGGGTTTAAATGGAGCTGGTTGTATCCGACCTGCTAAATCTAATTTTAAGGAATTGTTTCTGGTTTGCAGGAATTAACTTATCATGATAGTATTATCTGTGCAGGAAAATAAATTAGACCACGTGGTAGCCGTCTAGGCTAAGTGGGTTTCACAGGTATGTGGTGTCATGGAAAAGGCACTGGATGAGGATCAGGAGCCCCCATTTCCGAGGCCTGACTCCACCTCTGACCAAGAGAATGAGGAAGGAGTGGTGGCAGCTTATTTAACTACAAAATGAGTGCACTCCATTAACATCACGCTCCCCTGCAACCCAGATCTTTTGATTTCTAGGTTGATACCCTGCATGTTGTTTTATCCTATCTTTCCAAAAGTGTTTCCATGGGCCAGAAATCAACTCCAGGCAAACTATGTGGTAGGGAGTATTGCCTGCAGAGAGCTGTGCACATATTCAATAAATACATGTTGCTTGAAATACTTGATGATTAATTAACCATCTAGAGAAAGCCTGTGATCAATGTTGATGACTAAGCCTTAATGGTAAAATAGTTAAAATTTATTGAGTACCTCTAATGTGCCAGGCACTTTATTTGCAGTTTGCATATGATACCTCATTTAAGCAATCATCCAGGAAACACATCTAAATCTTCCTGGAGTTCTGACATTAAGGTATTATTGGCTATTCTCAGGAAAAGTCTTTTCTGCTAGACTTGTTTGGAGCCTTCCTCATGATGTCATTTGAAGAAATTCAATAAAGGCAAATGGATTTTCATTGGAAGAAAGCAAGGCTAAATATCCATAGAAAACTGAAACTATGGCATTCAATGTATAAATTGCATCTTGAAAGCTCTAGCCAACATCAGGAGCAAACCAGAATCTTTCTCATCATTCATAGTTGTTTTTAGTCTCTGAATATTTAATTAGGTGGGAAGGGGGGTTTTAATAAATTCCACCATGGAAATATCTCAAGAATCCATTTTCTCCTCTCTATCCATGGGATAATTGTGTAGTTCAGACATTTGTCATCTCTCTTGTGCACTGTTAAAGTAGCCTCCTCAATGTTCTCCCTTCTCACCCTTTTCTAATCTATTGTCTTTCCTTGCCGTCGGATTGATTGCTAATGCTCAAACTGATCATGTTTAAAACTCTTCAATAGCTGTTTCTTTTGACATCTTACACGGGACATTGTCTCTTTGCCACGCTGTTCCAGGAGGAGGTTTCTGCCCATACCTCTGTCGTCTGTGCACTTTGAAATAGACTTCTTTTAGCAAGTATATTTTATGAGGGTTTCTCCTATTGGTATATGAACCTTCTTTCTATAGAGAAACATCTTTGAATCATATCAATGATTGGCATATTGCTAATAATTATTGAGGGACTAAAGAATTTGGGGAGCCTGAGCTATTTTCTGTGTTTGGTTGAGGAGATAATAAAGATTTCTTTTTCTTTTTGTGACTATCATCTTGGCCACCAACAAAAGCCAAGATAGAATTTTACATTTTAAGCTTCATTTCTTCTGCCCCACTAACATTTCTCTCAGAGGTTCTGTGTTGTTTGGCCACTTTTAGAGTTTTGCCTCACTGAGAATCTCAGCGTATTAAGGCTTCCTGCTTTTGTTGATTTGTAAGTCAGCACACGTTTTTCTCTAGGAGCTGTATTTAGAGCAGGATATAGCTAACCAGGTTAGTGGAAATGATTCGGGATCTCAAAGCATAAGCAGCAGAATCAGAGCTAATTTTTAACGATGATTCCATCATTTATTTGTTGTGTGAGCTTGACTGAATTTCTTAGCCACTCTGAACCTTAATCCCTTTTTTTGTGCAATGGAGATGATTCTTAGGATATAAAACTATTTCTGATCATTCAACGTTATCACATGTGCAAAACACCTAGTGTAGTGCTTGGCATAAAGTAGACTCATAATAGTAGCTATTATTATTATTATTAGCATTTAATGCTCTGCTATAGTGTGGAGTAGTATCACAGTTAAAATTACTTTTCTAATCCATTATCTGTTTGATTTTCACGAAAAAACACAACCCTATAATTCCGACCCTTGAAAAGGTCTTGGTTCATTATTTTAGAATTTCTGATAGGCAACTTATTTGGCTAGGTAACAGTTGTGCAGAGCCCAGAAAAAAGTATTTCAGGATTAATTCTTAAAGGCTTGATCCTTTTTCTGATAGTATGAACTGAAATCTTACGGCCAAGGTTACCCTGAGAGTGAAAGATGAATTCCTAGTCCCCAAAGGAAATATTTCCAGGGCTGAGCCCAGGATGGTACAAGAGGTTGCAGGAAGCAAGGCAGGAGGAAACATTCTTAGAATGACTCGAATGAAGATGAAGGGGAGAAAGGAGCAGAGAAGGAGGCTTCTTAAGTATCCTGCACAAGCTTCTCAGATCTACAAAACCGGGAACTTGGGGACTAGGATTGCCGTGCTCTAGCAAATGAAGCTAATTCAGGAGCCTCTTATAATATGTTTGGAAGAGATAGGAAAAGATATATATATTTTTTTAGCATTAAGGTATTTCTTCAATTTTCTTACCAAATTTCTTCACTTACCATACTTCATGACAACCCAGGAAACAGAGACTTGTCTTTGTTAATGAGCATCCTTTCACACACAGATGGGCAAAAGGCATCTCAAATTTGATTTGTCCAAAACAGAGCTCTTGATTTTCTATGCTCCCTGAAATCTATCTTCTGCCAACTCCTCCCATTTTTGCCCTCTCAGTAAATGACACATTTATTCACCTGAATGCCTTTCTTTCTTCTAACCATCCCTCCATCCATCATCCACCTATCAGTAAACTCTATCAGTTTTCTCTTCAAAATCTTTCCTAAGTCTGATCACTTTTCTCTGTCTTTAGCACTATCATCTTATATTGAGCCACCATCATTTCTCTCTTGATCTACTGTAGTAATTTGTAAGCTGGTCTCCTTATTTCTACTCTTGGCTTGCCCATTCTCCAATAGTAGCCCATCCTCCACAGAGCTGTCAGAGTAAGCTATTAAAATGAGGGGATTAAGGAGTGCAAATAGGTAGTTACAGAACAGCCATGGGGATGTAAAGTACAGCAGAGGAAGTAGAGTAGACAAAGAACTTATATGCATGATCTATGGACATGAACAATGGTGTGGGGACTGCCTGAGGGAGTTGCAGGGGAAAGGGGCTTGATGGAAAGGGCAAAGGGGGAAAATTGGGACAACTTCAATAGATTAATCAATAAAATATAATTTAAAAAATGTAATCAAATTACAGGACTCCACTGCTCAAAACCACACAGAGCTTGCTATCATACTTAGAATAAAACCCAGAGTCCTTGCAATAACTCAAAAGGCCCTGCATGATCTACTTACCACCTACCCCTTGTAGTTCCTTTTTTTCTTCCCCATCCTTTTTTTTCCCCCAACCATTCTGGACTTCTTATTCCTGAACCTTTGTATTATGAAACTAATGGACTTTCCCTCTTATCTGGTTTCTAATAAGTTTAGAGCTAAATTTATGGTCCAACTCTAGTTAGACTATAATAATACACATTTTTAAAAAATTACCAATCTCATTTCTAACTCAGCCTTACTTTCTTGCTATTATTTTCTGTTTCTCTTACCTTGATGAATTAAAAATGAAATATAACTCTGTCTTTTTTATTGCAAGATCAATATATAAGTTTATGATCAGAAAATCAGTAAATACAATAAAAGAGTAGAAAATATTCTTACTACGTTACCACCCCCCATTCCAATCCTCCGGTGACTCTCCATTACATTTATTATAAAGCTTCAACACCTTGAGATAAGTTAAAAATCCTGGTTTCTGCTTACTTCCAGCTGCTTCTTTCAACCCTTCTTCATTTGACTACCTTCTGTTCATTCTACAGATTTCAGTGGAAATGCTTGGAGGCTTTCTCAGATATCTCATCTGTGAGCCTTTGACCTCACTAAATTCTAGCACTCTATGGTAAGATGATAATGTTGCCCCTGTTGGAGGACAGGGGCAGTGTCTTTCTTATACTTCATTGTAACCACAGCTTTCGCTCAGTATCTGGCCTATAGAAAGCTCTTAATGAATATTGATGAGTGAGTGAATAAATGAATGGAGAGAAGCTCTTGCTGAGGGGTATGTTTTTGAAAGTATCTGTCCAGGGTTTACTTTGTACAACAAATATATTATGAGAGGTGGGCAGGAAGTTGGTAAAAACACTTCGAACGGGTTCACTTTAGGGGATAATATTGTTGGAATCCTTTCTCTTGGAGTACAACTGAAATGATTCAAGATTCCTAAAGCCTTTTCTTCGATAGGGAATCTCTTCAGCCATCTTTCTCTCAGTGCTATTCATGGAAACTATTGAGTTTGAGTACTTGAACACGACAGAATCAAACAAAAAGTAGGAGAACCAGAACATGACCTTTGTCACCATTCTAATTTTATTGACTCACAGTATTCATTTTATTGATTTATAAAATCAATGGTGTTTTCTTTGTTTCCATAGCTGGGTAGCAAGCACTGTGAACTTGTAGCAAATTTGTAACTATATTTTCAGGCTCAGTCTGTCATCAGAATGACAGAGATTTGGCTCAAAAGTAATCTGTTTTCTGAATTAATAAAATAGCTTTCATTTGGCCCTGCCATATTTTTGTAGTAGTTAAATTTTTGCTCTAGGTGGAAGTGATGGTGACACTACTATTTACAGAGACAGCAACATGCAAGGATAGGAAATATGGATAATTCTAGTAAACAATTCATTCTAGGCTTTCTGGTCTTTTATAAAATAGTCCAAATTATCTCTTCATATGCAGATAATTTTTATGAAAATGAGAAAGAAAGCAGATTGAATGTAGACACATAATTTATAGGGTTTTAGATTTGGAGGACACTATGATGAAACTTATTTCCAATGTCATTTTTTATTCATTTGGACTCTCTGTGAACACAAATTGAGTATTCTCCATCCAATAAGTAGTCTTTCCTTCCTTCCTTCCTTCCTTCCTTCCTTCCTTCCTTCCTTCCTTCCTTCCTTCCTTCCTCCTTTCCTTTCTTCCTTCATTCCTTCCCTCTCTCCCTCCCTTCCTTCCATCTTTTTTCATTATGCCTTCCTTTCTACAAATAGCTACCATTTATTGAGTGTCTACCATGTGTCATATAATCTTCTTAAACTTTCAAAACAACACTGTAGTTGGGTTTTTTCACTTCCATATTAGTGGCGATTAGATGAAGGTGCAGTGATGATAAATAACCAGGCTCGCATAGCTGGGGTTCGACTCAGATTTCTTGGACTTCAAGGTCCCTGCTTGTACCACAGCAAGGATCTAGGAGGAATGATGGAATTGTTAATGTCTGATCTAGAGTATTTTACAATGCTTAAAGGAAGCTGAATTTTTTTTCCTCTAACATGCAAATTTGCATTATAAATTAATGAATGAGTCTATTCTGAAGTGAGGAGAAAGTTCTCTTGGAGGTGCTGGCAGGTGCTCTGGTGAGAGACTACAGTGTGATAAAATTGTGATATGCTCATTGACTCTTGGAGCTGAAAAAAATAAGAATACTAAAAAAGGAGTGGAAAGGTAAGAAGTGAGGGTAGACTATAGATCCCTTGAGTCCTGTGGTTGATTAAAGAGACAGGAGAGAAGATAGGAAGTAAAAAGAAGATTATCCTAAAGGGCAAATCTTAAAAACAGCCTTGGAAACTGAGCCCAATAGAACAGCCAAAGGGAACGAAACAGAGAAACTACAAAGAACACAGAAGACTTTGATTAAGAGAGTATGACCCAAGTTAGAAAACATATGCTAATCAGACTGATATGAGAGGTAATGCTTACTAAGTGTTTATAGATTTTACTCTATAATCAGAAGCTAAAAGGTATTTCCCTCCAAAGACCATAGTGGGAAGGAACAAAGGCAACAAATACTGAAGTTTGACATGGGGCTAGTTAGCAGAAGCCAGGTAAACTAGATGAAGGCCATGGCCTAATTAGTCTTCCAACCCAAAGGCGGCAACAACATTTAATCTCTTGGAAGTTTTGCTGACCAACTGGCAGATTCCAAGATAAATTGGCTACAATCTCTATCCTGGTTTTAATAAGGCCACCGTGTGAGGGGATATGGAGGGAGGAAATGAGACAAATGTGTAAGCAGATAAATCACAGACAGTATAGTGACTATACTATTGGGTTGGCCAAAAAGTTTTAGTTTTTCCCATAGATAGCTCTAATAGTGCTTAGTTGTCTTTAACTTCACTCAAAATAATTTTGTTAGATTGTATTGAGACAGCTGTCACAGCAATGTGCATTTAAAAAAACGTACCAAAATTGGTGATTTTTGTGTAGCCATTTTAATACCGAAGATGGAAAAACATATGTAATGTTTTTGGCATATTATACTTTATTATTTCAAGAAGGGTAAAAATGCAACTGAAATGCGAGAAAAGGTTTGTGCAGTATATCAAGAAGGTGCTGGGGCTGATCAACCATGTGAAAAGTGGTTGCGAAGTTTTGTGCTGGAGATTTCTTGCTGGACCATGCTCCATGGTTGGGTAGACCAGTTGATACTGATGGTGATCAAATGAAGACATTAACTGAGAACATCAATGTTATACCATGCAGGAGATAGCCGACATACTCAAAATATCCAAATCAATAAAGTTGTTGCTGAAAATGAAAAATGTCTTTTATTTTATGGGAAAAACCATATGGGCTTTTTGGCCAACATACTACCTACATATACTTAGAAGCCACTTTGGAAATATAAAAACAATCATGACTATTTGAATAGAAATACACAGAAACTATTATGTAAAGTCCTAAGTGTTATAGTAATGTTAGTACAGTGCTATATATTGATACAGTTACGGAAGAATTGATTCTTCCTGGTGGTTTTAAGAAAAACTCATTGAGCAGGGGATATTTGAGAGATCTTGAAAGATGAAATTTTCTCCAGGCAGAGAATGAAATTAAGTACCAGGAGCAAGGGTGAGGATGCTGTGCCCTTGATCTTTCACAGAAAGATTCTCTGGCTAGAAGCGTAATCTACTCCACCAGAGAAGGGCTCTCAAACTGTAGACTCAACCACTCCTTTCTCTTTCTATTATTCTTAAAATGATCCAATGTAAGTAGTTTTCCAGCTCCTGTGACAGTTAAGCTTATAACGAGGGGTTTCTTTATACACGTGTTTTGTTGTGGTGTCTACAATAGATAAAGCCCAGGGGAAACAACTATTGCAGCTGTAATTTCTCCAGGGGTGATTGGAGAGAATTCTATGTGTCTCTGGTAGATGAGAGGATCAAACACGAGGTGTATGGATGTACATTTCTGCATAAGAGGTAAGGTATGTATAGATATCGGAGCCTAGGCAATGCCAAGATACTGGGAAGAGGATGTGACTCCTACTTGCCTTCAGGTTTCTTTAACCACCATTTGTTTGGGTCCTTGTAGAAAGACTGTGCTGTCTTGTTATTTATTGGGTTGGCCAAAAAGTCCATATGGTTTTTTTCATAAAATAAAAGACACATTTTTCATTTTCACCAATAAGTTTATTGATTTGGATATTTGAATATGTCATCTATATCTGCGTGGTATAATGTTAATTGTTCTCAGTGTCTCAATTTGATCACTATCAACTTCAGTTGTTCTATGCGACCTACCATGAAGCAACATCCAGTGAGAAATCTCCAGCACGAAATTTCGCAAACCACTTTTGACATGTTTGAACAGTCACAGCACCATCTCCACACACTGCACAAATCTTTTGTGTGTGTGTGTGCTTCAGTTGCATTTTTACCTTTCTTGAAATAATAAAGCATAATATGCCAAAAATGTGAATATTCTCTTCCTTCTTCAATATTAAAATGGCTACACAAAAATCACCAATTTTGATAAGTCTTTCAAAAAATGTACTTTTCTGTAACAGCTGTCACAATACAATCTAACAAAATCATTTCAAATGAAATCAAAGACAACTAAGCACTACTAGAGCCATCTTATAGGAAAAACTAAATGAACTTTGTCACCGACCCAATAGCTAATAGCCTTTACAGAGACCTGGCCTCAGCCAGGACCACTTCTCATAAACCAAAGACCACACTGCATGTGAAGATATTCTGCCTCTTAAAGTAAGAGAATTCAATGAGACAGTCATCTTCCAGATATCAGATTTAGTTTTCAAATTATTTTCTCTGATTTACAGTGTAGAACATGTCTAGTTAGTTTGCCTTTGCTTCTCAACAGCTGCCCTATGGTGGAAAAAGTCAGGCACAGTATGTACCCAAAACTGTAGAAATGTCAGCATTTGCTACACTGATATATTAATTCTGATAGTGGTGATTCAGAAACATGTAGTGCATGTTTCAGCATATGGGCCTTAAATATTTAGGAAACTTAAAAGGTACAAAAATAATTTTTTAGTATAAAGGTTAAAAATATTGCTATAATTTTTCATAACTAAGTTTTAAGCCTTTATTTTTTAATTTACAGATTATTCTATTACTGTAAGGGTACATAATTTTATTATTATTATTTTCTCTTTTTTATTGAATATATTGGGGTGCCACTGGTTAACAAAATTGTATAGGTTTCAGGTGCACAATTCTACACCACATCATCTGTACACTGTACTGTGTGTTCAGCACCTGATTACCTACTCTGTAAAAAACACTATGTTAGGCACTATGAAGGGAAAAATGAATTCCAGGAATTTGTCAGATTAATAACTAGCTTTTCTTACGTTCCGTTTTTTACCACCTATTGAGTGGTAATTTTTCACTGAAGGATAAGAATTGAAAGAAAGACTAAGGAAATCTCAAATAAGTTCTATCTGCCTTTCCCAAGTGAAATGGCCTATAGGGGAATGCAGAACTTGGGAAGAGATTATAAAACAATGATGGTAAAAAAAGAAAAAAGTGTCTTAGATTTAGAAAAACAGCACTTTCCTCCCACCCCACCCCCCTTAGCATGTCTTCCAAGCTTGGCATAATGCTAGAGTGATTTGGGCTAATTTAGTCTAAAAACTCTGGCTAGTAACCCAGAAACTCGGCTTCTAGCTGTGGTTCTTACACTAATTAGTTGTATCTTAGTTTCCTAATTGATAAATGAGAGACTGATTAATTTATCCTTAAATTTGAGATCATAAAGATTATCTAGCCTTCATATGTTTACCGTGAAGACTTAGGCGACTGAGAATTAGAATCATGCCTCTTTTGATCACTGTTATTCAGAGTGGAGCAAAAGTAGGTTTACAGTTGTGACTATGTGAAATGCAGTGCTTACTCTTGTATTATTATTTATTATTTAATGTATTACTTTCCCTATGAACAACTGTAAACGTAGTGTTGCCCAACCTTGTATACCATGTGCTTAGTATGACTCTGGACATACAGATTTGGTCCAGACTACCACATTAAAGAGAATACCTCAATAAATTGAGTCATATAAATTTTTTGATTACCTAGTACCTATAAAAGTTGTTTCCTCCCTACTATAGTCTATTTAGTATGAGAGAGTATTATGTCTAAGAAAATAATGTACATACCTTAATTAAAAATATTTGATCGCTAAAGATGCCAATCATATCTGAACCTCAGTCATAATCATTTTGCTGATGGAGGGTCTTGCCTTGATGTTGATGGCTGCTGATTGATCAAGGTGGTGTTTGTCAAAGGTTGGGGTGGCTGTGGCAATTTGTCAACATAAACCAGCCATGAAGTTTGCTGCATTGATTTACTCATCCTTTCAAAAATGATTTCTCTGTTGAATGTGATGCTGTTTGATAGCATTTTATTCATACAAGAGCTTTCAAAATTGGAGTCAGTCTTCTCAAACCCTGCCACTGCTCTATCAACTAAGTTTGTGTAATAATCTAAGTCATTTGTTTTCATTTCAATAATCTTCATAGTATGTTCACCAAGAATAGATTTCATTTCAAGAAGTCACTTTTTTTGCTCATCCATAAGAAATAACTCCTCATATGTTAAAGTTTTATCATGAGAATGCAATAATTCAATCTAATCTTTAGGCTACCATTCTAATTCTAGTTCTCTTGCTATTTCCATCACATCTGGAGTTACTTCATCCACTGTGGCATCAAGATGCTCAAAGTCGTCCATGAGGGTTGCAATCAACTTCTCCCAAACTCCTGTTAATGTTGACATTTTGACCTCTTCCTATAAATCATAAAATTGTTACTGCCATAAAAATGATGAATCTTTTCCAGAAGATTTTCAATTGAATTTACCCAGATCCATCAGAGGAATCTCTCTATGGCAGCCATAACCTTACAAAATGTATCCCTCAAATAATTACTTGAAAGTCAAAGTTACTCCTTGATCCATGGCTGCAAAATTGATTTTGTGTTAGAAGGCATTAAAAACAACTTTAATTGCATTGTCCATCTTCATCAGAGCTCTTGGGTAACTAGGTGCATTGTCAATAAGCAGTGTTATTTTGAAAGGAATCTTTTCCTTTTTTTCCTGAGTGGTAGGTCTTAACAGGGAGCTTCAAATATTTAGTAAACTATGTGTTTAAACAAAGACACTGTTATCCAAGCTTTGCTGTTTCATTTATTGAGTACTGGTAGAGTAGATATAGCATAATTCTTGAGGGTTCTAAGATTTTTACTATGATAAATAAGCATTGGCTTAATCTTAAAGCCACCAGCTGCATTAGCCCCTAACAAGGGAACCAGCCTGTCCATTGAAGCTTTGAAGCCAGGCATTGGTATCTTCTTTCTAGTTATGAAAGTCTGAGAAGGCATCTCTTTCCAAAATAAGGTTGTTTCATCTGCATCGAAAACCTGTTGTTGAGCGTAGCCTCCTTCATTTATTATCTTAGCTAGATCTTTTGGATAACTTGCTGCAGCTTCTATACCAGTACTTACTGCTTTTCCTTACATTCTTGTGTTAAGGAGATGGCTTCCTTCTTAAACCTCCTGGGCCAACTTCTGTTATTTTCAAGCTTTTTTTCTTCAGTTCCCTCACCTCTCTCAGCCTTCATAGAGTTGAAGAGAGTCCAGGTCTTGCCCTGGATTAGGGCTTAGCTTAAGAGAATGTTGTGGCTGGTTGGGTGAGTTCAGACCAACATGACTTTCTCCATATTAACAATAAGGCTATTTAGCTTTTTAATCATTCATGCACTCACTGGAGCAACAATTTTAATTTCCTTCAAGAACTTTTCCATTGCATTCACAACTTGGCTAACTAGTACAAGAGGCCTACCTTTCAGCCTGTCTCAGCTATCAACATTCATTCCTCACTAAGCTTAATAATTTCTAGGTTTTGATTTAAAGTGAAAAGTGTGTGACCCTTTCTTTAACTTGAAAATTTAGAGGCCCTTGTAGGATTATTAATTGGCCTAATTTAAATACTGTTTTATCTTAGGGAATAGGGAGGCCCAAGGAGAGTGAGAGAATGGAGGTACAGCCAGTAGCAGGAGCAGTCAAAAGACACACATTTAAGGATTAAGTTTGCTCTCTTATATGGGTGTGGCTTATGGCATCCTGAAGCAATTACAATAGTAACATCAAAGATCACTGATCACAGACTACTCTAACAAGTATAATGATAATAAAAAGTTTGAAATATTGCAAGAATTACAAAAATGTGGCACAGGGACACAAAGTGAGCAAATGCTGTCAGAAAAATTGTACTGATAGACTTACTCAACCTAGGGTTGCCACAAATCTTTAATGTGTAAAAACACACAATATCTATCTAGTGCAGTAAAGTGAAGCAAAATAAAATGAGGTATGCCTGTGCTTGTTTAAGAATTATTTAGAAAAAATTAAGGAATAAGATGCAAAAAGGTTATAGAAGCCATCTCTATTTTCTGAGAACCTAAGACAGTTATATTGTAGAACTCAAAATTCATGAACTACCCTGTAATTTCCTTGACTGTACCCATCTCTGCCACCATGACTTAATCAGCATCTAATTTTAATCAAACTTTTCCTGACACCATCATGTCCTCTTTTTAGGTGACATGGCTTCTACCTTTGATTGCTTACTTGTTGCAATAAGAAGGGATGTTGGGTTGAGACTTGCTTTGTGACATAATTTTAATATAAATAAACGTGTTATATTTTGAACATCTTTAATCCATTTTAGTGTCTTCCATTTTTTGTGTTATTGACCAATTTCTATGATTCATCCATATTTATCATTTCAGTTTATAGTTTGCCTCACTATTTTAACTTCTGTGAACATCCTTGAAATTTTTTACTTAATTATTGAATGCTTGATTTTTCCCCTTTAACGTTTCCATTTATTCACCTTAACTTTATCAGTTTGATTATTCCCAAGGGATCTCATCTCCACCTGAAATGGTTTATCTCTAATCTCTAAGATCAGTAGTAATAATGATTAATAATATCAGAAGTATTATTTTTAGTGTTTCCTTTTGTCACCAATCTTTATAAGCTATAGCTTATACACTAAAGAATCTAATATTTAGTTTTTATTTTTAAAACTCCTTTATCTTTTGGGCTATTGATGGACTTTTGAATTGTTTCGAATCCCTGTCTACTCTGGGTCCCATGATGAGTGATTAAACCTTGACATTTTGAGAGTACAGTAATCTTGCACCTTCTTGATCTTGCAGTAGATCTGGTTTGTCATTTCTAGGATCTAATACAGCCTGACTCTGCATTCTCAGCTCTCGTGTTACCAATTATAAAAGGTCTACAAGAATACTAATTGGGTCCTACAGAAACTTATGCAATCTGTCCTCAGCCAGACCTTCCCTGTTCTCTGTGACCTCACATCACCTTTGGGTACAGCAGCTCCAATCCATTTCTCTACTCCTAATGTCCTCAGTCTTGTTCTTTTACACTGAACAGAAGAGCTTTCCTGATTTACTGAGAGCATTGAGACTCTCCGAGGCAATAATGCTGCCAGCCTCTTTCTTTTTAATTCAGACAATCTCTCATACTTTCACTCATTATTCTCCTGACTTTTTCCATGGTTAATTTCAGCAATTTGTGTTTGATCTTATTGCCCCTAATTCCTGCAGGAATCTGTTTATATTTTGTCAGTTTAGTTTCTCAGATCTATCACTTACTCGTTATTGTTTATTTTTATGAGTAGATCATTGACTCACAGGCTCAGTTGTCTCATCTGTAAAATAGGAAAATTATACTCCTCACATTGAGTTGCCAAAGGATCAAATGAGACAGTAAATTCTTATGTTTTTCCAAATGCTTTTTTTTTTTTTTTTTGTGGTGATACAGTCTTAGCTATTTGGAGCAGAACTGTAACATTTTTTCCTCCCAAATCATTAACCTTGGCTCTAACTAGGACCAGAATCACAGCAAGCAGCATACTCTAACTGTGGAATGTGTAAACATATTTATGATTTTAAAAAATAAGGCCAGAACTAGAGTTATGCTGTTATTCAAGGGGATTTTTTTCTAGAACTGTAGAACCTCACTTGTTAAGAAAAATGATAACATTTAATTTTGAAAATAATGCTAGCAGGCAACTTGGGTATTGAATGACTTTTAAGAGCTCAGCTGTTTTAAAATAATGGGGTTTGACTGGATGATCTCTAAGGTCCTTGTAGCTTCAGCAACCTGTGATATTATGGCCCCAAGTCTAAGCTCCTCTTGTGGGTATGGAATTCATAGACTGTACTCCGGTGTGCCCTGAAATATAAGGCAGCAGCTCAGGGATGGTACTATTTCATCAGACAAAGAAGAATTTCTTGTTGCAAATGATTGTACCATTAGTTTTTGAGAGAGAACTCAATGATCTGCTCAGTTTACACGGAGCAGTATTGAGTGTTTCCTAGCAGATAGATAGCTGGCAGGCTTAAAATGAGTATTGATGTGTTTATGTGGAGATAAGGATACATGTTAGCTTTTCTCAGAATTCCATTTTCAATTACTCTTGAACTAGTTTGAAAATTCATAGTCTTCACGCCAAATATCTCTTCAGGTGCCACATATGCTGAGTAGCAGACCCTAACATTTCTACAGGGCTCACATTAGTATACTCAGACAAAAATTGAAAAGAATTGGGAGAGTGCAGACTTCTGGTACTGCTCTGGTACTCAGAAATTAAGATTCTTTGCCCATTAGATGATATACCTATATCTTTTATCTTTTAAAAAAATGTATTTTATTGATTATGCTGTTACAGTTGTCCCAGTTGTTTCCCCCATCCCCTTCCACCTAGCACCACCCACCCCTCCAGCATTCCCTGACCTAAGTTCATGTCCATGGGTCACGCATATAAGTTCTTCGGCTACTCCATTTCTTACACTCTTCTCAACATCCCTGTCTATTCTGTACCTGCCAGTTTATGCTTCTTAATCCCTGTACCTTTTCCCACATTCTCCCCCTTCTCCCTTCCAACCGGTAGCCCTCCAAATGACCTCCATATCTATGATTCTGTTTCTGTTTTGCTTGTTTGCTTAGTTTGTTATTTTGATTTGATTATTGATAGTTGTGAGTTTATTGCCATTTTAATATTCATAGTTTTGATCTTATTCTTTTTCCTAAGTAAGTCTATTTAACATTTCATATAATGTCTTGCTGATGATGACAAAATATAAAATGTATAGGTTCTAGCTCTTGCAAAATTTTAGGAACAGTAATAAAAGAGCCAAAGTGTGTTGTGACTGTGTAGATATGATTGTACATCTAGAAAATTCAAGAGTCTAAAAATTATTTGAATTAATTAGCTCATTCAACACATTTCTGGAAATAAAGTAAATAGATATATCTTTCATTTTTTCATTGTTGTTTTGCTTCTTATCTTCTTCCCTCTCTGTTTTCCTTCCTTGTTTTCTCTTTTCTTTTTGCCTTTCTTTCTTTCCCTATAAAATCCATTGCCTTTTTAGAAAAGAATGAGCAAATGAATGAATATAGGTTCCTCTACCACAGCTGCTCTTGCTAGTAAAAGGCAGAGAAAATACCACAGAGGCATAGGACTGGAGGGGTTCTTGGGAAGTCTTTCAGGCCACTTCTCTAACTATACCACACTGTGCTACACATAGATGACCTTTCTAGGTAAAAAAAAAAAAATGCCATCACCTTTCCTGGTCTCTCTTCCAATACTGACCAACTCTCATTGTCAGAAATGCTTCAGTATTGAACCTGCTGCTAAATTACCTTTAACACTGGCAACAGTGAATGTGTTGACACTTATGGAAAAAGAAAAAGAAAAGGAACAGGGGTCTTATTCTTGTTCTAATGTTTCCAGAAAAGTTCAGCATTTCTAAGTATGATGTTTTATAGGATGACCATAGGTATATGTCACCTAGGATTGAAATGATGCTCTTGAAATATAATAAGACCATAATTCTCAGCTACTTTAAATCCTGTCTTGATCCCATATGTGACCGCAGCTGTGAGTTCCCCAGAATCATTATTTTAAATCAAACAAACAATTTTCTAAAGGTAGACAATTAATAATGTTAGTAAAATTGTGGAATGCATGTTTTTACAAATTGAAATATACTTATTTCACAGAATTTCATGGATTATGGATTGAATAGTCCTCTATCAGATGCTTAAATCCCCTTTTGAGTATCCAAGTGATCTCTCCTCTATCTGAATATATCTTAGGAATGGAGTGTACTTCTGAAGGCTCTTCCATTTTTAAGGCACACAAGTATTAAAAAGTTTTGCCTTGGATGAGAAGATTTGGGCATAATCTAAGTTGTTATCTATCCAGTCCCTTTTCCTTTTTTCCTTCTGGATTTGTGGCTTGCTTGTGATAAACCACTTTCCCCTTATCCCAATAAAATAAAGCAAAATACACTAAACCTGAATGTAATTCACAAAGCCAAATAGATCAGTGAGAGCCTATAAAATTTATTTAATTATTTGGGTATTTTAGTAATAATCTAAAAGAAGTAATGTGTTAAGGTAGGCACACATACAGGAGAGGATACTTATTTATAGGTTTTTCTTTTGAGGAATCTGACCTGTTATTGGCGGAACTATTGATTACTTGAGCTGTTACATTTTTCTCAGAAGACTTAAGATCTACCCTTTGTTTCGTATTTGTCAAAACATGATCTTAACTACACATTAACTCATTTTCATTTCATAAAAGCAAAATCTTTGCTATAGAATTGCCTCAAAGCACAGTACAAATGCAAAACATTTTATTAGGTAAAAACAAGAGTCAGGTGAACTAAAAATGAAATATATTAAGAATACCATATTCTAACAATACAAAATTATTCCTTTTAGCTCACTGTTGACATGAAAAATAGGCAAGTGTGGGGACAGAAGAGATGGACCTGAGCACATCCTCCAGGATGGGGGATCTCAGAGTTTCCCTTTAGGTTTGTGGTCCCTGCCCTGCATCCTCAAGACTGACATGGGTGGGAATGAGGGTGGCATTTTGACAACAGTTGGGTGAGAAGAGTCTGGTTATTGGAAGTAAATTATTAACTCCTGGTTCTAGGGCTGGGACCTTCTGAGGACACATTGATAAGGTGGTGGCCCTCTAGCCTCTTTGTCTAGCCAAGTCATATTTTGGTGTATCACAACCATAGATTAAAACATTACACAAATATTTTAAAGCAGTGTGTGTGTGTGTGTGTGTGTGTGTATAATATCTTGTATATATATTATATATCTTGGCTGTACCAGGAGGTATTTGTGTCTTTTGTGTCTTATGCCCACTCTCTAATTTTTGAGCTTGCTGAAAAGTGAAAGAGCCTGACAAAAGAATGCCTTTGGTGATTCCTTTATCTCAGCAACTTCAGTCCATTACGAGGAGAGGTTTTACCTCTCAGGGCGTAACGTGGCACCTCCTTAGTCCCTTCTAACTTGTGGCCACTGGCTTCCTTAGAGGGATATTCTCTTCATGGGTGTAAGTGCAGAGGGGCTGCTGGGACCAGGAACGGGGCAAACAACACTCTGGCCACTGGGAGAGATGGCAGCCCCACAACGGAGGTTACCAGCATCATTGTGCAGCTTTGCAAGCAGGGTCGGGCAGTGGGATTAAGGGTTCTCTCAATCCTCCTTCCCATGTTCTTCCTCAGTGGCTCAGTGTGGTTTGGCTGGTGCCTGTTTCTCAGTCCTTTCCATGGGCCTCCATGTTAATGGTCAAATCACTGGTCTTAGTTTTCAGAGTTGTCATTTTTAAAAGTTCACTATACCTGAGACTCTTTTAAAAATGGAAATCGGATTATGTTATTCTCTTGCTTTAAACATTTTAAACATACCCCATGGCTCTAAATGTATTAAAAAAAAACACGATATTCCTTCACAAGGCTTAAAAGCTCTGAATTATTTGATCCCTAAATGCTGAGCCAGCCTTATTTTTCTCTATACCCCACCACATATTCTGCAATCCAGCCACATTGAATTTCCTTAGTAGAAAACAAGTCTCCTCCACCTCTTGGAACATAGTGTTCCCTTATCACCTTTGTTATTTCTTGCACCTTGTTTTCCCAAATATTTCTTACTCAATTTTTGAATTACCTCTTAGACTGGAATTCATTCAGGAACCATACCATACAAGCTTTAGTTGTGGTGACATGTCCCACCTGTGTGTCCCTGGCACCCTGTTCAACCCTATCATAAAACTTACCTATATTTGTCTCATGTAACCTAAGTTCTCCACTAGAAGATAAAATCCTTAGGGATAAAGACCTTATATATCTTACTTTCCAAGGTACCTTCAATGTCTAGTATGGTGCCTGTCATGATATGGTGTGGAATAAACACTTGATGACTGATGATATAATATTTTTTTCTTATTCTGTGTCCCCAGAGACTTAAGCACTTACTATTTTAAAGCATGAAAAGCATGCATATTGGAGGGGGAGCGTAATGCAATGATAAAGAGCCCACGATCTGGGCTTATAAACCTGTATTTGAAAGTTTTCCCTGACATTTACAAGCTATTGACTGAGCAAGTTATTTAACTTTTCTCTGCCTCAGTTTATATATCTGTTAAATAGAGGTAGCACATACCTCACAGGGTTGTTATGAAGATTAAATAAGTTAATCTTTGTAAAACATTTAGAACTTACATAATGCATAGTAAATATATATTTTGAGTGTTTGAATAATAAACAATAGATCCTTCCAAAAGTCTTTTAAACTGAGAGCTATAAAGTACTTAAAGCATATTTTCAACTGACTTTCAAGTCAATTAATATACTTCAAAGTGTGACTGCCAACATTAACTTGAACTTTTTTTTTTAATATTGTGATGTTTTATTCCTTTGGCAATAAGGAACAAGTACCTCATAGCACTATTTTTATTTATCATAACCCAGTATAATATTTATGGAACATCTTTATGTTCTTTAAAAAGTTACTTCATGAGCTAAACCTCTTTAATATCTGCCAGATATTATAATGTGAAGATAGTGGTTACAGTCCTTCTATTCTCGTAGTACTTCCTTCACTGCAAAATTATGGTCCTTACCTTGGATTACATTTTAATATCATGTTTTTGTGTGATTCTCTGTAGTAGTCTAGTCAGGTGTACTATGAGATGACACTGCAGAATAGTTACTTGTAGAGGACTTAGGCACAGCTTTGCCCAGAACTTGAATCATGAAAGCGGCTCCATTTCTTGGACTCATACTCCTCTGGTGTCAAGTGCATCATGGGCAAGAGCAGAGATCAGACACTGCTGGTACCATCAGGGCTCTAGGCATTCCTTACCTTCTCTGCATCTCTAAATACTGAAGTGCTCTAGAACATGTGAGGCCCTACCACTGCTCAGGAACTATGAGCTTGAGCTAGGAAAAATTAAAGGAGAAAAGAAAAAATATTACATAGAAATATGTGTTCAACATAACAAAAAACAAGTAAGTTTTAGAATCATGTTGAACATCTCAATAAATCTCAGTTGTTTGAAAACAACTGGGAAAGGACATGAACTGGATATTGTAAATGTACTTTAAAACTCTTTAAATTGATTCATCATTATCTATTGAATTATTATTATCAGGTTTAGTTGTGAAGTGTTGTAGGACTTCACAACAAAGTGTCAGTAGTGTGGTGGAGGATGTTGGGACTTGAGTTGACCCATTCTTTAAGGTGTGCTTTAAGTTAGATTTTGGATAAATCAATTCAAATGCAGAATTTAGTTTTAGTGAGGGGAAATGGGGAGTCCAAGGCATAGGGTACATTCAGCCATTCAAAAGAAAGGCAGCACAGATGTCTGTGTAATGAGATCACTTCCAGACTGTCTCTAGTCTTCTATGGAAATACTTGGTTTTGGGGGGAAAACTTGCCATGTGGGTTTTATATGTCATTTTTATGTAATGACAACAGTGATATATTGCTGAAAATGTTCAGCCTTCAACATACCAAACAGGAAGTGACTGCATTTCAAGCCTTATTGTGTCACCTACTGGCTTGGACAAATAAAACTACACTCTGGATTTCCCTCTCACATCTGTAAAGTAGGGTTGTAAAAGAATTCAATGAGATAATGCATGTAAAACACCTGGCTCATACCAAATTGTTGTTGTTGTTCTGGGTTCAATTTTTCAAAGACAGTTATACCAGTTGTGAGTGTCCAGCATAGATATTAAGGACAAATGATATCTGTGACTTTCCCCCTCTTGGGATGAAATGTTACTGTGCATTGCTGCTGAGTATTACTCTGATTTGTGGCTTTCTGCATTGTCTAGCTCACAACCAATGGAGTACTCTCATGAGTAATAAAAATGGCAGAGGAATTCCTACTGGGATTGAAGGATAGGGAGCATTTATACAATTTACTGGCTTCTATACCATTCTCTGGGCAGTAACCTCAGCTCTGAGCCGGCACTCGAGGACCTGGCAGGCTGATATACTTGCCTTAGAAAAATGCCTTGATATATCTGGAATGGAAGAATTCACTTCTACTATGGTCAGTTTATCTATATATAGATTTTTCTGGTGGGTAGTTGTAAAACATAATCCATAGTTATCTTCAACCACAACTTGAGGTCTAGAGCCATCAGTTCTAGAGGCCTGGAACAGGTTTTTAAGGGACTGTCACTATGGTGTGTGAGATCAGGACTGGATCTGAGATTTATATTTCTAGGGTGTTGGGAGAGGCCTGGAGGAATTGCACATATTCTCTAGGATATCTTGGGAGATCACTGGAAGTTCCATTTAATTTTAGTTGAAAATGGGAAGTCTTGTTTCAATTTAGCACCCTTAGAGTTCTTTACCTTCATCCATCTTTTATTCTATTTGGCAAGGGAATTTCCAGCTTATTTTCAGGCAATTTCTAAAATAAGTTCACGTATAATACAGAATATATAATACGAAGTATATAATTAGCCTGACCAACTTCTTATGGGCTTTTAAACAATTCAGTATATGCAACCTATAGTGAAAATTGAAAGATAAAAAGCATGCAGCTTTTTTTGGTGGGTTTAAAAGAAACTGGATCACATATCTAGGTATAGGATAACGTGTGCATGAAGATGGAGAGAACGAAAATGCAACAGGGGAGATGGAAGATGGAACAAATCTCAGAGAAGGAGAGGTAGGTAAGTATAGAAGGCACTGGGGTAGAAGAGTTAGCATATGTTTCTTTGTGATAGGGGGTTAGGTGGACTGGATGCTGAGGATGAGGAGAACCTTTCAGTGGATTGTCTCCACATTTTCATAAAGTGACAATGTCATTAACCCAGTGCAGTTGTGGGGAAAGGGTTTAATACAGCTGAAGTGTGGAGGGAGTGGTTGATGTAAAATATCATATTTGTAGTAAGTACAGTTGGCAAGATTCTGTGACTTTTTCTGGTAATGTTAACTAGCCTGGGGGTAAAAAAAGAAAATGATGGAATGGCGGGCCTTGTCTTCCAGGATATCCATTTCTCAAGTTATGACTATTATTTTCCCAAAGTAAGAAATCTTTCTTTTGCTTAATCTAACCTAGTCTTGTCATTTAACACATTCTCAGAATTTTTTTTGGGGGGGGGTGTGCAGACCATGATGACATGCAACAATTGATCACTAACTCCTTTTTCTTTTTGTAAGGAATTCCTTAATATAAAAATTTTCATAAAAATAAGTTTACTAATCACACTTTAAGTGTTAATGGCTGCCTAATATATGGGACATGGTTATTCACTTTTCATATCATTATTGTCTTATCAGATAGCCTTACCTATATATGTTGCCGTAATATTGCAATATGTTATTTAAAAAATTTCTTCATCTTTCAGTAGAGTGGCATGGAACAATGTAGATCCTTTGGACAACATTATATTATACATGGGGTACCACCAATTAGGTTTTAGAACTTTGGAGTCTATCAAATGATTGTATTTTAAGCTATTGGTATTGCATTTAGTTGTAGTAGACAAAATATATTTCTTATTTCAAACAACAGTCCAAGATCTTAGGTGCATTCATCATCTTTTCCTTCTTGAGCAGGCCAAAGATGGTATTTTGATGAGCTTGGCAGTTTTCCCAGCAAGAGTTTGTATTAGGTATTGACCTTTCCAATATTTTGAATTCTATTGACTTTTCTTCATTACTTTGTAAAGGCTCAACACGTTATCTTCTTGGATGCAATGCCATCAGTCATGCTGAGCCAATAACTAGTTGAGACAGGCAGATTGCTTCATTAAAATACATAGGTTTGGGAATAGTTAGGGAAATAAAACTATTTTGCATAATACTATAATGGTGGATACATGTCATTATAAATTTGTCAAAACTCATGGAATGTACAGTACAAAAAGTGAACCCTAAAGTAAACTGTGGACTTCAGTTAATAATATTGTAACAGTATTGGCTTATCAGTTGTAACAAATGTAACACACTACTGCAAGGTGTTAATATTAATAGGGGAAACTTACCTGTGTGAGGATGGGAGGGGCGAGGGAATATATGGGAAATCTCTGCACTTTCTGCTCAAACCTAAATGGCTCTAAAAATGTTTATCAATTAAAACACTTCATAAGTTTACAAAAAGGAAATAAAGATTCATAGCTAAAATAAACAACCAGCATTATAAAGATTGCTATACCAAGCAATATAGAATGGAACAGAATATGTGTTCACTTAAAGGTTTGTAGGCTGCAAATAAAGCATTCCAATTACCTGGCTATACATGCATTTCAGACAACACAACTATGTTGGTTTAATTATGCATACAAAAATAACTCCCTGTATACATGTTAGCTGCTATTACTGGTATGTCCATGGGTATAAATGAGCATGAGCACATCTGCACCAGACCGAACCATGCTCACTAGTGATATTTATAGCAACCGACCTCTGTTTTGTGGGAAGATATGGCTGTCCTCAACTTCTGAGATTCAAAATTCCAATGTTTTTTAAATTTTTCTTTAACCTGACATGTAATTATTTACTGTCTTATTATAGATCTTCTTGAGACTATGTTTGATTCTTTCCTGAGTAGGTAACACATTCCAAGTACTTACACTTACCAATCATAACTTTATGACTTAAAACTATCTCTTTAAAATATTCCCAGGGGGTAATCCATTGTTCTAGAATTCTGGCAAATGAGCTTATTCTCACTTTGTTGAAATGTTTCCTAATTTTGAAAATTAAAATGACATCTCAATTTATATCTTTTCCATGATCACAGCATTATGTTATTTTCTTATTTCTTGGAAAGAGAACCTTGATATCACATGTTACTCTAAGGAAGAGTATGAGGTTACCTAATTCATGTGAGTTCAGGAATCCCAGTTAAGTTTGTTTCCCTCTAGTACCTTGACAATTAACTGGTGGATGCCAGAGATTTCACTGTTAAATACTTATTTCTTTAACATAATTGTGTGACCACTGTTAAAATTTGATCACCCAGGGAGAGATATACAGAATAAAGAGATTGGGAGTGGAGAAAATCAACTTCCTCAAATTTCATATCTGTGCCTGGACGAGCCAGAGATTTGTGAGTGGTTTCTGTCAGTAGATACTCAAGAACATGAGATGATGATCTATTACAACCAGACATCAGAAATGTTGGTGCTAAAAGCATTTCAGCCCAGTGCTCAGTAGTCAGGTTACATAGATGCCAGATACACTTGTTGGGTTGCAATTAGTTGCTTGGCTCAGTGACTGACTTTGAAATATTTTCTCTGAAATTGGAATATTTCCCCTAAAATCATACCATTCTGGGAGGTAGCATTTTATGATGCAAGAACATAAACAAGAGAGAAAGACAGATCCGAATTCAAATTCTGGACCTTCCAATAAGACCTCCGTGACTTGAAACAAATGTCTTACTTTCTCTTTTTCCTCAATCTACTCCCCTGGAAAACAAGAAAAAATATAGGATTGTTTTGAGTTATGAGTCAATAAAATCATAGTACAGGTTTACTGTCTGATACATTGTTGGCACCCAATACATGGTAATTATTATTGTGGCCTCAAATGAAGTTTATCTGCCAATTTTCTGTTCTTTCAGGATCTTATAATTTATTCTCAGAGGCTAATTCACTGGTAGGAAAAGCCGAGTTTAATCAGCTAACAGAGACTTCCCTATACACCCTTTCCTTCAGATCATTTGGAATCTTGGAATGAGAAAGCTGGAAAAAATTTGGAGATAACCTGTTTTCAAAGCTTTATAATGCATACTAAAAAACCTGACACCAATGTGTTTGGTATAACTAGCTGAAGATCCTACTCAGTACCTCTCCCTTACAAATAAATAATAAGACCAAGAGTGATCTTGCTATTACTTTAATGGAGGAATTGCATGATGATGCAGCAAACACAAAGGGCATTTAATTTTTTTTCCACATCGCCCCTGCAAAGATCAAATTTTCTTTTTAGTTCTTGTCCATATATAGCATAAATTGTACAGAATTACAAAATGAGGGTACTGTTCTAAATCTTATTTACTCCTATTAATTTTATATACTGTTATATAATTTTTATATTATATTTTAAATGGTTATATAATATTTAATCAAATGGAAGTATTATCTGAAAACATTTGGCTATAATTGAAAATTCTAATTGTTACTCATATTTTAATAAACACTGGCCAGGACTTGAAGCTCCCGCAAGATTCCCCCAGCTTCACCAGATTCCTGGACCTGTAATGCAACTGCAACACATTCATTCAATAAACATTGAATATGTGCTGCTGACTTGCCTAGTTCTGTGCTCTGCACAGTGAGAGGTACTGGTAAGTGAAAACACGGTCCCCATCTAAAAGGAAATTAAACATTGTGGCCTTAGAGTGATGTGCTACTCATTGCCAACTTTCTCTGGAGTTCCTGAGTCAAGAGGACCCTCCAAAGTCTCACAGTGTCCTGGCACTGGTATTCAGAGAAGGTAACCACAGTTCTCAAATATTTTTCAGTTGCCAGTTCTCTAGCCCCAATCCATTTGCATTGGCTCCCATTCCAGTAGACATAACGGTACATCATTCACAGTTTTCCCCATGGATTTCACTTCAGGTAGGTTGATCTACCTACAATCACAATGCAGCTTTTCTCAATGGAATATAGAGCAATAGATATTTTACACATTTCTTTCTATCTTTTTAGATATATCTCTGCATTTTTTATTTCCATCCCCCCACCTCCTACCCTTTGGCAAATATCAGTTTGTTCTGTATATCTATGGGTCTGTTTCTGTTTTGTTTATTCATTTATTTTGTTTTTTTAGATTCCACATGTAAGTGAGATCCTACGATACTTGTCTTTCCCTGTTTTATTTCACTTAGCATAATGTCCTCACTGTCTACGCATGTTATTGCAAATGCAAGATTTCATTTTTTATTGCTGTATAATATTCCATTATGTATTCACCTGATGGACATCTATCTAGATTGCTTCCATGTGTTGGGTATTACTAGCAATGCTGCAGTGGACATAGGGGTATGTATATCTGTTTGAATTAGTGATTTTTTAAAAAAGACAAATACCCAGAAATAGAATTGTTGGATTGTACATCAGCTCTATTTTAATTTTTTTGAGTAATCTCCATACTGTTTTTCATAGTGGCTGTGTTAATTTGCAATCAAATCAGCAGTGCATGAGAATTCCCTTTTCTTCACATCCTCACCAGTATTATTTATTTGTTGATTTATTGATGATAGCCATTCTGAGAGATGTGAGATGACATTTTATCATGGTTTTAATTTGTGTTTCTTTGATGATAAGCGATGTTGAGCGTCTTTTCATATGCCTGTTGACTATCTATATTTCCTCATTGGAGAAATGTCTATTCTGGCCCTCTGTCCATTTTTTAATCAGATTTTTTTTTGGGGGGTTGTTATGTCATGTGAAGTTCCTATATATTTTGGATATTAACCCCCTTAATAGACATAACATTGGTGAACATCTTGTCCCTTTCCAACGTTGCCTTTTTTATTTGGTTGATGATTTCCTTCACTGTGGAAAAAACTTTAGTTTGATATAGTCCCATTTATTTATATATTTTTTGTTTTGTTTTGATCACTGTAGCTTTGTAGTTTGATATCAGGAAGCATGACACCTCCCACTTTGTTCTTTCTCAACATCTCTTTGGCTATTTGGGGTCTTTTGTGGTTTCATATAAATAATTGGATTATTTCTTCTAGTTCTGTGAAATATGCCTTTGGTATTTTGATAGAAATTGTGCTGAATCTACAGAATACTTTTGGGTGGTAGGTACATTTAATGACATTAAGCCTTCCTATCCATGAGCACAATACATACTTTCTTTTATTTGTATCATCAGTTTTTTTCCTCAGGACCTTATAATTTTCCAAGTATAGGTCTTTTACCTCCTTGGTTAAATTTATTCTTAGGTATTTTATTTTTCTGATTCAATTGGAAATAGGATTTAAAATTTTTTTTTCTTTCTAATAGTTCATTATTGCTTTATAAAAATGCCACTGATTTCTGAATAGTATCCTGCTATTTTACTGAAAATCAGTTCTAGTAGTTTTCTGGTATAATCTTTAAGGTTCTCTAGATACTGTCATCTGTAAACAATGACAGTTTTACTTTTTTCTTTCCAATTTGGTTGCCTTATATTTCTTTGTTTTGTCTGATTGTTGTGGCTAGGACTTCCAGTATAATGTTGAATGAGAGTGGTGAAAGTGGGCACCTTTGCCATGATTCTGATCTTTAGAGGAAAGGCTTTCAGCTTCACACCACTGAGTATGATATTAGCTGTTAGTTTGTCATATATGACATCTATTATGTTGAGATATGCTCTTTATGTACTCACTTTGTTGAGAATGTGTTTTTTATTAAAAAATGGTGAATTTTGTCAAATGTTTATACCTGCATCTCTGAAGATAATCATATGGCTTTGATTATTTTGTTAATGTGATGTATCACATTGACTGATTTTTGGATGTTGGACCATGCTTGCATCCCTGGATAAATCTCACTTGGTCATGGTATATAATCTTTTAAATACATTGTTAAATTCTAGTTTGGTAATATTTTGTTGAGGATTTTTGAATCTGTGTTTATCAATAATACTGGCTTGTAATTTCCTTCCTTTCTAATGTCTTTATCTGGTTTTGGTATCAGGGTAATGCTGGCTTCATAAAATTGAAATCATTCCTTCCTCCATAATTTTTTGAAATAGTTTGAGAAGGATAGGTATTAATTCTTCTTTGAATGTTTGTAAGGATTCACTTGTGAAGCCATCTGGTTATTCGTTGGAACCTTTTTTATTACTGCTTTTTTTTAAACTTAAAAATTTTTATTATAAAAATAATTTTCAAAAGTGAAGAAAATATAAGCAATAATAGAGTGAACATACAGGTATACCAGTACCTACATTCAATAACTGTTAGATTTTGCTCTGTGTGTTTAATTTGCACACAAAGAAAAACAAATATTGCAGAGCTAAAATACCAAAAGTTATGTCACATCATAACACTTTATCTTAAAATCTTTTTTATTGAATTTATTGGGGTGACATCAGTTAATAAAATTATATAGCTTTCAGGTGTACAACTCTGTAATACGTCATCTGTATATTGTATTGTGTGTTCACCACCTAAAGTCAAGTCTCTTTCCATCACCTTTTATCCCCCCTTTATCCTATTCTCCCTCCCCCTACCACCCTTCCCTCTGGCAATCACCATACTGTTGTCTGTGTCCATGAGTCTTTTATCTTTGCTTGATCCCTTCACTCACCCAAACCCCAAACTCTTCCCCTCTGACAGCTGTCAGTCTTTTCTCTGTATCCATGAGACTGTAGAGAAGTTGCAGGCAGGCCAGGGCACCTGGATAGAGCCCATGCCCACCTTCTGGAGGTGGAGAGGGATAGAAACAATGGAACTCACTGACCCCTCCAACTCCAGAGAGTTCTCAAAAGTCCCTAGAGATCTCCCATGGGTCCCCAGTCTTTCCTTTACAGTCTCTCTCTGGTTTTTATATCAAACATGGTCCCATGAACAAGTCCTCTGTACAAGCTCTATATGCAGGGTAGTTTGGGAAAGCTGCTTAGAGCAGGCACTTGAGACACCTGGGGCTCTAGCCTGCTGGGCTTGAGCAGCTCTGGGCAGGGAGGCCAGGTGAGTGTGGTGAAGCCCTTAACGGGCACTTCTCAGGCCTTGAGCATGAGTTTTCCAGGTCTAGGTTGCTGGGAGCTGGGATGGAGCAGCTCTTGGCAGAGAGAGCAGTTGGGTGTGGTAAAGCCTTGCTGTTCCAGCGTGTTCCTTCTGTACCAGTCAATGAAGGTAGGCCAAAGATTCCCAATTGAGCTCCCATCTGTCCTGAGTGGAGGGGACGTAAATAATGGTTCT
Source organism: Mormoops blainvillei (assembly GCA_004026545.1). NCBI lineage: Eukaryota > Metazoa > Chordata > Mammalia > Chiroptera > Mormoopidae > Mormoops > Mormoops blainvillei. Next base: position 586,912 of record PVJD01000172.1, read on the forward strand.
CAAGAATTCCCCTGTCCTGGAGAATTCTATCAGGCCCTGGAGGACACCCTAGGCCTCCCAGCCTTCCCTGTTGGTCTCTTTCTCTTGTTTCTTCTCAGAAGCTAGTCATTCAGTGCTTGGTTGTCTCACAAGAGTAATTGCTGTCTACATACATATGTATTTAGTTTCGCTTTTTGGATGGGGCGAGTTCAAGGTCCCCCTCTGCTGTCACCATCCTGGACCTCTCCCTGCACCCCCAACTTTATAAGTCCGTTTTCTTCATGAATTCTTCTTTTCCTGATGTTGAGGAGTTGAGAAGTACTGGATTAAAAGAACAAAATGAAACAGGGTTTATTTCCTTACTAACGTATGACAAGATTATATTTAAGTTAGACTTATAAATTGCCTTTAGAAATTTTAACATTTTAAAAATTCACTGATTTTTAAGGTACTATTATTGACCACCTGTTCCAGTTCATCTCTCTTTTCTACCGCATTCCCTAAAAGTACTTTTCCAGCCTATGCTTGGATATTGCAATGACAGGAAATGTAGTACCTTCAGAGGCAACACCGTAATAGGAGAACCCTGAATGTCAAAATTTTCTTTCCTATATAGAGTTAAAAGCGGTCTTTTGTATCTTTTACTCATTAGCCTCGGTTCTACACTGAAGATTTGGAGATTTGTGGAACAAGTTTAATCTCTCTTCCACATGACAGGTTTTCAAATATTTGAAGCCAGCTCCTGAACAAAAAACTATAATGCCAAGCTCAAAAGAAACGCTATAATTGTGGTATAGAGATAGCACTTCTGGAGGGGCACTGATATGGGTAGAGATAATCAATTTAGGGAATCAAGAGTTTGTGATAATTAAGATGGACAGAAATGAGTGGGTAAAATCTTAACAGGGGGCATTAGGAGAGGTGAATTTTCCAAGTGGAGTGCACTGCAGAAGCAAAGGCGCAAAGAAAAACACAGATTATGTCCCAGAAACAGTTCAGTTTGGCTGGTGCACAGGAGAAAGATGAACTCTTAGAAAGGAAAGTGGTGCACTGGCTGGGCAGTTTGGTTGGTTAGGATGTCGTCCCAATACACCAAGGTTGTGGATTCGAGTCCCCATCAGGCCACACACAAGCATCAGCCAATGAATACACAAATAAGTGGAACAGCAACCGATGTTTCCCTCCCTCTCTAAATACATACATACATAAAAGGGAAGCTGAGGAAAGCATTATGAGAGGACTTGCATGCAGGTTATCAAAGGTTTTTAGAATTAGGAGATGTCCTATTTGGATCAGACTTTTGGGAAAGTTAGTTGAGGACAGAGCTAACAAGATTGATGACAATGTGGAAAAATAGGAGCTGAGATCAACTGGGTTTTTTTTACAAAATCGTAGTCAGGACCAATGAGGGCCTGAATATGTGACAGAATTTGGAATGGAAAGGAGGTAGATGTGGTTTGGAATATATGTAACTTAGAAATAAATTTAATGGAATGGGGTAAGTAGGAAAAAAAGCAATGGAAAGGAGGAACACAAAGATGACTCCAAGATTTCCTTCATTTAATAGCTCTGGAAAAATGGTGGTGCCAGAGATAGAAGTAGCAAAATGAGTAATTTGTTATAGGAGAAAGACAATGAGTTGTGTTTGAACAAGTAACAAAGAGTTTAAATGAGCTATGGATGGCAAATGTTTGAAAATACCACTGTGGACTTTTACTTGGCTCTCCAAAAGGACCAGAATCAGATCTTTGGCTATCCTCCGGTTTAGCAGACACTGCCAATCAAGCAGGCAAGAGTGGGAGGAGGCAGCAGACTGGGGTGGGGGGGCTACCATAAGTGTTGCGCAGAATCAGCTGGTTCGGGAAAGGACTGAGAGCTGAGAAACAGGCAAATGAATAATCAAACAAAAACTCCACGTTGCTGAGGATTTAAGTCCAGGCAGATTTACAAAGTCAGGGAGAATCGAGCAGGTTTAGGCCGGCAAGACCAGAGACTTGAGTTCGTGGCTCTTTTTTTTCCTTCTTGTGAGACAAGTTTCACAATGTGCCTGCCTCATTCAGTTGTTGTGAAGATAAAAGGAAAATGTATGTAAAAATTTATCACAATATCTAGAAGAGGTAAACATTCCATAAATACTAATATTACATGATATTATCAGTTGAGACATAAACTCATTATACTATGCATATGTTTAAAAATATCTTTCAAAATGTCTCATCTCTTTCATTGATAAAATTGTTACTTTCCCAAATCATAATATTGTATAAGACAAATAGCATTTGACCAGGGGTAAGGCCATCAGAGTCCTAGTGTCAGCTGCCTATAACCAACTTTGTGATCTTACTAAAATTTCTTATCCCCTCTTGGCATCTTTATCTTTTTATGAAAGGGACAGGGCTTCATGATCTCTGGAATATCTTTTATGTGTAAATGCAGATTTTCTGAGACATGGATTGAGAAGACTGAAATTTCTC